>PISW01000744.1:0-484523 GCA_004023785.1 Mungos mungo
TCACCAGTTTTTAGAACTCTTCACAGGAGGCACAAAGTCAAGTAAAAAGTAAACCAGATACCATGTTTCATTTTTTTCTCATCTTTCTTTACGTTTGAACTATTCATTCCTTTTATAGCATTTTCTATTAGCAAATAATGTATTTCTAAGTTTTCTTTGAAACTCTTCAGAGAAGATAGATTCAATGTCCTACAGAGATTTGGGAAATTTGCACATTTATTTACACATTTGCTTACCCAAGATTCATTCCAAAATCCAAATCTAGCTGAAATTGAACATTGAGAGCTCTTTCTCTGAACTGTATTTTTAAAACTACATTTAATTTTGGAATGTCCCTGTATAGAACCACAACTTTCACCGAAGTTTGAACCCTGGGCCTAACTGATACATTTCTCAACTTCAATATAATTCCGTTTTCTGTCTTTTTTTTTTTTTACATTTTATTTATGTATTTTCAGAGAGAGAGAGAGAGAGAGGGTCAGAAACAGAGAGAGACAGAGAGCACGAGCAGGGCAGAGGCACAGAGAAGGAGAAAGAGAATCCCAAGCAGATTCTGCACCGTAAGCGTGGGAGCCGGATGCAGGGCTTGATCCCATCAACCATGAGATCATGACCTGAACTGAAATCAAGAGCCAAAGGCTTAACCGACTGAGCCACCACCCATATGCTCCAATATATATCAATTTTCTTACCCTCAAACTTGAGATTTTAAGGATAAACTAGAAATGCAACTATAAAGGGCTTAGCAACAGCACCCAGCCCGTTTCATTTTATTCGAGGTAGCCCATTAGTGATAAACTATGCATTTTAGTACAATCATGAAAAGTAAGTTTAAAACAATTACATTAGCTTGGTGTTCAGTTCTTTTTTAAAATAATTGTTTTAAATTTTCAAATAAGGCTTTATTTCAAGACAGATCTTCAATTTGTCCTTGTTTAGAGATAGAGATGCCTTCTAGATTTTTGTTTCCAAGTAAAATGATACGTTCTTTGCTTTTACAGAGCGAAGTGGGTTTCACTATGGTCACAGCGATATGAAAAAAGGAGACTAATAGCTATATAATTCTTCTTACTACCTACGTTTTTCCACTGTTTTCCAAATATTTGGGGGTGATTAATGCTATTCCTAGGAAATTAGTAAAGTTTGCTAGACTCTGGACTTAGTGAAAGCATTTAAGTGAAGAAAGCTTCTGAAAGGTAAAAGATTCATTTTTCCTTGCATTTAGTTCCCAAATGGAGACAAATAGCTTAAAAGCAATATTAACCTCAATGTGCTTAGGCTATTTATCTTCATAAGAAACAGTCTGAAAACAAGAAAACGAAGCCCATAAAAATGATTTTATTTAATCACACAAGTATATCTCACCAAAAATCTTTAGTTATTTCCTTAGGGCTTAATTCTGACCTCAGTAACTCATGCACAAATTCTATGGATGTCAATGGAATCTGTACATGTAGAACTCTGGGCCAAATTTCGTTGTCATGGACGAATTAGCCAAAGAGGGCATTCGACCATTTTTTACAAATACAAAGTGCTCTCATTCTGTAATCCTTTTCCATCTTTCCAGATTTATTGACCTAATCCAGTAATAATTATTGAATCGCCATAACATACATCAAACCACACTTTCATGGATGCATCATGGAGTCGGTGGCCTTAAAACATTTACCTTTCCACATAAATGTTAATAATCTCACAGTAATATTTCACTGCAGAAAAAAAAAAGGGAGTATTGGCACATGGTTGCGACAAGGTCAATTTCACTTAGGGAAAAATGCTAACATTTTAAAAGTCACCCATTATATTGGGGTTGTAATTACATTTTTGTTATCTTGTTATAGGACAGCGATCTGATTTCACTCGGGCCACAGTTACTTAGGAAGGCTTAAAAATATTTATTCCGAGTCAAGATGGAGAAGTGAAAAAATCTGTATCATTCTCTAAGTTCGAAACAAATTGTGTTTAAGAAAATCTGCCTTTAAAAATGTGTATCCAGACATCTTTTGCACGCAAATTTCTCTTGGTAAGGTAAACTTTTTTAAAAGTGCATGGGACCTGTGGGAATAATACTGCTTCCCTCCGAGCCAGCCTAGCTCTCTCCTTAGTAAGTAAACTTAATGTTAAATTTCTTATTTTTCTTAAGGGTCACACAGAACAAAGGATTTGCAGATCCTGTCATAGAGCATCGGAAAGGGATTACAGCGACCAATCCACTTTGCCTTTGTCCTCACGTGTACCGAGGAGGCACTAAAGACATTGTGGTGGATTATGTGCAGGTCTAGACTCGATCACATGCTCAAATTATCATGTGCAGTAAGAAACTTCTGGAGTTTTAAAAATAAAATAAAATAAAATAAAATACTCCAGGGCCACGCATACTCGAACTTCTAGTTACATGATCTGGTATGGACTCTAAATTTTTAACAAGTCTTCCAAGAGGTTCCGACGCGATTCAACCACAGCCCGCACCTTTGATGAACACAGGCATCAGGAAGGTGGAAGGCGAGTTGGCGATAGAGTGTGGTGTGAATCACAGGGTCAGGAACGCTGGGGGTGCACATTGCTGTTCGTACCGATTTGACAAAGGCGGAGTAGTTCAGTGTAAAAGGGGGTGACGAACAACATCTGGCACTCGAAGTGAGAAGTAAGTCAAATGATATCTTTTATTGACTCTGTTAACTTGTACCAATATTGCCACTCTGGAGTGACCTGTCACCATTGACAACCCAGTTGCCCATAACTGTTATGAGCTACATTGCATAATCCCCTCCACAATTTACTTTTTGAACTCCTAATGCCCAGTACCTCAGAATATAACCATTGTTGGAGACAGGATCTCTAAGGAGGGTTTAATCAATGAGGAGAGACCCTTCCGGCATCCTGGGACCTACGTGCACCCCCGCTGTTAGGCATACACAGTTGGATTATCAAGACATAGTCAAGTTTCACCTCATTGCATCTCACCTCATGAAAGACATCCAACATGAATATAAAGACAGCTTTTCATTATCTCCTTACTTGTAAAACAGCAATTTATACCCATTATATATATGTATTTGCAGATGTACTTTTTGTGAATATAAAAACGCATTTGGAGGACTTCCAGGAAAAGTGAAGAGGTCATGTAGACCAATGATGAAGTCAGGACAACATTTTAACTACTATTTAAAGGTCTTTGAAAACAGGCAGAATTAGATAGGTTCTTTAAAACAAACAAACAAAACATGCCACTGGAGAAGCGATTTTATAGTTTTTTGCCCAAGCACACATCCCAGCCCCCAGGACTACTGGGTGGGCACAGAACCACACAGAGCCCTACTGCCTTGGCTGGCAGTGCCAAAGGGACTTCAGAGTTGGAAAATAGCTGCAACGTATCTAAAACCAGGCAGAAGTCAACAAACCAAAGTACTCTTGAAAAAGCTATGCCAAGGCTGAGCGTTGTGAGCTTTTAGCTTTCTGGACTAATCGTGCTCCCTGAAAACCAGGGCTGTGAGAACAGAATATGCAGCTTCTGTTGTGGTTGAAAAGGGCAAAGAGGAGGCGGTGTTGGAAGAGAGGCTGGGAATTTGAGGGAGGGAATTTAGGGAGTGAGAGAAAAAGAGATCAGCTCCCAGATCTGAATATAAACTTTACCCAATCCGCAGATAGACTTCAAGACTCAACGTGTAAGGAAGCCCCAGGAGCTTGGAGCATAGGTGAGGCAGGCAGTCCCCAGAGAGAAAAATTACCTTTAAAAAAATTAGGTGCCCCAAGAGGAATTCTGTGAATGTGCTGTGTTTTTTTTTGTTTGTTTGTTTTGTTTGTTTTTTTAATGCAAGTCATTGCCCAGTCCACACATGGCTCCTGTGGCAGAAAGCTGAAGCCTTCCTGGGTTGAGGTGTCAGGAGACAGAGTCCGAAGTTGGTAGAAAAGATGGAAATTTAAGAGAATTTTCTAGAAGCAAGCAATCCACAGAGATCATGAATCCACACACAGTCAGAATGTAAAGTTTGCCCAAATGCATGAATGACCACCAAATTCTACAGGCATTACAGGGCGTGCTGAGGGGACGAGGCTCGAAATAGGAACCCAGTTACCTATTTAGTAGTAACCATAAAATAAGCCGTCTCTCTTGGTATGAAGAATGCCCAGCCAAGATGGAAATGGGCATGAAGAAACCAGGATGCAGTGGTTAGTGTGGGACAAGAAAGCTCTCAACCTACCTTGGTGTGAAGAATGACATTGACCGTGCAGGAAAAAATTCCTAGTTCACGGTTGATTAGCTGTTTGAACTTTAGGAAACTGCTTAACTACTCTGTTCCTGTTCCCTCATCTCCAAAATGGCAGTAATAATAGGACTTCCCGTTTGCAGCGTTTGCAAGGATTAAATGAATTAATATATGCAAAGCACTTTCAAAAGGCACGTATCATGTTAGCTATTATGACAAGGATAATTTCACTGAGGATGATAACAATACAACCTTTCTTCCAATGCTTGTATTCAATCCAGGGGTGAAAGGGGCGTGGCTGGCGGGAGGAAACTTGAATTTATTAAAAACACGCTAAATTGGCTCTGATTACGCTGAATTAAACATTAGCAGAATAGAAGCTCAAAATAGAGTTACATGGAAAAAAACTATACCTATTTTCCTTGTATAACTTAATTTGTGGTTTTTAGATTCACGTTTAAACACAAACTCAGATGTGATTTTGGTTCATACAGGGTATATTGGATTACACTTTGCTTTTCTTTTCATTCTATTCTATAAACAGTCTAATTGCAATTTTGACTGTCTCTTTTCTTAATCTAAAAATCCATGAACTGATTTTTAAATTCCCATATCTTTAAGATTTTTCATTTCTAATATTATTGTCTTCTAGTCAGGAATGTTGCCTATAGCATACATGAAAAGAGTTTCAATTCCACTTACTTATTACAGCGTGAAACTTTTCATATGACTGAATTTATTTTATCTAAGTAATCTCTACAGCTAGTGTGGGGCTCGAATCCACGACCCAGAGATCAAGAGTTTCAGGCCTTTCCAAATGACTTGGTCACGTGCCCCTTTTCTCATGATTTTTACACTTCTTCTCCTTGATCATTCAGGCATCCAAACCCCTACGCTGAATACCATGGATGTCTTGACTGCTAACCAGGGGTGTGCGATGATAAATAAAAATTGATTTCTACCTTTAAACCTCTTACTGAGTGATAAAGATGTAAACAAACAACTTTTTAAGTAAGAGGAAAACATAGTAGCATTAGACGTAGACAGAAAAGTACAGTAATCACATTTAACACATGCTGATTTAATCAATTCAAGAATCAGAAAGGTGGATCTATCAGGGGTCCATAAAAGAAGTGGTTTATGTAGAATCTGAAAGCACAGAAAGGTAGTTTCTAAATAATGGAGAAAGGGATTCTAGAACAAAGAAAATTACAGTAGCCTCTCATCCCATATCCACAGGGAACAGATTCCCAGTGGATGCCTAGAGCAGGCATACAGTGCAAACATATAGGAATATATACTATTGTTTCCCTATGTACAGGCCTATGATAAAGTTTAATTTATAAATTAGGTACAGTAAGATTAACTACAATAAGAGAATAGTTATAACATCTACTCTAATAAAAGTTATGAGCTTGTGGCCATTTGCTCACTCTCTCTCTCTCAAAATATCTTGTTTTCCTGTACTCACCCTTCTTCCTGTGATGCCGGGAGATGATTAAAAGCCGAGGTGATGAATGAAGAGAGACAAAGGCATAGGTGCTCTGACGTGGTGTCGGGCTACTACTGACCAGAAGGAGGAACACCCACTTTCAGGTGACTGCACACAACTAACGTGTGAAAAGCCAAACCGTGGGGAAGGCAGGACTGCTATTGGTAGAAGTCAGAGTACTACAAAAGGGTTCGGGGACTTGTGAGTGATTCCACATTTTTAAGCCAAGTGAGAAGGAGAGAGTAAAACCACCAGATCTATTGGGAGGTAGGATGCAGATTGTTTTTTGATTTAATGTGTATGTAATGACAGCCTGAAACGAGGCCCCAGAGTAAAAGTTTGGAACAGGGAAGGGTTTTAGGGATGCTGCATCAGGACTGGCAAGCGCCTTGCTTAGTCAGGGGAGAGACAGGCTGTGGATGTGGATTTGAGGCTGTGGAAGGTCAGGTGTTCAAAGGAACCGAAGCATCATCCGGGTTTCTGGTGTAGGTGCCTAATGACTTGGTTCACAGCATTAAGTTTCTATGATAAAGCACGAGCTAAGGATGGAGAAGATGAGTCTGCATCTGCAACCTTAGACTTTAAAAATCCGCCACTCGGGAGGTAGGAAACTGGAATTTGAAATTTGGAATTCAAAAACAGACGCATGGACTGGAACCTGTGTTTGGGATACGCTGAGATTCTGCAAATTCTCTCATGTAGATTGAGATGAAAACAGGGCTAGAGACAGAGCCTTAGAAGTCCCAGCTATTTAGAAGATGGACAGGGACACCTGGGTGGCTCGGCTGGGTAAGCGTCCGACTTCAGCTCAGGTTGTGATCTTGTAGTTTGTGAGTTTGAGCCCCAGGTCGGGCTCTGTGCTGAGCGCTCAGAGCCTGAAGCCTGCTTCACCCTTTCTCTCTGCCCCTCTCCTGCTCATGCTCTGCCCACCCTCCCTCTCCCTCTCCAAAATAATAAACATTAAGAAAATTTAAAAAAAGGGAGAGAGATGGGCAAGGAGGAGGGGGGGATTTGGTAAATAACTCTGTTCTAGTCAGGGCTCTCCAGAGAAACGATGATGCTGGGTTTACTGGCTCTATGAACTTTGGAACTGGCAGGTCTGTTAAGCCATATCTAAAGTATAAGCAGAACCATAAAAGTAGTGAGATTATTTTAAAATATAGATATAGAGATATAGAGGCATCTCAAAGTTTATTTTAAGGAATTGGCTCATACTACTATGGGAACTGGGAACTATTATGGGAAGTCCAAAAATTTAGAAGGTTGGTCAACAGCCTGCAGACCCTGGGAAGAGTTTCAGGTGAAGCCCAAAGGCAGTGTGATGGCAGAATTCCATTCTCCCCAGGAGATGTCTGTTTTTTGTTTTGTTTTAAATTAGGGCCTTCAACTGATTAGACGAGTCTCACCTACATTACGGAAGGCACTGTTTTACCCAAAGTCTGCTGATGTAAATTTTAATCTCATCTAGAAAATATCTTCAAAGGAACATCTAGAATAATGCTTGACCGGACCATCTGAGTACTCTGGCTTAGTTAAGTAGACACATAAAACCAACACAAAAACAGGAATATTCAGTAATCCACAGAGAATTATGTGGGATGTGGAAGGAGGGAGGGAAAGAGAAGGAGAGAAAGGGAAAGAGAAAGATTTCCTTAGGCTTAAGAGAAGGCAGGATTTCAAGAAAAAAAAAAATGAGTGATCCAAAAGGTTTCAAGCAGGATTTGAACGAAAATATGCTCTGGTGAAACAACAGGAAGTTATTCTGAAATAATGACTATCCTTTGGCCGAAGTCTAAGAGCAAAGAGTTGAAAGGTTAATGGGGGGCGGGGGGAGAAATAGGAGTTATTGTATGCTAATTACTTCCACTAAAATTCTGGCTAGTGAATAGGAGAAGGTGCGGACTTAGGGCCAAAGGGAGAGTAAGGGGAAGGGGACCTGCTTTTTCTATAGGACTTGGAAAGAAATAAAATAAACCTACTGTGGTGAACACCTTGGCTGACCACAGCAAGTGACTAGCTGACACTCAGGGTGCAAATACAACTTAGCAGGGATTCATAAAAACAAGATACTCCCATCCTAAGGAAAGATTCTCTAATAGTGAAATTTCCAAAACCTTCTGGGGAAAAGGGAGGATTCTGAATGCCTTTTGATCTCATGTCTATCAAACAAAACCATATAGGAAGCTGCCTCTTCCTCAAGGCAAACAGGGTGAAAGGTGGCCGCGAGAGAGCACTGATAGGGGGTGCCTGAGTGGCTCTTTGGGGTAAGCGTCCTACTTCAGGTCAGGTGGCTCTGGAGACTCACGTCATAATCTGGTGGTTCATGAATTTGAGCCCCACATCGGGCTCTCTGCCATCAGCACGGAGCCCGCTTTGGATCCTCAGTTCCTCTGTTTACCTCTAACTCTGCCCCCTCCCCCCACTGGGTCTCCCCTCTCTCTCCCTCTCCCTTAAAAGAAATAAACTTTAAAAAAAAAGGGTACACTGGCAATTTTTACCTTTTTTTCCCCAAATTATTTTCCATTATCGGTTAGTATTATAATCTCTAACAAAGGATATATAAACATTAGTACATTTTTCTACTAAAATAACATTCTCATTTATTTCACCTCTCCTCATCACTGACTTTTTTGAAAGGTCAACACAGGGTAGTGAGAGAAAATAAGAAGGGAATATTTCAATAACTGGGCAAACACATTGTTAGTAGTGAGATCTAGACTTCGAATATTCACGACAGTATTCTTTTTTTTCCCCCTATTTTGTTAAGGTTATTTATTTTTAGAGCGAGAGAGAGAAAGAGAAGAGTAGCAGTGGAGGGGGAGAGAGAAAGACTCCCAAGCCGGCTCCGAACTAGTAGCACAGAGCCCGATGCAGGGCTCGGACTCATGAACTGTGAGATCACAACCTGAGCCAAAATCAGGAATTAGATGCAAAACCGGATGAGCCACGCAGGCACCCCTCTTTTTGTTTTGTTTTTCTTCTCCAAACTTCTCCCATTCTAAAATTAAGACAAAACATACTTCTTGGATACGTGATACATAAACAAGTCTATTTCTAGTGTCTATTATGGTCAATTATTCCAAGATATGTCATAAAATCAGTCCTACATCCGTTCTATGCATTCCTTTGTTTTCTTCAAAAACTTGACATCATTAATAGGGGAAGAAACTATAGTGTGAGGACCCGATGCTCATGCCAAAAATGTGTCAAATGCACAGAGAGTCTTCCCTAGAAGAATCTCAAAAGGGATGTAACACGTTTTTGGTCATTGCTGCAAAATAAACTCCCAGTGGCTGGTGAAAGTGCATCTAATTTGACTCTGGGAAGTAATCTAACTTGTTCCACTTGAGTTGGGCAAGCAGGTGCTTGGCTGCGTTTAAAGAACCTCCATTCAGTATAATGGGTTGGGGTCACTTCATCTAATGTATTTCATTATACTGAGGGAATATAATCATTTCAGTGGCTTGTTTTCAGTTCAGGATTGAAGAATTTCAATGTACTGGAGAAACAATTTGTTTTCAGTATCTGACAAAATACTAGGTTCGCAAGCCTTCATCTTTTAAAAATATCTGGATTTGGACAAAAGTTAAAAATGAGAGCTGATACTGAAGGCTTTATTACCAAAATCTGTCCTTCATCGTATGAGAAGATTTGGGAGGAATGTGGTCTTTAGCGTTTCAGATCCCTGAGTATTGTCTTCCCGTCCTGAAATAATGAGGGCCCTATCTTTGGTATGGGTTCTTTACGTCCGTGTTCAACAGCCCAATCAGCCTTTACTAAGGCACAGAGTCAGGCAAGGTGAAAGTGAAGGGCATTAACATTTGTACAAAAAGACTTCATTCCATCTTTAAAATAGCCTCATGTCTTAGGTACAACTACGTTGGAGTCAGATGAAATTATTGCTTTATAGGTCAAGAGTTTTATAACATTGACAATTTCACATAGCTCAAAATAAAAGGACATTTGGTGTATGAACAATGCATATAATTTTTGACTCCTCAAAAACTTAATTACTAATAGTTTACTGTTGACCAGACACCTTACCAATAACAAACAGTTGATTAACACACATTTTGCATATTACATGTACTATCTACTATATTTTTACCATAAAGTAAGCTAGATAAAAGTATTAAGAAAATCCATGTACAGTACTGTACTGTTTTGTTGAAAAAAAAATCCATGTATCAGAGAATCCGTATAGTTCAAATCCATGTTGTTCAAAAGTCAACGGCGTCCTTGCCCTAACAGTAAAGAAAGTGAGGTGCACGAGTGTTATATAATTTATTCTAAGTCAAACAACCAGTCTATGACACAATTATAAGTTAAACTAGTTTCTTTACCATTCACTTCCTTGAGAAAATAAGATTCTAAAAATCATACTTCCAGAAAATCTGGTATTACAAATATCTCAAAACGCACTGCTAGATTTTATTTCTACCTTATGCTTAGAAGTAGCCCAGTCAGGTATGTCAAAAGGAGCCAACTGAAAAAATTCCTAAAGCCAAAAGTTGGAACAATTTGAGCAACAAAATAAATAAAGTACCATTGGATTATAGACCATGAAATAAATACATATACCCATTAGCCTATATTGATATAAACAGATGACTGGGCAAATAAACAGAGGTGGAAAATAGACAAATTGCCCATGCAGAAGCCAAGTAATTTATGTGGACACTCTGACCTCAAGGAAGTAGAGTATAACTCGCAACTCTTTCAGTGAGAACTGTGCATAATGGCTTTCTTTCAACGAGAACAGTGTGGAAAGGGGGAAGGCAGAGTAACCTTCTGGCGAAGAAACATGACAAACACTACCTCAAGCCAGATGATCAAGGTTAACATCAACAGTGATAAGTCAGGCTGAGAGCATATGCCATTGATATGACTCGAGGAGAGTGACACTTTATCTCTGCGATCTTGCTCGCACAATCTCATAACCCCAGTCTAATCATGAGAAAAAAATCAGACAAATCCCACCTGAAGGACATTTTACAAAATACCTGACTAGTATTCGTCAAAACTGTGAAGGTCATCAAAAACAAGGAAAGTCTGAGACACCGTCAGAGCCAGGAAGAGCCTCAGAAGACCTAACAAGTAAATGTAATAGGAAAGGCTGGATGGGATCTGGAAATAGAAATAGGGACATCAGATGAAAACTAGTGAAATATGCATCAATCTGGGGCATTGAGTGATTGTGAATGTACCACAGAGAAACTGGGTGTGGGATATATGAGAATCAAATAGTTTTAGTAGTAAGATAAAGCAGTTATTTTAAGTGCGCAAACAAAATGGGGGGAAGACCATTGTGAATACAACTTGCATAAGCACCTCACATACATAAGTATCTGTCTTTGGTATAAAACTTAGAGTTCGGAACTCATAGTGATTGAGAAAAAAAAAATCACTGGTAAAAACCACTGAAAGTTGTAGGCATTTCAAAGGAACATAAAGATTGATTAAACCATGAACAATATAGAAGTACTATATATTATATTTTGTAATTTATATACTTTATATTCTATTATAAAATAAAGTACTGAGAATAAATAAAAGTAAGTTTATGTCGTCAATTCTTCAGTAAGTTGTCCCTAGATCTATGCCCACTCTCCTAATCTATTCAGAGGCTGTAGGGAGGAACTCCATAGACTAGTCAGAGGTAAAAGAAATTTGCTTAAGACCAACATTTAAAAGTCTTACTTTAGCCCCATTAAAGGCATTCAAAGTTTTCCTACTACTGAAAGAATTAGAATATTTTCTAACTCAATTCAAATAAGTAATTCCAAACACAGAAATAAATCTGCAGGGTTTGGGCGACAAGCATTTACAAAGGCCACGATTCCTTGGTGTTCAGGTCTCTTTGCTCATTGTGATTAGTCTGGTGCGCTCACAGAAATCCAAAGGTCTCTAGCGCCATGGTTGTTTTTTCAGGGTTTCTATTTCGAACACTGTATTTGAACTCTTTCTCAGACTAATTAACGATTTCAGACTTACTAAAGAAACTGAATCCTTTCAACAGCTGGATAAGGCGCTCTTGAGAACATATGATATCTTCAAGACCTCTACAACAATGAGAATAAACTCTAAGATTTTGCAAAAGCTCAGATGAAACTTGGTTATATATAAATTTTTCCTTGAATATACAAATGCTTAAAACTTATCAAATGCTGTTGCTTGAAGTATGCCATGGATAGCTAATATTCTTTTGGTTAAAAAAAACCAGAACATACTTATCTCAAACGCAACACGTTCCCTTTTATATAACATCTTTAGAATGTAGTCATTTCACATCATCTATCACCTCTGTCACAATTTTCTTAAGATTTCTAACCTCTCAAACTCACTTCCCTTATTACAGACCACATGATTTATGAGTGCAGATCTCTCCAGAGACAGCTGTGAGATTAGCATTGTGGCCTATCACAGATCACCTCAGAAGCTGTTTCTTCTGAAATGTACTGTCACAGTGAAATGGAATTACAACACATTTTGGGGCAATTCTGATGTGTCCTTTGAAACTCACTTGCTCAATTGTAAAGGGGAGAAAAGGGTAGAAATGCGGGGGGAGAGAACTGGGTTACATTTATTTGTTTTTACTTCCTGTAAAGTAATAGATTTTTATCAAAAGTTTACCCTAATGCAATATACGTCCCTTTGTCTAACATGGTTTCTGTAAGTACATACATAATTGCACACGTCACAAAGAAATGAAACGAGATGACTGATTTTAACATTCCATTGGAAACATATTAGAATCCGTCCTTTGCTAATGATTTTGTGCCACAGAAGTGCTTTCAACTTTAAGAAGAGGAAAATTCCGAGTGTCACAGTATATTTTGGTTTGATGGTTTTTTTTAAGCACCTGAGGAGGAAAATGTGAGAATGTGTTGCTTAAAAAAAATAAAATAAGGGCTGATGTTTTGGGAATAGAGTTGTGACAGATTTATGGCAACTTCTTACAACAGCTTTTTCCTTTCTAAATGCTCACCATAGCAGACACCGGCCAAAGGGGTGCAAATCACATGTTGCCAGGCCTTTCCAGTGGAAACCCGAGATAGAATAGTTAGCTCTATCGGGAGTAGCTCTAACATTTATGGAAGATGCTGGAGTCCAGGTGAAGGCTATGAAGAATAGTTCAATTCAATAGCTTTTCCCGCAAACACTGGCCACCCTCTAAATTATCACCTATATTTTTCCCAAAGTGTGGCCCACAGACCAGTAGTATTAGCATGAACCTGGAAATATGTTAAAAAAAGAAATCTGAGGCTCCATTTCAGACAGATTCCTTAGTGCTTCACCTTCATATGGAAATCAGCAAAGGACTGGGCGCCTGGGTGGCTCAGTCAGTTAAACCTCTGACTTCGGCTCAGGTCATGATCCCACAGTCGTGGGTTCGAGTCCCGCATCGGGCTCTGTGCTGACAGCTAGCTCAGAGCCTGGAGCCTGTTTCAGATTCTGTGTCTTCCTGTCTCTCTGCCCCTACCCCTCTCATGCTCTCTCTCTCTCTGTCTCAAAAATAAATAAAACATTAAAAAAAATGAGATCAACAAAGGACTGACTATACCAATCCTGGTTATTATCCTTATTTATATATTAGAATTCAGGAGATATTTAAAAAGTACTGATGTTTACATCTCACCCCATATCAATTAAATCAGAATCTCTGGATGTACACCCAGGCGTTAGTTCTTTTTAAAATGCAGCTGTGAGTTTGATTTAATTGTCCGAGAAGTGGGACCAGGTCGATTTACTCTATTTATGCTCAAAACACCTGAAATACTTTCTTCCTTTAAGACATGCTCAAAAAGTCTTTTTTTAAACAAAAATCACACTATGCTCCAAATTTATTTTACTCAAATCAAACTCCAGAATCTATTTTCTTTTTTTCTTCCACCTAATTCCGCTCTTCCCATCCCAAATTCCTTATGGTTTATACACTTATACGTGAACACGAAAGTGCTCCTGGTGTTTGTTCTTTAACGTGAAAGAATGCGGGGCAAAGGTCCTAAACTACCCAGAAATCCCTCGGTCTCTAACCCCAGTGACTTTGTTTCTCCCCACGGCCAATTCCAGACTTCCATGGAAATATTACGTGCCCGAGACATGCAAGGAAGCGTTGACTTACATTATTTCTTTTTCTAAATGGCACATAGTCTCTTTAAATATAATGTGCATACAGAGGAGAGCATTAACTAGAAATAGCAAATGCATTGGTGGTTGGTACTGAAATAGTGACCAGAGAACAAATCATCTATAATAGCAACTAAAAGCATTTGTCAAAAGAGGGGACTGAATTTACAACGAAAATGGTTTGAGAGACTGGAAAGGAAGGTGGTGAACCGCACACCTACCAGTGTGATGATTCCAGGCCCAGAGAGGCCAGCCCGACCTCCTGGTGATGCACCAGCACTGGTGATGAGACCCTATGAGAATTTAATTTTTATTTTTTAGAGAGAGAGAGAGAGAGAGAGAGACAGGATCTGTGCTTGGGAGGGGTAGAGGGAGAGGGAGAGAGAGAGAGAGAGAGAGAGAGAGAGAGAGAGAGAGAGAGAGAGAGAGAGAGAGGGAGAAGGAGAAAGAGGGAGAATGAGAATCTGCAGCAGGCTCCATGCCAAGTGGAGAGTACTATGTGGGATCCTGGGATCATGGCCTCAGCCAAAATCAAGGGTTGGATGCTCAACTGACTGAGCCACCCATGCGCCCCAACCCTTTGAGAATTTTTATTTTTTTATTTTATTTTTTATAATATTTTTTCTTTCATAGTTTATTGTCAAGTTGTTGTTTTTTTTTAACATTTCTTTTTAATTTTGAGAGACAGAGAGACAGAGTGGGAGTGGGGGAGGGTCAGGGAGAGAGGGAGACACAGAATCCAAAGCAGGCTCCAGGCTCTGAGCTGTCAGCACAGAGCCCGACGCGGGGCTTGAACCCACAAACCGTGAGATCATGACCTGAGCCGAAGTCGGCTGCTCAACTGACTGAGCTACCTAGGCGCCCCAACCCTTTGCGAATTTTTAAAACCTGAATAATCGCCGAAAAACTATTCTCCATGCTTCAGTCAAAAACCAGAAGAAAGGGTCCCTTTTAGTTTTTTGTTTTATCTATTTTTTGGTGCTGCTGTTGTTTTTCCTTGGGTAAATTGTATAGGAGGGGTAGGAATATTTTAAAAAAGCATTATCTCTGCCTTTCTTCATTCCTAAAAAGTCAAGTTCTACATCAAGTGAATTTTTAACAGTCTGGAGATTTGGGGATTCAAACTCTAAACAGGAAACAATGAATATCCCTTATTTAGCTGTGATATTGGCATGTCTAAGTCATACCCGGCATATCATGTAACGATATATTAATTATATGTACTAATGTCCTCATCCACCCCACCCCCCACATAAACAATAAACTTAATTGAACAGGATAAAATTCAATCGGAATAAGAGCCGGATATACTTTTTCAGATTTTAATACTTTCTTAGTGGGTAATAAGTACTTTAAGATAGTAACCTTCATCATATGTGCGTGTTTGGTTTTGTTTGTTTTCTTAGAACTGCCTTCCTCCGTCCTAGGGACTGATCTCATGCACACTGCATGCTCTGGGCCCCCTCACCACCAGGCTTCTGGTTAGGTTCAGCCAATGAGAAGCTTCTACCAACTTGAGAAAGGGTCAGTCCTCTCAGTTCCGGCTCCAATGTGTCTCAAGCGATGATGGCATCACATCCCAGAGACGGTGTCAGTCACCGGGCCGGGTGACACCCACATTCTCTCTCTGTTTCTCCAGCCCTGGGAGATCTGCCATCACAGATGTCTGCCTTGCCTCAAAGAGCGTCCGCTGTTGGCGCTTTCAGTTCTGACATCTTTGTCTCAGATGTTTATACGGAATCGCATAGCATGAACTGTGGCATCTTGGCCATGTCATCTAACTCAAGGGTACAGTGAGAAGTCAAAGCAGTGCAGTACATAATTATTTTCTGATAGTGTCCTCAGAATATTCTATTTACTTTTGCTTTGTGTTTCCCTCCTTTAGCCACTCACGGTACTTACTACATTGCACGTCTGTGGCTCTATGTACCTTAAAACTTCATGGGGCATTAAAGATAATCTAGTAGTAAGAGTAACAAGAGATGGTGTTGAGCACTTTCTGTACACCAGGTCCTACACTGTACTATGAATCTATATGGATATTCTCCTTAGTCTTCACGAGGAAATATAAAGCTGATGCTAAACTATTCCCATTTCACAGATGGAGACAGGAGATTTAGATAGTTTGAGCTCCGCCTCACACAGCCAGACCACAACCTGTTCCAGTCCCTGCCCAAGCTTTTGACTTCATTCCTTGTTGGCATCACTTCCCTCTTTTCAGTCTTAGGAAGCTCAGATTTCTAGAAAGTTTTTATAATTCTCATCTACGAATGACTAAAGGGAGGCCAGTTGCTATGAAATAGTGCTGCAAATTTTTGAATTCTAGTCTAAAAGCCATATGATAGCTGTGCCTGATACTTACTGTGTGTGTGTGTGTGTGTTTTCTTAGTTTTATTTATTTTCCAATATAGGCTGGACTGCCAATTATATAAACAGATATCGTTGATGCTACTATACTCTGCGATGTTGTTTTTTGCAGTGAAGATGGTAAGAATCTTTTGCAGTGAAGAATGTAAGAGTATACATTCTACAGAAAAAAAAAAGAAAACATGATTAAATAAAATAAAGCAGCACAATGGTGGTGGAAGAAATAACAGGAAAACAACCAAATTAACAAAACCCATTAACAAGATTCAAATCTAGGGGTGCCTGGGTGGCTCAGTCAGTTAAGTGTCTGACTTCGGCTCAGGTCATGATCTTACAGTCCGTGGGTTCGAGCCCCATGTCAGGCTCTGTGCTGATAGCTCAGAGCCTGGAGCCTGCTTAGGATCTTTGTCTCCCTCTCTCTCTGCCCCTCCCCAGCTCGCTCTCTGTCTCTATCTCTGAAAATAAAGACATAAAAAATTAAAAAAAAAAGATTCAAATCTAATATTTATCATATGCTTAACTATCCAGTGTGGGCACTGTGTACTTTTATGCCAGTTTATTTGATCTGCTGATGCTCAGAGTGTTTTAGTTGGTCTAAAATCACCTAGTTGGGTTCCTATGCCCAGACTAAATGGCTGGGTGCCTCTCACCAGTTGGGTTAGTGTAGACTCACAGGGTCCATATACTGACAGAGTTTAAACACATTCAGCGCAATCCTACTGTTTACCATGGCCAGTCCTTCTACTCTGCAGGAAGGTTCCTCATAAATGATCATGTATCACGTCTTGAATGACAAAGGGGAGAATACACAAGGTTAGCTCTACAGCAATAGATGGTCTTGACCCCAAACTTTCTCCATCGCCACCTACTCTCCGTACGAGTCAATCTATTCAGAAAAACCAAAGCTGACTGGATTGAGGATTAGAAGCCGCTTCCTCTGTCTTGTCATTCAGGTCTGACCCAGCTCAGTGTCCTTTTGATATCACTGTAATCCATCTCACTTAAGGTGGGACATTTGATTTCTTCACCACCGGGCCTCCCTTCCATTTGAAGAAATAATCCTCCTTCAATCCCCTACCTATTCAAATAAAAATACCATCTCAGATTAATAACATCTTTCCCAAAGAAGCTCAAATCATTTTTCAGATATTTCTCTAATCCTCACAGCATTCCTATGAGGTAGGTAATGTCCATACAACAAATTTTCTCAACCAAGTCAGACTGATTATGCAAGGGTATTAAGTGCCCATAGGTATTATTGAACTGACTTTCATTTCCTCCAAAAATGTATTTACTGGAGATGGAAGCAGTGCATTTATTTGAAAAATATATGTGTGGATTTAAGGATAAAAATTTGACTTGGAATAATGACCATGTTGTCCATGGTATTTTGACACTGATAGAGATACATTGCTTCTAGCAAGATGCAATATAACTCATTTGGATACCGTGAGTATAAATGTCTAATGTGGCAGGTATTTGCCAGGTTGGAAACATTAAAGGCAAATTTTATGAATTCCATAAAATAATGTTTTTGGTGCAGCGCGTTAAGAAATCTTCTCAAAATGCACTGTGATTTGCAACAAGAAAAATGCATTTAAAGAAGTTTAGATTATTTACTTTAGAGATAAGACTGCAGCATGGTGGCCTAAGAATCAGATATTTAAGCATAATGCATATATTTACTAAGACTAAAAAAAACGCTGTGAATTAAAGGTATGTTACAAAAATTTTTGAATTGGCTAAGAAAAAAATCATCTGTTAAGTGGAACATTTTAATCATGTTCAAGAAACTTTGGGAGGTACTACCTCAGAGTTAAACTAGAGGCGGCCTGTCTCCACATGCAGAGTAGAAAAGTAATATGTAAGACACAGAGGATCGCCTACAGATCCTCCTATAGAGCAGTGTGCTTCTTAGCACATTAGCTCATTTCTTCCCCCAATTACCATCCTCCTTTCCAGAGTAGAAAACCCAAGGCAGAGTTTCTACCACTCATTCAAGATAGTCGGCTGGGATTTGAATCCATGCTCCTACCTACCAGATTCTTATATTTTGGATCCTACTCCTCTACAATTGTATACTGATATTATATAAGTAAGGTGTCAACATACCTGTGAAGAGATTTATATGTATAAGAAATGTGAAGAGATTAGTATGAAGTGGGAAGAACTGCTAAGGCTGACTACAGAATTGACTATAAGATATCCTTCCTTTCTTCTTGGGGAAAAGGAAGTCAGTTAAGTCCAGGGTGCATCGTGTATACTGGTGATGTGCTCTCCACATGTCCCTACAGGTCTACAATGACATCTTCAAACAGCATGTACTAGTGTGCTGTCTCCAGCCTTCTCTGGGCCCCATCAAGTGAAATATCTAAATTCTCTAAGAAAGGATTGTAAGTTTGGATGGACAAACGGATAGACTTATAAAGAGGCTAATTAACAAAAACTCTCAATTGTCTTCTGAGCCACAGTTTAGAAAGTAAAAATTCCTAGGAATGACAGTTTAGAATACAAGAAGTAATCCTCTGAACATCTATTTTTTAATTCAACATTTAAAAAAAATGTTTATTCATTTTTGAGAGACAGAAACAGAACACAAATGGGAGGAGCAGAGTGTGTGTGTATGTGAGAGAGAGAGAGAGAGAGAGAGAGAGAGAGACTGAATTGAAAACAGGCTCCAGGCTGAGCTGCTGGCACAGAACCCCATGCAGGGCTCAAACCAACAAACCACGAGATCAACACCTGAGCCAAAGTGGGACTCTTTAATGACAGAGCTACCCCAGGTTCCCCACTATGTATATATGTATGCATGTATTTGAGAAAGAGAGAGAGAGCATGAGGGTCTTTGAGACAGAGAGAGAGACAGCATGAGGGAGGGGGGGAGAGAGAGAGAGAGAATCCCAAATAGGCTTCACACTATCCACTCAGAACCCAACATGGGGCTCAACAGGGGACTTGAACTCATGAACCATGAGATTATGACCTGAGCCAAAATCAAGAACCAGATGCTGAATCCACTGAACCACCCAATACCCCTAAATGTCTTCCTTAAAATAAAAGAACAATTCAGTTAAGGTTAAGAAAACCATAATTTAGTACATTTAAAATTAGAAATAAAGAAATATGTATTGACTCACTTATGATTAAAATACAATTTACTTTAATGAAAGTGAAATAATAGAAGCAGCTAACACTTATTGAGTGTTAACTATATGCCAGTCACTGTGTTAGGTAATCATACATATGAGTAATTTAATTTTAAAAGATTCCTACAGGGGCGCCTGGGTGGCTCAGTCAGTTGAGTGTCTGACTTCGGCTCAGGTCATGATCTCACGGTTTGTGAGTTCCAGCCCTGCATCGGGTTCTTTGCTGACAGCTTGGAGCCTGGAGCCTATTTTTAATTCTGTGTCTGCCTCTCTCTCGGCCCTCTTCCAATCATGCTCTCTCTGTGTCAAAAATAAATAAACATTAAAAAAGATTTTAAAAAGATTCCTATAAGGTAGGGACAATTATTATGTCCCTATTTCAGATAAGAAACTGAGGTAAGATTAAAGTCACAAACAACTAAATACATTAAGTACAAAGAATTAGAAAGTGATGGAGCCAGGGATCAAAGTCCTTGGCCTAATTCCCTAACTCACAAATCCCATATTATTATATAAATTCTCATAAATTTCTGAAATTAATATTCAGTGTAAAGACACCAAAATACCATTTCAAAAAATAGGTATTTATTTCCCAGTCATAGCTAAAATTCCCTTCATCCTGGGAAAACTTCCCTCCCTATTACACACTGAAAAACACTGAAAAGGCTTCAGAACTCAATTGAAAATTATAGCCCAATCTCATTCATACATATAAATGTAAACATTTAAAAAATACTAATAAAATGTTACAATAATTAAAAATACATGATACCCAAGTTTATTTTCTCTCAAAAAGACAAAAATATAGAAATAGATTAAAATATTGACATATAGAAAATATATTGGTTCTATTCCATCTAAATAGATTAAAGACTGTCAATAGATGCAGAAAGATATTCAGTAAGATCCAATATCTATTCGTGATTAACTCTGTTAAAACGGACAAACTATGAATGGAAAAGTGGAGAAGGGGCAGGAGGTGACTCTCCAGCCACAAAGGTGGCAAGAAGTAGCCCGAGAAGCAGGCCAAGGGGATGGCTGGGGAAGATAAAGCATTTAAGCAGGAACAGGAAACAAAATAAAACAAACAAAAACGAAAACTGGAAGAGCTTAAGCTAAGGCCATCTCGAAGGGCGCCCTGGCTGCTAGCGGAATAAAGAAATTGGGCAAAAAGGAGGCAGGTCCCTGTGCCGGAGGCAATGGTGAAACATAATTCCATTCCTGTTGAAACATCTGGATTTCCTGTCAGAGCATCTGTTGTCACCTGTGCTAGAATGGAGTGTTGTCTTAGATCCTGTTGTATGCTTAAGAATCAACCTTTATAAATAAAAAATAAATCATAAAAAATACATAAAGAGAAAAGTACCTATGTCAACTGATACAGGATACCTACAAACCTCCTCTAACAACATGATGTGTCATTATAGATATCTAAGAGCATTGCCATTAAAGTCAGGACTAAGATGAAGTTGCTTGCATTGAATACCCTACTCACAGCAATAAGCCAAGTTAAAGAAATAAGAACCAGAAAGAAAGGAAGAGAATGTCAATTTGCAGAGGAAATAATTATTACCTCAAAACAGCTAACATGTCTGGACAAAATATGAAAACTACAAAAATAAACAGTCATAGCTTCACAACAAATAGTGGGGAAACATATTGTTAAAGGAAAGGACTGATGAGTCCACGAAAATTAACAATTCTAGGGGTGTCTGGGTAGCTCAGTCGGTTAAGCATCCGACTTCAGCTCAGGTCATGATCTCGTGGTTTGTGGGTTTGAGCCCCGTGTCAGGCTCTGTGCTGACAGCTCAGAGCCTGGAGCCTGCTTCGGATTCTGTGTCTCCCTCTCTCTTTGACCCTCCCCTGCCCAGACTGTCTCTCTTTCTCTTTCTCTCTCTCAAAAAATAAATAAAACATTTAAAAAATTTAAACAATTCTGATAATGTAATGATAACAGAGATAAAGTGAAAAATCTACCCATAGTTTCGGAGGAGATATTTTAATTTTAAAACCAAGAACAAGATAGCACATACATGAAATTTATAAGCAGAACCTCAAAGAACCCAAAAGGAAAAATGGGGAAACGTGAAGAAGCAGTTTTCTCAAGAAGAACTCCTGAAGGCTTTATCTAGAGGATGGACACTAGTGTTAATCACGGTCTAAGGGTGTGTTTTTCGGCATTTGTCACATTAGAAAAAATTTACAAGTCTTCTGTAACACGTGTTAAAGATACAGCACAATGACAACTTGGAAACCGCTTATAAAAATGCTAATTTTCCACAGCCAATTTGGAAAACAATTTGGCATTATCTCAGAAACTTTCCTTGCTCATATGCTATGACTCAGCCATTCTATACTATGAATATACCTTTACTGCTGTGGACCATAGAGAATGGATAAAATACATCACAATCCACAATAAAATTGCTCATCACACACATATATAAAACACAGACAAAACTTTTAGAAAATGATACTAATTCTTACAATGTGTTATAAACTATTTTCTAGTCTACTAAAATTAGGTTTTAAAAACAGTGGTTTTAACTCATGAACTTAATTCATAACTTACTAATGGGTCACAGCTCACAGTTTGAAAAATAATGTCCTAGAAAGTCTCTGGTGCATACGTTCTAGGGAACAGATATAAAAATGCTCCTAGCTATATAGCTTTTAATAAAAACAAGGAAATAATGTAAACGTCTATTGAAGGAGCACAAACAGGCATACTGTGCTATATTTAAAAGGTTAACAGCTTCATACATCCACAAGATTAGTAATATTGATTGAAAATGCAAGTCATATTAGGATCCTCATTAAAATTCCACAAAATAAACTTGGTAGCATGTACTACTAAGAACATATTGTGTGTAAGGAACCTATAAAGAAATGCAGAAAACTAAGGATATTTTTTACCTCTAGGACTAAGGGAGGGATGTTTGTAATCGGATGAGAGCCAATAAAGCTTCAGATATTCATAAGATTTGATCTCTTGGTTCAAGGGTACCCTAATTTCCTTTTTATTGTTTATCAGTCTTCCATATTATAGGTATGCTGGTATGTGTGAAACATTTCATAAATTTTCAAATGTATAAGCCTGTGCATATGCATGCGTACGAATATATAATGAGAATTTGAAGAACATTATAGGACCATCTGAAATGAGCAATCATTGAAATCACTCTGGGTTAAGTCATCGTAAATACCTAAGAATAACACTCTCTCTGAAGTTTTTCTCATTTTTGATCAGTGAATTGCCATTTGGCTTAAAGAAAGTTGTTCAATGGCTTTTTAAAATATATTAATAGTGTATTATGAAGAAAAAGATGTTAAAATATGGGGGAGAGTATTTTATGAGACTATAATTTATAGTTATAAGGAAAAACAACTATTATATTCTATTGCTATTTTCTTCTTGCCAATCTGCGTTTATGTTTTAGGACTCTGGCTGAATATTCATGGTATATTTGGGAGAGCCACAGCATGGGTTATATGATATATTTTCATATCATAAAACGTCATGAATAAAGAAGCATGAGATTTTATTTTATTTTTTTAATGTTTATATTGGAGAGACAGAGCACAAGCAGGGGAGGGGCAGAGAGAGAGAGGGAGACACGAAATCAAAAGCAGGCTCCAGGTTCTGAGCTGTTGGCACAGAGCCCAATGCTGGGCTCAAACTCATGAACTGTGAGATCATGACCTGCACCAAAGACGGAAGCTTAAGCAACTGAGCCACCCAAGCACCCCACGATTTTATTCATAAGACATTAAATTTCCCCCAGAGTGACAGTCTCTCCAAAGGAAATGCTTACTGCTAGGTAAACTGTTCCCAGGGCAATGCTCCAACAATGGCTTTTTACATAAGCGTCGTCTCCCTCCTCATACCCTGGCAATGGCGTCTCTGCTCAGAGCCAAGAGCTCTGGAAGCAGTGACCTAAGCCACGGAGAATGCCTACTCCTGCCTGCATGTCTGAAGGTATTTCCATCTTTACTTAACTTTGAGGAAGGTCATGGAAATTCCAAGTTCTCCTTGGGAGACCAAGTATTTTTTTTAATAGACCCAGACTAGATGTGGGCATTACTAGGCTGAAAGCAGTAGTGAGTTCTGAATCTTCTCAATAGCTCTGGAGCTCCTGAGCCTGCTGTTTATCTCACTAACCTAATCTCCTCTTGGGGGCGCTGTGGTGTCCTCGAGAAGTGACATCTGCCAAAGCAGGTGGATCTTAGCAAATGCCTATTTGCTTTGGCATTTTCTACTTCAGGTTGATAATTTACCACTAATGCTTCCATCTTTCTGTACCTTTAGATTTACAAAAATAATAATAACAAATGTCTCTCTGCTTTGAAACAGATTGCAAGTACCTTTTATTATTTTTAAAAATTTAAGTTCATTTATGCACAGAGAGAGAGGGGGGGGAAATGTGAGCGTGAGTGGGGAGGGGCAGAGAGAGAGTCCAAAGGAGGCTCCACAATGGCAGCTTGGAGCCCGACATGGGGCTCAAACTCCTGAACCATGAGGTTATGACCTGAGCCGAAATCAAGAGTCAAAAGCTCAACAGAATGAGCCAACCAGGCATCCCTACAGGAACCTTTTTAAACGTAAGATGAAATCTTTACCCTTGATAATGGTGAAATATGGGATATAATGATGACAGAGTGGTGAGATATTTCTTCCTGTAAAAATTGTCCTTGACATTCTCAGCTAATCTAGGGGCTTTTCTGTGGACAGAGGACAGGTGGAAAGTCACCTGTGCAGTAGAGAGAAACGTAAGAAATCCTAATTACTTAGTGCTATTGTTCTCAGAAGAAAAAAAATAAAATAAGAAAATTGGGGGGATGGGGATATTATAGAAAAATGTAAGGAATCAATGAGTGGCTAATGACAACCACATAGTAATGATGATATTCACTAATTAGCAACAAAAGGAAAGAAATAAAATGTACATTAAAATGTCAAGTTTCAGGGCACCTGGGTGGCTCAGTTGGTTAAGTGTCTGACTTCAGCTCAGGTGATGATATTTTGGATCATGGCTTCCAGCCCTGTGTGCGGAGCCATCTTGGGATTCTCTCTCCCCCTCTCTCTCTCCGCCCCTCCCCTGCTTATGCTCTCTCATCTCTGTCTCTGTTAAAATAAGTAAATAAACTTAAAAAATTAAAATAATATCAAGTTCCTCTCTCTCTATAGGGATAATTGAGGATGACTGACTGGGGCTGGCTGACAGGTCCCGTGAAAGGAAAGAGTTGAATGCATCTGTGCAAAACAACCAGGAGGAGGAAAGCTACCGTGGCACAGCTCAGATTTCAGGGATGAGGGACCTCAGACTAGAATCCATGCATTCAAGACCCAGTGCTGGTGCCGACCCTGGACAAGACAGTCTGCTAGGTTTTGTAGACACACGGATAAAGCTCTGTGCGCGTAAGGAGTAGAGCAGTGCAAACATTCTCAAGGCATAATTATATCACAAACACTAACAGGGGTGTGTACAGCTTATGATGGGAAGGTTTCCAGACTCCAGAGAGGGAGCCAGAAACAGTGACCAGGAGCAACAATGGGTGTCTAAGCTGAGTTTTAAAAGAGAAGCACACGGGGGCACCTGGGTGGCTCAGACTATTAAGCACCCAACTTCGGCTCAGGTCATGATCTCACAGCTTGTGAGTTTGAGCCCAGCAATGGGTTCAGTGCTTGACAGCTCAGAGCCTGGAGCGTGCTTCGGAGTCTATGTCTCCTTCTCTCTCTGCTCCTCCCCTACTCACACTCTATCTCCCTCTCACAAAAATAAATAATGAAACATTTAAAAATTAAAAAAAAATAAATAAATGAGAAGCACACTTGGAATCTCTGGGCTTACCTTGGAAGAGGCTAGCAAAAAGATAGTGCACATACCTATAAGGGAAGGAGCCTTAGTCAAGAATCACACACTGTCTCTGGCTTCCAGAATACCATGGTCACCCTCTTTGACTTTATCACCAATGTCCTGGTTCTTTATGCAGCTTGCACTAAGTCCACCCAAATGAGGATTTTTGTGAGCTATTCTGTACTTGTTTGTGCACGGGTGTGTATCCACATACTCATCACATAGCTTTACACTTGCACTTCAACGTCAATTTCTTTTTTTTATAATCGTGAACTAAATTGGCTAGCAAGATTAACATTGTGTCTGGATTTAGGTAGAGTTAAAACCAAGTTGCTGAGCTATGGGTAGCAAAAGGGGTAAGAGCAAAGTTCCTCAGCCATGGATCTGTCAGACTGCCCTGGAGATCAGAGAGCACTCGATCATTCCATCTGCTTAGCTCACCCTTCTCTCTTTGAGGACATAAATGCTAGTTACTCCAGGAGTTCTACCACGTTAGAGCAACTTTGAATCTCCTTTTGCAGAGTGCCCTGATTCCAATAGACACCTCTGACTGATAATGAGAGCACAGTAATAAATCATAGATGTCCACTGTGTTTCATTTATTAGCAGAGACAGCATTACTGACCTTCCAGCTCCTTATCTTAGAACGTGGGAAGGATTTCTGGTTCACTGAAAAATTCTTTAAGTTTGACCGAACAAGATAGCTTCTCTATTAACTACTATAAAACAGTAATGTATCCATTCTGGATTTAGAATCTAAGGTTTAGATAGGTTCCTCCTGGTCATCTGTGGTGGACTCTAGAAAGCTTGGTCTTTGAGTTTGCTCCAGCAAATTCATCTTCCTAAACTAGACACAATTCCCTTTGCTACACGAAGAGTTGATTCCAATCACTAGGCAGGAAAAAAAAAAAAAAAAAAAGCTAGTTACAGCCAGGAAAACTATATTCTGAATTTTGCCCTTTACTCTTGGAAAAAAAATACAGTGATCACTTTGGTGGTAAAACAATTTGGCATTTCCTCTGTACTTGAAATTGAATATATATGCACTTATAGTGAATTTCAACTTGAAATGTTAACACTCTGGAGCTTATTTTTTCAGAACAAAGCATAATTTATTTTATTTTCATAGAATATTTTTACTTTCTAAAATAGTTTAAACCAGTGTGTATTACCTAACATTCGTTAAGTAATTCTTAGATGTCATATGAAAGGCTAAGAACATGCATACAAACACTCATGGTATAAAAAAAAATAAACTATTACTATTACTACTACTACTACTATTATTATCATTATCATTTTTTCAAAATACTAATATAAAGATGCTTTGCTTAATGATTCATAAAATTATTTTTCAAACTAATGGAAGCTATCATTCATATTAAGTAAAGAATAGAGTTGAAAATGCAGAGAAAAATGCCAGATAATTTAAATTGTACTATTCCATCACCTTGTCTCTCCATCCCACCAATATGTAGCATCTCAAATAACAGATGCAGAGGCTAGTCGTATGTTTAAAGAATACGAACCTATTTGTCATAATAGCCAGGTGAAGGTAAAGGACTTCAAACCAGTCCTACTGGCTTTATATGGCATGGGTAATGTAGGCACTGGAGGCTTCATTTAAAAATGTTTAGTCTCTCAGAAGCAGTGTTGGGTTGCCCACACGGGCAGCATGCAGAGTAAACTGACTAATGCACACCCAGACTGTAGGTGTTGATGAGACATTTGTGCTCAAAATGAGAATCACCAAACACGGGCTACAGCTAAATTGGCCCGTTTTTACTCTAGATATAGAGTTAATGAATTCTGTAGGGACTAAGAGAGTCACAAAATCCAGATTTAGGTAAAAAGTACAAGTAGGAAAAAGGTGAAAAAAATTAGCTAAAAAATACTGAAAATTTAGGGACCAGTGTATTTGCTTATGGGCTAGTTATCATGAGCTTTCCATACTAATAAATTAAAAATTAGATTAAAATTCTTCATTTTAATCAACGTCTAACCTAGTATGCCATAATAACATTTTTCTCCTCCAATAGTTTGCATTACGGGACTTCCATTACTCCTACATAATCATAAAGCGTAATATAGATTTCCACTGTGGAATATTTGTAAAATATTTTCCCCCAAATTACTCTGCATTTCTGTAACAATGTTCATTGTCCAAAGGTCTTAGCTTTCCAACTTTGAAACTCATCTGTGGCTTGGTGTTTTGATTACAATCAAAGAAGAGAAGTAATGACCACCGTGTGCATCTGTCTGTGTGGTTATATACACAATGCGATGTGCTTGGGGAATATGGGTGAGCCCCCACACACAAATATTTACAACAGAAAAAAGCCTGAGATGGCATACAGCTGGGTCCTTCCTTCTCTGTTTCTCTCTTTTCTCAATGTTGTGGACATGCCCAAGCTGACAAAAATGGGAGTCATTATTGCAGACTGATTACAGGTTGTAACGTGGGGAATATTCAATTATAGACTCCTTGCTCATTGCCCCCGTCATGCTTCTGTATCACCTCCAGCTCCCACCTCAGCTGAAGTCTCATGGCCAAGGCCAAACATACATATACACATGTACCAACTACCGGAGGCTTTTCACAGGTAAGAAATTCTCCCAGTTTAAGCTGAAGTAAACCATAAAGAATACTGGTCTTTCCTTTTTATACACTGTTCCAAATACTCTACACCTCTTTTTCCTAACCACTCATTCCTGATCCTTCTTCCCCTAGATTAACTGATTCCTCTCTGCATGGCTATAGCGCCTCCCCAAATGTAACTCCAAAATCTGAGGAACATATACTGTTTTGTGGAGGATTCAAATCCCTTGATCTTTGGGGAGGGTCTTGTTACCAACAGTAGGGGAATCCTGATTTTCAGAACTGTTAGAATAACATCGCCTCTTTACTTACATTCAGTGTAAACTATTTGTCTTTGCATATTCACCAGCAATTTCTTCCTTCCTTTGAGCTGAATAAAGGGTTCTCCCCCTCACTGCCACAAACACACAAAAAACAATACACCGAGTGGATGAGTGGATATGTTTGAAACAAAAGAAAGCAACGTAACAAGGATGGACGTAGAAGTAGATATAAATATGAATCATACTGAAAACGGGAGTGGTGGTGATTCTGCTCAGATCAAAGAAAAGTAGGTCATTGATGTTTTCTTGATATTTTGTATTTTTTCTATGAAACACATGTGTTTCTTCTAAAGGAAGGTAGAGTAGTGTGAGTGGGTGTTATGTTTCACACATGGGAGTAGAGGGTGAGAAATGCACGAGATGTGGAGAAGAAAATCCAGATGAATGATTTTTGGATGAAAAAAAACAAAACAAATACAACCCAAAAACAAAACAAAACAAAAACACCAAACTACAAGAAACCAAACATAGGTACAAAGAGACAAAAGATTCAAACAAGATACAAGGTTAGGAGGCAATCTAGTTTTTGGACTCGTGATCTCTCCATGTAATTTAGTTTGGAAATCTGCTCAAGAGTAAGAAATGTTTTTGCAAATGTTCATCCTAAGATACAGGTCTAGTTTCAATGTAATATGCACATGTGGCTGCCAGTGAGTAATTATAATCACACACACACACACACACACACACACACACACACACACACACACACTAACCTCATGGGCACAGGGAGAAAATCAGTCCCATGTTTTTCCATAGCATTTTAGCACTTGTAGAAAGACGTAGGTACAGGAGGCATTATCATTACACTTATGTCCTCTAATTGCCCAAGTAGCCCACCATAGTGAAAAATGAAGGGTTTGGCCTCAGATAAAACTGGGTTTAAATCCAAGCTTTTGTGCTTCAGGTCTGAGTGTTTGGGGGGAAATTTGTGAATCTGCATAAAAACCTGTCTTTTTTTTCAATTCTAAAATGGGAATAGTAATGGGATTAAATAGAGAATGGATATATATATATATATATATATATATATATATATAACCTCCTGTTTGTACTCACAGGTGCTCAAAATGAGCATTTTAAAATTATTGTGATTAGTTATTCTCGCTATGAAGATCAGCGAATAACTAAGATACTTTTCCTTTATCAAAATGATACTTTTTTGCAGAATAACTGATGGGGAGCAGACTTTGTGTGCGGTACGGACTAGTGCATTCCAAAGTGACACTGGCAATGCGGCTGTCTGGAGACATAATTTTTCCTACTTTTGTCTGTTTGACATTTTACTATTCTTCAGGGAAGGAGCACTTCACAAGGGATTCCATTGTTCCTGGGAACGCAGTTTCCCGTGGTATTTTTTAGTAACTTGAAGATCAGGCGTGTGTACAAAACCCACCATCAATAACAGAGCAGGTACTCTGCACAGAGTTCTTAAAAAATACGATTTATAGTCATCAGCTCCCTGGAGTGTTTCTAATCAGGTGGCTCTCTTTATACTTCATGACTCAACTCCTCTTTAATAAGCATAAAAAAGGAAAAGCATAAAACAAAATTAGTTATTTTCCACTCTTGATGAAACACTGTTGCCCCCTTAAGGAGTGTGCCAAAAATCTCTGGGAAGCGAATGCCCCAGTTCAGTGAGCGAACCCAGAAGCTTCCAGAAAGCTGCAAACACACAGCGATTGCAAGCTCAGGATCATATATATAGATCGTATGGGTGGCGCGTGTTTATTTACAACTTTGCCCAACGATGGGAGGCTGTGTACATACTGAAACTAAGCAGACAGGATGTTGTATGCCTCAGTGTTTGTCATATTCAACCCTTTACATAAAGTTCTGATTTGTCAAGTAGAAACAGCCGTTAAGCACTTCACAGAAAATTAAGGGACATAATCTATGTCTTGTACCGAGCATATGCCTAGCACGTAGCAGGAACTGCATACACTTTGATTTCCTTTGTCCTCACTTTGCAATCTCTCCAATATCTCAGTCTACCCAATAACCTAATTATATCGGTTCAGAGAATTTCAAGAGACCTCATGGTTGTTACTATATTTCTCATTAAGGACATATATTAATTTTTTTTCTTTTTTTAAATAGTTTATTGTCAAATTGGTTTCCATATAACACCCAGTGCTTCTCCCCACAAGTGCCCATCACCCCTTCCCTTCCTCCCCCCCACCTTCAGTCCATGGTTTGCCCTCAGTATTCAAAATAGAAGGAGAGATAAAGGTTTTCCCAAATAAACAAAAGTTGAGAGAATTCATCACCACCAAACCAGCCCTACAAGAAATCTTAAGAGGGACTCTATGAGGGAAACGTAGCAAGGAAGAAAGGTACCACAGACATCACTACAAACACGCACTCTACAGGGAACACAATGAATCTAAATCCATATTTTTCAATAATATATTAATTTTTAAAACAGATTTCAATTCTCCTTTGAAACTGTTATCATCATCCCTCTTTTGTCCTATTTTTAACACATTGATAATGGTTATTTTAATGCCCGGGTGTATTAATGTCAATATCTGGATGATCTGGAGGTTTTGCTCTTATTATTTTTTAATCTTGTTTAGCTCAGATGATGCAATTTTAACCCAGAGGGGAGTATGCTTTCCCTTGTTAGACGTAGACTTTAGGCACTTTGGTCTTTTAGATTGTAACTGGTTTGGGCAGAGCTGTGAGTTGGCTAAACTCAGACCACATCTCCCTCATTCATTCCCATTCCTCAGACGTGGCCTCCTGGACTTCTGATCGAGAGTCTGGCACGTCCTTCTCTAAAGGAGAGTTCAGAAAGAGTACAGGAGTGTAAGTTACAGCCTTCAGAGGTTTGAGTTTAGTAGTTTTGCCTCTAACCCCTCATTGTTTCAAGTTTAGAAAAAAAAATAGTTTTGATGAGGGGCCTGGTGTGAGTGTAGCAGGTCACCTCCAGTGGGATCTTGTAATCTGATCACTGCAGAACTGCAGGAGAGCGCCTCAGTGTCCTACTCCACTCCAGAACACAGTGACTATTTCCTGGGGAAAACTGGCTTGGCATTTGAAGGTTGTCCTTGGATTCCCACCCATCATCCTGACCCACGCGACCACCAAAGGCTATATTGTTCTGTGTGTCCCTCATTGGAGTATGGTTGCACAGACAAGCCCTGTCCCCACCTCCACCTTGAATCTGCAAATGTTCTTAGAAAAGAAAACAGCCCTCAAGTCTCAGCTAGCCTTTTCCTTCTCGGGATTTTACTTCTTCTAGTTCTTGTTGCTTCTATAGTTTTCCATTGTCATTAAAAATATGATTTTACTGGAACACATCCATTTACTTCCTGGTTGTTAACATGGCTTAGTGTATTACACCAAGAAAATCTCAAAGATAAATCATTTTAAATTTTAGATAAGGTACATTTTTGAAATGATATAGAGTGCATAATTATAGCAATGATTTGCTTGTCTAGCAGCTTTTTGCAGTGACCATATCTGAAACCTGATGTATCCTTCCTACAAAAAGAGAAAGAGGACCTTAAGGACCACATCTAGAACTGACCACCGGAAGGGGAATAGACTGAACTTATGGTTAGTCTCAGAAGGTTATTTTTTTTAATTTATTCATTCATCTGTCAATGGACATTTGGCCTCTTCCCATACTCTGGCTATTGTTTATGGTGCTGCTATAAACATTGGGGTGCATGTGCCCATCTGAAATAGCACACCTGTACCCTTGGATAAATTCCTAGTCACGCAATTGTTGGGTCGTAGGGTAGGTCTATTTTTAACTTTTTGAGGAGCCTCCCTACTATTTTCAAAATGAACTATTGGGACCTCACCAAGATAAAAAGCTTCTGCACAGTCAAGAAAATAATCAGCAAAACTAAAAGGCAACCAATGGAATGGGAGAAGATATTTGCAAATGACATATCAGATAAAGGATTAGTATCCAAAAATATATAAAGAACATATCAAAGTCAACCCCCAAAAAACAAATAATCCAGTGAAGAAATGGGCAGAAGACATGAATAGACACTTTTCCAAAGAAGACATCCAGACGGGTAACAGACACATGTAAAAATGCTCAACGTCACTCATCATCAGGGACATACAAATCAAAACCATGATGAGATACCACCTCACACTTGTCAGAACGGCTACTATTAAAAACTGAGGCAACAGCAGATGTTGGTGAGGATGTGGAGAAGGAAGATCGCTTTTGCATTGCTGGTGGGAATGCAAACTAGAGCAGCCACTCAGGAAATTATTCTTAATGTGATCTCGAGCTTCAGACTGACCAGGAAAGAGTTCAGAAGTCAGGACCTGCAGGACTGAGTCAGGCCATGCCACCTCACAGCAGATAATTTGGTAGATATTCACGTTCGGCCAGTAGTGATCCACAATTACTCAACCAGGAATCTCATATAAAACATATTCCAGGTCTACATTTTGCTACCAGTGAACATCATGGCTAAGCACTGAATTTTGTATTGTTTTAAGTAGATTGATTTCAGAATAGAGAAGCACAAAATAAAACAAGGTGTGAGAACCGATCTCCCCAGAACTTCATTGCTGCTGGTTGTCACATTAATGTGCTCTGTAGTTGTTCCCCTCCAAATATAAAATAGAACAAGAATGGTACTTGCCTCATGGGGCTGTTCTGATACTAAATTAGTTTGTATGTGAATGTGCAGAACAGCCCTTACCAAACAGAAACTAGCTCTATATGCATGCTGCCATCATTATCCTCAATATCATCACCGTAACATTACTCAACAGTTTCAACAGACCTAGGTTATGACCCACACTTCTCTACTTATTAACATTAGCAAAGGCTTTAATTATATTTTGTATTCCCACACAAGAAGTGCACATGATCATCTATTCTTCTATCTGTATTAAAAGAATGGCCATTTTTACAAAGGAAAATTGACACCGAAGTCTAAATACTGCTAACAGATTGGTCTTTCAAGGGCTGGTGATTTTTCTTCCACTTACCTCAGTAAAATGCTCATTTTCAGGGATAAGCGTACTAAAAACTGTTGGTAGGATGAGATATATACATCAGACATGGCAAAGGATCACAAAATTTTCTTTAGTGTGAAAAAATACCACCGATTACAGAGTTGATCCGACTCTGAGAAACACAAGAGCTACTAAAATGGCCATCGTGGTCATCTTAGGGGTATTAGGAAAATATTACTCTTAGATTACCCAATTTTTTAAATCTATTTTAAGAAAGAGTTCATAAAAATAAATTTGATGCCTGATTTTGTCTCTTTAGATTTGAAGATGTATTCTAGGAATCTGCTTTATTGAGCTGTTGAATGAGGAACTGTATCCTTTGTTGTCCTCGAGTTCTCTAAATTCCAGCAGAAAGAAACTATAGAGCAGTGGAAAGTCTAAGTCTAGTAGTGTCCACGGTTTATTCTAGTAATGTCACTAGATACCCAAAGGCAGGAAGGCATCATTTGTTGCCTTAGCAAGCAACAATGACACCTTCCAAGGACAAGCCTATGTATTTATTTGCAGATGGACTATGACCAAAGACGTCTTTATCTTTGCTTCAAAGTACTGAGAACAGATCAAGGAACCAAGCAAATGAGCTGGTACGTACATTATTACATTATCTGGCTCACAGATGATTTTATCCAGCTCATAGACATGTACTTGAATAGTACACACACACACACACACACACACACACACACACACACACACACACACAGAGTGGAAACCACTCCCACTGGAGTGAAGCATCCAAGCTCAATTCAATTCTGAATTCAATTCATTTCAAGCTCCTACTTCAATTCACTGCAATTCTCCTACTGAGAACTGAAGCCACTTTCAGTTACAAACCTCACTATGTACATTAACATGAATTTACTTTCCAAGAATACCTTGTCCTAGACTATACTAGTTTATTTAAGAAACGTACTAAAATTTGATTTACCTCTCATGTCCATAGGCTGAATAAGATGATAATGAAAAATAATTGAGGGAGTCATTGCACAAAGTCTTAAAACATGAGGAAAAAAGAAACAATTACAGTGTTAATGAAAATAAAAGTTCACCCCTGCTTCATAACTACTTAAAAATAAGCTAAAGAAATGCATTTTAACCCTGGCCCACATGAATTAAAAGTACATATGATTAAATGACTTTAAGTCAGGAACCTGTGTCAAAACATAACTTACACCTAGAATCACAATTCACATTTCCATTCTTCTCATTAAAAGTCACTTTACTAAAGGAAATTAAAGATGTGTATTATTTCATTCCTTTCCATTAAGGGTAATAGTACCTATCAAATGATGTAAAATGTTTCAAAAAAAAAGTTTAGGTCTTTTAAAACAGACTCTTCTTTTTATGAAGAAGAACTTTAAAGTTAGAAGTCAAAGAAAAACACCTCAACAGAGGTCTAAAAGGTAAAGGTGCTAATATTTTTAAGAAAGGTAAGAATTTAACATGGAGGGAAAGAACTTCCATTGAGAGAATTAAGGGAAGTCCACACATTGGACACTCCACGTACCCAAATCTCCCGCCCACAACCAAACGCCATGTTCTCCACAGTTTTGAAATATGTTAAACTCATCTAGTTGGCAATACAGGATCAAAAAGGAAAACTTCATTCCCAGTATGCCAAGAAGTGACAAGCATTATTATATTAATTTTCACTCTTTTCTACAGTGGTGAGAAACAAGTACACTATGTAGTTTTAAGGCAAAACAAACAAACAAACAAACAAACAAAAACCAAGTGAGAGAACAAGGTTTTCCTAATTCCCAGTTGACATATATCCTTAAAATGGTTTAAAACCATTTATTTTGCACAGAGATCATATTTATAAATAGAAATATATAAGCAGTCTTGATGATATCCTTTGTCACTCATAGATTATTTTAGCTTTGTTTGTGACTGTCCCTTTCATATCAAAAAGGCTCATTCAAAATGTCAAATGGGTTCATTCAGTTAATTTCAGTGATAGATCATGGGTAAATGAAACCCACAGTTAACACCAAATTTTATGTTAGGCAACGTGACGACTTCCTGTCCAAAAAGAGAAGACTGACGGACTTGGATTCTCCCTGCTTCTGTAACTCTGTCCATTTTGCATTTCCAGGAGTAAAGAAATGGAAGTCAAAACAAAAGAAATAAGGAGAACAAAGAGAGGGAAGGAGAGAGACAGGGAAAGGGAGAAAAGGAGAGACTGATTGATCTTGGTTGAGCAGAGCTCCCCCCCACCCCACTTTAAACCAGAATAGTCTCACGGCTAAAAGCATAACATGCAAAGACGATCCAGGATGCATGTAAAAGGAGCTGTATACTTAGCAGGGCAAAGCCCGTTGGCCCATGTGTTTTTGAGTCTCCATGAGCCATACCAATAGATAATTAGATATGATTTTTGGAGATTAATGAGTCAAAATCACATCCTTTGTAATTAGGTCACCTCCGATGAACATCTGACTTCATTCCTGTTCACTGTAACAGGAACCTTTTGCTCCCCCTGGATCCCAGAAGGCAACAAAATGATTCAACCTTACTAAAATTTCACCTTCAGTAATCCATTATATCTTAACTTACGCATTAAGATTTTAAAACCTCCATCTGGTGGACATAACTTGACCTCTTTTGATTTATAGGCAACCTGTTTTCACAGGTAAGCGCATTTATTTTTCCTCTGACCACCTGGCAGAAGCGGCTGAGGCAAGCCTGCTCTCTAGTGAGCTACTCCCGCTCTATCCACATGCCTTCAAGAGGGAGGATTCGGCGGGATTTCGTGTCTTCAAAATTAGAGCTTAAAGTACTCTTGGAACCTAGCTTACAACACGAGTCCTTATCCCTAACCAACTGGGAGATCTGAAAACAAGGGCTATTAGACAGTGAGGGGGATTCATCTCCTTGCCCGAGCTGTAGAAACGACAGGTGCTCACGGTTAGTAAGTGAAAAGTACAAAACTCCCAATTATACCCAAAGGTTAAGGTAAATGATATTATAGGGGCGCCTGGGCGGCTCAGTCAGTTAAGCGGCTGACTTGGGCTCAGATCATGATCTTGCGGTCCGTCAGAGCCTGGAGCCTGCTTCAGATTCTGTGTCTCCCTCTCTCTCTGCCCCTCCTCCACTCATGCTCTAACTCTCTCTTTCAAAAATGAATACACACTAAAAAAAAAAAAAAGATAAATGATACTACAGGCCAGAGTTTCCTAAAGTGTGGTCTGGCAACCGCTTGCGTTAGCACAGTCTGGGGTGGAAATGGATAGGGTCTCGACTGAATAATTCAGTTTCTCCCTGTTCCGTTATTCTGAAAATGTTTAGATATAGTTATAGATGGAGATATTGATGGAGATATAGATGTATTCCTCCTTCCTCACAGGATTAAAATACACCTTAACAAGGGTATAAGATATTCAGGAACTTGGTGTTTATTTCTGTTTTCACTAGTATGAGCTATTTTATTTTATTTTTGAAGAGATGTTTTAAATTTTTTCAATGTTTATTTATTTTTGAGAGAGACAGAGTATGAGCTGGGGAGGGGCAAAAAGAGAGGAAGACACAAAATCTAAAGCAGGTTCGAGGCTCTGAGTTAACTGTCAGCACAGAGCCCCATGTGGGGCTTGAACTCAACAAACTGAGATCAAGACCTGAGCTGAAGTCAGATTTTAACTGACTGAGACACTCAGGGACCCCAATTTTTGAAGAGTTTTTTAAGGCTTATTTATTTTAGAGAAAGGAGAAGGGGTAGACAGAGAGAAGGACAGAGGATCCGAAGCAGGCTCCGTGCTGATAGCAGAGAGCCCAATGCCACAAACCGTGAGATCATGACCTGAGCCAAAGTTGGATGCTTAAACAACTGAGCCACCCAGGCACCCCATGTGAACAATTTTAGTATAAATGTGAGGACATATAGCTTTTAACATAGGAATAAAGATAATGTGAAGTCTTCTCTGAACCCTGTGTTCCTGGAAAATAGCAAAGATTAATTTCTCTCTCCATCCTTTCTTTTCCAAAATACCAACGCAGAGAAGAAAATAAAATATTCGAAGTAAAATGAGTAAACATATTAGAATCGTACAAATATAATTATAAGAAAAATAGCATGAAGCCTACAGTGAAGTTGATAAACAAACTAGATCCTTTAGACTCCATGCATTTGTCACACAAATGAGTTTTCTGGAAGCCGGCGCAAAGGCCAGGGAATCAGCGTGTGGACCGATCTGTCTTCTCTAGAGAAAGATAATTAGTTGGGAAACTAAGTATTGAATGACTAAGAGGTTTCTTTCAAACAGGCTGAGTTTGAAGCTCAGAAGTAATTTAGACAGAATATTAGTTTTTAAAAAATAGAGAATTTTTGTTTCAATTTAGTAGTGTACCACGCTGACAACTTATAATTGCCGTGAGGATTGGATAAATGGAAGCCAGAATTCCCGTGTTATGACAGAGAGAAGCGGATGGAAAAGGAATATTTTTGAGTGCTGTACTTATTTTTAAAGTTGGCTTTACCAATTTACAGTTGAAGCAGATGATGTTTGACACTTTAAAAAAAACCTAAGTTTCTATCTGACGATGTTTAACTCCAGAAAACTGCTTAATGAACTATTTAGAATATAAATAAATAAAATAAAAAAGAAACCATAACCTGAGGTTTTCTTTTTATTTTATGATTCCCATTACTTTCAAGGGTTATGCAAAATGTAAAATGTGGATTTAATCAATTTTTTGGCAAGGATCATGTGCAGGAGGTCATTTTAGTAGGTATATTAATCATTCATTTTAAAACTCAGAGTTTTATGAACCTCAATTACACTAAAAGGATTAAATATGTCACGAGAAAAGGAAACTCTGCTTTATTGACAAATTGTGGCCTAATGCAGGAATTGATGATGTGAAAGTAAATTATTTTAACTTTTTTGGTGATAAATCTTGAAGTCGATCGTATCCGCATCTATGGAATCTGATAGCTTTGCAAAAAATCAGAATCGTCTTCCTTTTAATTCCTCAAAAATGATCTGAGATAGAAGGAAGGAGCAAGTGAAAAAGAAGAGCTAAGGGTTCCATCTCGTGGGCATGCCGTGCGCCAGGCAGGGCACGTCGGGGGTACATGGCTGTCAGGGCTATAAATGACAAAGTCAAAGTCACAGGGTCTGCACTACGTATAGATTAGGAAACCCAAACTCAAAGAGCTTCAGGGCTTTGCTTCAGGTTCTACTGTTAGAAACTTTAAGAAATAGGATTGCAACTCTTGATCCCAAACCAGAATTCTTAACTCCGTTACATTAGGAAAAAAAATCATCAAAATGACTGTTTCTCTTTATTTTCATACCCAAATAGCAAGACTAAGGATTTCCTATAAAAGAAAAAACTTAGTGTTGCACGTTATCAAAATATCCTCTTATCACACAATGGAAATATGACCAGCCCAAAAAAAAAAAAAAACCCAAAGAAAAAAAAGCACAGCAAAGATATGACACAGACTGTTTATGTGACAAAAATTCACTGAGGGCAAGACACCTTTTTCAGCCCCAAATAGAATGGAGGTGAAAAGAGATGATAATATCCCCATGTCCGGTCTTGAGTTGAAGGTTGAAATCGCCTTAGGCATAAAAATAACCAAGCCATGATTATCTAAACCTAACTTCTGCATGTAAAAGGCAGATACAATCTTTTAAAAACTTATGTATTTAACTTTTGGTGAAATGTTTTTAACCCGAGAGTTGCGAGTTATAGAGAGGTGATGAGCATATGGATTTGGGAGTCAGCTGGGTTGGAATTTGCATCTCCCATTTTACCCTTTCCTGTTGTGTGACTCAAACTTTTAGGATATTCACCAGTTCTGAAGGGTAAGACCAGTGCCTGCCCGAGTGTAGTTACAAGCCTTCAAGGAGATGGTGCGGTACAGCGGTTAGCCAAGGGCCCAACACTCAGTGGTCATTTTCTAATAAGCTACTAGCAAGTGTCGCTATGAGCAGCAGTTTGTCAAGTTCAACTGGGAAGGCTGAACCAGCACTCATCTGCATAGAGTTCAGCCCTAAGTCCGGCTGCCCATCCAGCTCCCTGTACTTCAGGGCTTTCTTCTCCCATACCTTTATCTCTCCTTGTTCTGTTGCCTATTCCTTTGCATTTTTCTGTAGAATATATAAATGTAAATATATATAATGCACTATTTAATACTAATAACAAATACTTTAATAATGTAATAAAATGTAATATGTATCTATCCATATTTACGTATGTATTATATATTTACATAAAAATGTATTTTCTTTTTTTTAAATTTTTTAAATGTTTTATTTATTTTTTGATACAGAGAGAGACAGAGCATGAGAGGGGGAGGGGCGGAGAGAGAAGGAGACACAGAACTGGAAGCAGGCCCCAGGCTCTGAGCTAGCTGTCAGCACAGAGCCTGACACGGGGCTCGAACCCACAAACGTGAGATCTGACCCAAGCCGAAGTCAGAGGCTCAACCGACTGAGCCACCCAGGCGCCCCTAAAAATGTATTTTCTATCATAGGTTCAGACAGCTACGTATCTCCCAGTCTACTTTGTCTTCTCTTCCTGATTAGCTTATAAGTTTTTAAAGGACAGATGTTGAAATCTTACTTTGCAAGATATTATAGCTCTACTTAGTACCTCATGTACTAGAGTAGTTGAGTTTTCTTTTTTGGAATAAATATATATTCAAGTTGACTTGACGACCATTATTATTTTTAAGATGCCAACATGCAAAGACAGAGCAGGTCACTGGCAATGCTTAGAGAGCAAAATCCTAAGAATAAGAAATACTGGCGTTTCAGAATTTTGGCATCACTCTGTTCCCACTCTTCTGGTCTCCACTTTTTCTCCATCCCTCTTTCTCCCCATTTCAAGGACCAGCACACCCAGAATCCATTTTAATTTCGCTTGGGAGATCTTTTAAGAAATTTGAGAAAATGTTGTTTTATTTGGAACCCACAGCAGAGAAGAATCTTAGGAAAAACCAAGGTTCAGAAATTCAGTGATCAGTCACTTAGCTATCAAGAAGGGGAATAGAATTACATTTCCTAATAACTGAGAAGGATTTCACTCATCATGCATTATTTTCTCTTAAAACTAACGATACCCATTGAAGATTCCATCTGTGTTTTGAAAATGACTGGATGTCTTCAATTGATGGCACTTCCTGTCTGTATTTTTCCCATTACTCAGTCAAAGGGTGAGTCAGGTACAAGCCTCAATGCCCCACGATGGCCCACGGCACTAATTTCCTAGAGGGAGGTGTCCAAAGGCCAGATGGAACAAGCTAGAATTCAATCAACCCAACAGAGAACAGTGACAGCCCTTGTAATGATGTTGACATTGTAGCTTCAACATCCTGAAACTCTGATATTCTATACATCATAGACGTCTTACAGCACAATGAGCTAATTTCACAATCCAGGGTCAAAATAGGAAGGAAAAAAAAAGAAACAATCAAAAATGAAAAAATAAAAATTAAATAAAAACACACAAAAGCAGGAAAAATATCTTCATACCTTCATCTTTAACCTTCTAGAATACATTTACTTAATGAACTGCTAGCTCCTGCTATATTAAGTGCCAAGAAAAGCTTCTAAAATCCTAGTAGAATAAATGCCATTCAAAATTAGATGCACTGCATTCTCGGTTCATGCAGAGAAACTGATTGCCCCGTAGCTTTCAATCTTCACTGATCCCTTCATCGGTCTCTAGTCTACACTGAAAAACATATTATGTTAACTTGAGTTAAAAATAATACTAATTATATTTAAATAATTCAAAAATAAATACGATAGTGCATTGGACTAACAAATCTAGATTATTTAATGTTCTCTGCACGGTAGCAAAAAACTCTCTTTTTAACTTCAAAATAACATAACCATGTTACGTACAATTTGGAAAAGAAAAAAATCTCCATAAGCATCATCACGTTACCCTGTAGAGGCATAGATATTATGATATCTGTATGCCAGGAGATGAGTTTTTGTCTGTTCATGAGTTCTTATCATAGTGCATATGTCAATTTTTGATAGTTGACATAAACGTAAGTAGTTTGCATTCTGCTCTTTCTCCTTTTAATAAGAGCATGTTTCCTTGTTACGACACAGTCTTCATTAGTATCCATGGCTGATTACAGATACAGAGATCCGATCAGTATGGCAAGGTTTACCTAACCGTTCTGCCACTCGATACGTGTTTCCTAATGTTCCATAAAGATACCAATCAGCCATCTTTACAACGTTTATGATGGCCTTAGAGTTATAACAAAACACTAGAAGACAACATATTTACCCTTTCTCTAACTTGATAAGGAGCTCTTTTTATGCACGCCCATTTTATTCCTAAATTAAAAAAAAAAAAACAAAAACTTAGAATGCCATATCCTTGTTTTACGGCACGGAAGCTCTCCTTTTAGATGTATACACCCAGAGTCACGCAGACGGGACACAGTTAGTGGAAGAAATATCAACTCAGACTTTCCACTGAATATCAGCGCTAATGCCCACTATCAGATGAAGATATTTGGCAACCACCAGCCAGACAACCTCGAACTGTCTGCCCTCCTTCTGAAGTTCCAATGCACAACCGGCAAATCCTTCCCTCTTGGGAACATTTTGCAGGTGGCTCGCTATTTTGTCAGAGTGAAGGAAAGCAGGCAAGGATTCCAGACATTCTGCAGCTACCTAATCGGCCTCCTGCGGCTCTCTCCTCCAGGAAAAGCCTCAGCACTAATTCTCTCCCCTTAAGTGTGACCACCATAAGAACTTCCTGGGGCTCCTCCCTAGCGACACACAGGGCATGAGAACCTGGCAGTGGATAAAGGGAATGAGCAAGAGATACCGGCCTGATGCACTGAACACCAACTGTTAGTGGTAAAGTGTACTTTTCAGATATAGGTACTTAGGTTTCTCTCAATACAAGATTATTCCTAATAGGATAAAAAATATGTATATATCTTAAAACAGTTTCCCTGTAAGTAATGACTTGGGGGAGAAAGATTACATAAATGCAGAATATGTAAGTAGAATAAATATACAGTTTAGCCCAGATTTGATGAGGATTCAGGCTTCTTGGGGGGTGGTTTCTGTATCTGGGACAGGAAGATTGGGTCTAATCGAAACGCTGTAACATACCACCTTGTAGAGTGCTGTGCACAAGGCCAGCTTAAGGCTACATCCTTTCTTGGGTGACGGTTGTCAGGCGGGCGGCTCTATTCTCAGAAATGTTCTCAGTCAGGCACTAGTGCTCTCCTTTCCTCTTTTGAATCCCCAGGTCAAAACTAAAATGTGAATGGCTGATGACAGTTTAAAGTGTTACACCTCCCGGGGAGGTGGGGGAGGAGGGTTGAATCTGGGTACAGGGGGTTGGGGGAGGACCAAGGCCTTCCCAGCATCCCGATGGCACATCTGACACACAATTGCCCACTCCGTTTCTATGTAAGGTCAAACGTTGTAAGTACGTATTACATGGAGGTGTTTCTTTTGGGGGAGAGGAGAGAGTCTCGTGAATAATTTCCTATTCCCGAGGCTTGAAACAGCATCCAGCCTATTTTCTTTGTCTTTTTTTTTTTTTTGGTTCAGATTCATGTACAGAATTGATATAGAGAACATTAGCTTATTAACTTTCTGAATCAGACTTCCCTAAGAATGCTCATTACTAGTCACACCTCAGGCAAGTCAGTTAACTTTTTCCTGGCCTGAATGTGTGGGTGTTTTCCGTTTTTGGGTTTTGGCTTTGGCTTTTTTGGAAACTATAAATAATAGTTCCTATCTTCCACATTTTGTGTATGGGTTAGATTCAATATACATAAATCCCTTGCATGTTTTCTGACACTAAACAGGCACTCAATAAATGTTATGTCTTCCTTTTTTTGGTTACATAATTCAAAGGCATGAATAGTTATTGGTCAGGAGGCTTGAAAGATAATGGCTATGGATATGGTTAGCTGGTGTGTCTGTATGTGTGTTTTAGCATCAAGATGCATTTAAGGGTGATATTTTGGGAAACCAAACACAAAAACTGCATTTTGATTACTGAACCATTTTCTTTTTAACCCTCATTCTTGTGTCCATTTGAATAATCTGAATTTCCCGTGTCCACATTAATGCTTACCAGGCTCCCATGTTGTTTGGAAGAGATAATAGTTTACAGTAGCTAGAATTTATATGAAGGGTAGGGCAAGGATTTGTCTGAGCAGATTTCATCTTAAATATTTAAAGACCAAGCAGTAACCATTAATTTTAGTGTGAATCAAGAGACTTCATTTTAGCATGCAACTTCAAAAAATTATCACTGAGTACCATATGACTCTGAAGGGAAAACAAGACAGTAAAAATCATGATTTTTCTAGCCTCCATAAAGTAGTGCAGAGAGGACTGTACACGGGGCACTTTTTAATGGGCTTCCGCAGCCTTGTTTTCTGTTTTTTCCCAACCCGTTTCCCAAAATAGATATCAAACATCAATACAACCTTTAAATTACAGCAATGATAGTGTAACCTAGCATTAGTCGAAATTCGGAATTCAGAAATTCTCAGTCTTGAGGGTACATCACAATCGCCTGACCAGGGAGTTTGAAAGTATAGATTTCTGAACACTGTTCCAGACCATACATGGTGAGGTGTGTCCCCATTAAAAAACAAACAACAACAATGATAACAACAACAACAATAATAAAACCCAGCCAGCTCTGAACATAGTATAGAACATGCAGTTGCAACACAAGGGCTAAGAACAAATAAGGAGCCTCAGGTCTTGTGCAGATGGACAATCAAGAGAGAAGAGAATGGGAAGGAAACTGACACCCATTAAAGACATACTATTAGTCCCATGTGATGCAAAATATCATTTTTCCGATTTAAACAACATTCCTCTAAATTTATACCATTATGCCTCTTTTTGCAATTGAAAAACTTGGCTTAGTGAGGTTAGTGCCTTTGACTGTTGTGACATTTATACATTTCACCAGGGATGGCGCCAGTGAAGGAAATCAGGTGGATCTCAGAGTTGCCATTCTCTCCACTGGACCACGCTGCCACATAAACATGATGTGAATTTGGTGGATGAGACCTGTGCGAAACTCATTTTTAACTTCTCCTCTGTTAAATGCCTTTCTCTTTGTGCAAAATGTATCATCACGAAACAACGATTCCTTTCCAACATACGAAAATTCTTTTTTTTAAGTTTATTAATTCATTTTGAGAGAGAGAGAGCGCGCATGCAGAAGCAGAGGAGGGGTGGAGAGAAGGAGAGACAGAATCCCAATGCACCATCAGCACAGAGCCCAGTGCGGGGCTGGAACCCATTAGCCATGAGTTGGCCACCTGAGCCCAGGCCAAGAGTCGGACGCTTAACCTACTGAGCCACCCAGCCGCCCCTAACATATGAAAATTCTTATTGATGGAAGGCATTGGGCAAAGGGAAGAGTGATTTAAAGAACAGTGAGAAAAGAATCCTACCTTCAAGCAGCCTGCAGTCTGACTGGGATTATGACAACTACAAGGAAAAAATAAGTGAAGGAAATAAATGAAAAATGCAAAGGACGTGGCCGAGAAAACAGTATAGCTCAAGAAATTTATAACTAATTGTGAGCTTGGTTGTTATTGGGGCACATGGGTGGCTCAGCCTGTAAAGCATCTGACTTCACCTCAGGTCATGATCTTGAGGTTCAGGGGTCCGAGCCCCTCATTGGGCTCTGTGCTGACAGCTCAGAGCCCGGAGCCTGCTTCAGATTCTGTCTTCCTCTCTCTTTGCCCCTCCCCTGCTCACACTCTGTCTCTCTCTTCCTCTCAAAAACAAATAAATATTTAAGAAAAAAAAAAAAGCCTACCTTGTTAGTCCTGCAAATGCAAGGATGGGCCCTACCAGTCTCTCACTGCTTAACCTTTCTTGCATCCACTCTCAGGGGTCTGGCTGTGCTCCTGCCATCAGCTGTGTGACTATGATGGCAATCCTTTCGCAAACATCTCAACACTCAAACAACCTGGCTTCATCTGTCTACATGCCGGTAGTTTCTATTCTAGGTCCCATAAAGCACTTGAGTGCATTTATTTATTTATTTAAGAGTGCAAGCAAGCACACACAAGTGGGGGAGGGGCAGAGAGACAGGTGGACAGAGGATCTGAAGCATGGTCTGGGCTCACAGGCTAATAGCAGAGAGACCGATGCAGGGCTCGAGCTCACAAACTGAGAGATGATGACCTGAGCCAAAGTTGGACGCTCAACCAACTGTGACTTTTAAATACTTGCTTCACTAGTATGAAATTCACGGTCCTCTGCTCTGCCTCTGCAGTCTGCATCCACAATACTTTGTGTTTCACTAGTGAAGCATACTGCCGTCTTTAAAGGCATTTTAGTGTTAACTAGAGACATAACTCAATTGAAGAAATGAAAGAAGGAACCATTATGGCCAATCTCGCACAAGCCCAGGCAGAGACCATGACCTTGTTTGTGATTTCTGCCTCATCATTTGTAAGGTGCATCTGGATTCTAGAGACATTAAAAGGTGAAAGTTTATGCACCCAAAATCAATTTAAAATGGTAATTAAAGCATAATAAGGACTTTCGATAGGATGTTAAGGCGGAACACAGAAGAGGGGGTGATTGTGAGTTATTCAAGGATGGTTAGGTGAAAGGGGCACAGACGAGAAGAGAGAATTCCAGGGGTGAAGTTCTGGAGCAAAGGTGTAGCGGAACGAACACATCAGGCGATCCGCAGACGTGAAAGAGTGTGGCTTCTAAACCACTCCTGTGTGTCAGTATGCAAGTGTGCACACCACTCTGTGCCAAAGATCTGATGTCTGCCACTGCCTACATGATAAAGCACCAAATCTTTAGAAGACAATCCAAGACCTTCCATGAAAGGGCCTCAAACTCCCATTTCCATTTCTCTCCCTCTCAGCCCAATGCTTCCTTCATGCCTCACGCTCAGCCTCTTCCCTCCATATGCCGCCTGAAATGGTCTTTTATCTGAATGGGGTCCTTTTATTGGAATACACTGACCTCTCTCAGTGCACAATTATGGCAGCAATGGACATTACATGACCAGCAATCCCTTCCCTAGGACGACTGGACACGACGCACCTGGCGGTCTCACGCTCCCAGAGCCATTTGCGGAAGCAGGTGCCATTTAGCCATTTGTGACTGCCTGTTAGATTCGTGGTCAGCTTTAAGAAGAGCTACCCTATTACTGATTGCTTCATGCAGAAAGAGGGAGCAGAGCCATTAAAGGTGACCAGTGGGACACAGGTGTTGAATTACTCCTCTCAGTGGGTTCTGTTCTGTGCTTTTCTACTACCGAGCAAGACGACGGCGGAGATAGCCTGAGTGTGCCCTGTGCGTGTTTATGCGGCATTATTCATGAGGTTAGACACAATCTCAGCCAAGTCATGGTTTGCCTCACTTTAGTGGAGCATTTCTTTGAAAATTTTCAGGTACCATAATTGCATTTTAAAGATACATAATAAATTGCTATTAGGCTCCAGTTAGGAGGTTTGCTGAGGTGTGAACTGACCATTTCGTTCCTTTCTCTTTTATCAGCAGTCGCTTCAAACCCCACAGTCTTCAGAACACAAAAGGAGGCACCGGAATATCAAAGGCTGTAGGTTTATTACTATACATTATGAATAATTTAATGCAGTAACAAAATAACACACTGATAAAAGCCAACAAGTAATATTCTATTCATAGCTGACTGGATAATCAAAGCCATTGTGGGTGCTTTTTCTCATACTAATTTAAAATTTGCATTAGGGCTTTTTGCCTTCCCCCACGATAACCTCCTGTTTGATGAAGTATAGCGCACACCCTTTAGAGTCCTTCACAATTGGGTTCAAAAGTACACTTTTGCTATATGCAACAGAAAAGAAAGAACTCACAGATAAAGAGTAATTTTGCCTTGACTATTTTGCCTTTTCGTCAATCTGTTGGTTTAGTATGTGGGATTCTACTGTCTATACGTTTTCCGTAAAGTTCCACAATGATCTTTCGGACCTTAGAAAACATTATATATAACATCATGGTGTCATAAAAGAGTTTGAATGAGCTCGTTGGGAATTGGTAATCTTGAGCTATCTACTGCATGTTTAGTGTAAAACCATACTTTGGCCATACTTTGTAGACTGCAGACCCCTTAATTTCAGTTGCCAATGATTTATGGGTTATGATGCATATATTTTACCCATCGCCATGAAGTCTACTAGAAGAATTAGATGGCTTTCCCAGTTGCTCTTAGATGTTTTTCTTTGCCTTTATTACCAGAGAAACACACTATTTATGACCTTTGGCAACAGGGAATAATCTTATTGGAAACAAACTAGATCAAGCCCCTTTATGATCTTAGAATGGGTTCTTTGAACCACTGGGTTGTTTTTCATTTGGTTTGTGAATCCTTGCTGTCTATATTAGAGAAAGGGGTTAAAGCTCAAGGTCACTTTCAGTTTTTATGAGCGATTTAGATCCTTAGGAAGACATGATGCTGTTTTTCCTAAAGACTTCAACAGCATTTAGCCAATTAGCTAATCGTAAGGGACTGATTCAGGCATTAAAAAAAAAATCCCATATTCTTTTCTCCCATGGAGCGTGTGCTTGATCAAGAACAAAATCACCGAGCTCCAATCAGCAACTGCACAAAGTAAGTGTCAGAAAGACTAAGAGACATTTTCTAGACAAATCTCTTGGCTCTGCTTTGCAGGGAGAGGAAGAATAGAGCTTGCAGGGACAGAGGTTTTCCTGAGGATAAGGGCCTGGGTACAAACTGCTCCTACCATAGCTCTACACCTTATGCAAGCCGCACCTCCCGCTGAGAAATTACTAGTACTTTTTAGTAGACCCCAGGCCTTCTATCTGTTCGCCATACATTCTTATCTGAAGATTTAAATCTGTATGTCAGTCACTGGCAGCATCATAGACCTATGTCATTTTTTAAGTAATCAAAGCAGAGAATCTCTGAAATCATGTGATAAAATATACCAGTAATGAGATTGATTTCATTCTGTCTCTCTCAGAGCAGCTGAATCATAAAAAAGACTGCACAAAAAGAAAAGCTAAGCCTTTTCTGAAATGCCTTGGGTGGGGAGGTATGCATTTTCATTTAAATTTAGACATTAGCTCAAAAATATTTGAAGACAGTTAATAGAAAATAGATTTGCCTATCGAAGAATGTATTTGGACGCTATTCAATATGCTGTCCTCCAGACCAGCAACAAAGTAATTACAATTGCTCTTTTTCATGTTTCTTAAGCAAAGCTTTAAGTTAAATTTTATACTTAGACAGAGATATTTAAACTTAGATTGTTGGATATTGGATCAGCTCTCTCTGACAATGAAATCTGATGCTTGTGTGTAAACCATCAAATGTCTAGTCAAAGGAAAACAGAGGCTAAAATATTTTTACCTCTATTTAACAATTGGAAGTAAGAAATTACAAATAGCTTAGGTATTTAATAGGTATTTGTTGAATATCTGCTTTATACAAAGTCCCATATTCTTCTTTTTTTTTTAACGCTTATTTATTTTTGAGAGACACTGTGAGCAGGGGAGGGTCACAGAGAGGGAGACACAGAATCAGAAGCAGGCTCCAGGCTCTGAGCTGTCAGCACAGAGCCTGACGCGGGGCTCTATCTCATGAACTGTGAGATCATGACCTGAGCCAAAGACAGCTCCTTAGCTGACTGAGCCACCCAGGCACCCCAAGTCCCACATTCTTCTTAAAAGATAAAACAAATATGAAGATAACCATTTTTTGAGGTCAAGGAATTTACTGTCTAATTGGGGACTTAATGTCTTCATACTATTCTTTCTTTTTTGTTGTTAAAAATATATTAAAATAGCAGAATTTACACTACATCATTTATGTCTAATTGAAGGTATCATCTACTATCTTATGGGAGGGAAAGAATGACATTTATCTAACACCTACTACATGTCAATCACTGTAACAGGTATTTTTCTAAGTGTAATCACATTTTCCAAACTACCGTTTTTTAAAAATAATTTAAAATTTATAGAAAAATTGAAATGACGAACAAGTACACTGAGAAACCTTACTCAGTTTTCCTATACTTCCTCCCCATGACTCCCTTCCAGTGAAAGGCTCTAATCTAGGATCACAGACTGCACTCAAGTATCAAATCTGCTTAATCTCCTTCGAACAGGAACCATTTCTCCGCCTTTTCTCAAGGTTCATGGCCAAAATTTTGAAGGTTATAGGCCACGCATTTTGCTGAATGACCATCACTTTGGATTTGCCTAATGTTTTCTCCTGATTAGATTCATGAGAAATCGAATTCATTCATTCTGGGACTGTGCAGAGGTCAGGCTGTGTATTTCACGAGGGAGCCCAGGGTAGGCACCTCATGCCATCTGACCCAGTATTGACAATCTCATGGTAAGTAAACTTCATTTTAGGGGCGCCTGGGTAGCTCAGTCGGCTAAGCTCCTGATTTCAGCTCAGGTCATGATTTCACGGTTCGTGAGTGAGCCCTGCATGGGGCTCCACAGTGAGAGTGTGGAGCCTGGTTGGGATTCTCTCTCTCTTCCTCTCTCTGCCCTTCCCTGACTTGCTCTCTCTATCAACATAAATAAATAAAACTTAAAAAAATAAATAAACTTTATTTTCTCATTATAACAGAAATAAATATTCCATATCAAAAGCTCAAATATTGTAGATATTACTAACTGGCAAAAGGAAAGGTAGTTCTGGCTTCCATACCCCATGGCTACTCTAATACAGTGGCAGAAAACACATTATTTTCTGTTCGCATATCTTAATGTGCAGCGATCTTTCTGGTTTCAAATGATTTCTTTTAGTTCCCACAAATAACCAAGTGAAGATTTTTTACTTGGGCCCAAGGTCACTCACACAGGGGACTAAGATCTGAAAAGAGGAATTTTGACACCTAACCTCATATTTGAGTTATAAAGTATGTTGGCCTGTAAAGGCTTTATAGCTCAGATATCAAACCAAATATCTTTAATATATGTCAATAAAACAACTCTTTAAGTAACAATATTGTGTAGGGATTGTTAACTATAGATATAACATTGTGAGGAATTTGGGGGAGGAAAATAATTTTTGATTCTCCTTACAGCACTGATCCCGGTACTTTCTAAACATATGACTGTCCCTGGCCCCTCTGGAGGGCTCTCCATTCATATTTTCCCTTTCACTTTACCAATATAATCTGATGCCAAATATTAAAATTTTATAATCAGTATATCATACTGAAACTAGTCCTGGAGTCCATACTAAAAACTAAAAACAAAAAACAAAAACATCAGACACCAACAAAAAACCTGGATTCCCAACTGCCAGTCTCCCACTGACTAGATATGAAGTAGCTTCCTTATTTTCTGGTTGCCTCAAATTTCTACCCAGTAAATCCCAGACATGGTTTCTCCTTGCTTTTCTGCATATTATTTAAAACAATAGTATAATGGATAAGTCAACATATAAACATGGAAAGTGTTTGTTTTTTTCTTCTTTTTTGTCCTTTTCTTCTTCTCTTCTTCCTCAGTCCACCCCATTGTCCTCTGACAAACTGTGCCTGCTACTCGGCATACAAGAACCACTACTCGCCACAATGAGAATATAATCCGGTTTCTTCTCCATAGGTTCTTTGTATGATTATCAACCACCTGATCCTTTAAATGAACTTTTTAAATGTGTATTTCATTTATTTTGATAGGGGGAGAAAGAAAGAGAGAGAGTAGGGGAGGGGCAGAGAAAGAGAGAGGGATAGAGAGAATCTCAAGCAGGCTCCATGCTGTGAGAATGGAGCGTGGCATGGGCTCAATCCCATGAACCATGAGATCATGACTTGAAGTGAAATTAAGAGCCAGACACTCAATTGACTGAGCCACCCAGGCGTCCCTTTTAATGAACTATTTTATTCCCTGTCTTCCTCTTTCTTATAAAATAACTTGCATGTCTTTTGAGGACCCAGACTTTAGATAAAGTAAGACATAGAATAGAAGAGTGGTTGTTGAGTGCTTTGGAGAAGAAAGTAGCATTGATTCCAGCCAGAAATGCTTTTCTATACGAATATGTGGCCTCGTATCATTTCTCAACAGGTGACTTTGCCTGGTTAAACTTACACATATGAATCTCTTCTTCTTCTCCTCACTTCCCAACCTATCTCCTTCACCCTCCTCCTTCTCCCCATTCCTTCCACTTAAAATGACTTTCAGGTTTATAGGAAGGTTCATTTCCTTTTCTACTCCAACACCTCTATTTTCTTTAGCAGGAGACAGAAATGAGCTTAAAAAAAAAAAAAAAACACCACCCTTGAGCAACACAAAGTTGCATGAAGTTCAAGCCTGGCCTTACAGAGATGTGTTGGCTATTCTCTTGAGCAAGGATTCTTAGAAAGGGAGGACAGTAAGAGCTTAAAAGCCCTGTGTACTTGAAAGACATGGATGGATTTGGGAAGACCAGACACACCTGAAACAACACACAACAGGACGTTTTGGTAGAGGTGGCCTTGATTGTGCTATGTCCATCAGTGTGCTACTCTCTAGACTACCAGTGAAAGAAAACACAGGGTGTTCACTCTCTTATTCTCTCTCTCACCTTCCCTCTGTCCTTCCATCCATTTATTGGATCATTCATTCATCCATTCACCATATACCAGGCTGTATGATATAAAGTCCTGTGGCATGAGATGGGAACAGGAAGACAGAGATAAGTTAAGACCCAGTATCAGCCATCTTACTCTCTTACACGGTACGAGAAGTGTGTCACAAAATATATATTTATTCTGAAAATAGAGTACCTCAATATGTGTGATCCTCGACCTTGAGCAAGAATAATCCTAAATGAATCTTGTGGACTATTGGGAACAAGTTTCACTCAGTGTATATCCTACTAACCTTTAATGACTCCTTACACACTCAAATTAACAAATAAAATTCAAACTTACAACTTGCAAATAAAGAGTAGAGAGATTAATTTGTAAATAAATTAAATTTCAATTTATCTCAGTAAAATTTAAATTAATTCTGTAGCTGGATCCTTAAAAAAGTTACAAAATACCAATGTCCTTTGGGATATACCACTGTATAACCTTGGCCATTCTCACTACCTTAAAAAAGGGAAAAAATGGGGCATCTAGGTGGTTCAGTCAGTTAAGCATCTGACTCTTGATTTTGGTTCAGCTCATGATCTCACATTTTGTGAGTTTGAGTCCCACATCAGGCTCTGCACTGACAGCATGGAGGCAGCTTGGGATCCTCTCTCTGTCTCTCCCCAACTCATTCTCTCTTACTCTCTCTCTCTCTCTCAAAATAAATCTAAAAAGGGGAGGAGGAGAATCTTATTATTTTAAAGAAAACCTAGAATTTTGTCTTGTTTCTTACTCTGAGGATTACATTAAAACTCATTCCTCTTATTTAGTTCATGAAAGAATAATAGATATTTTTGCTTAAAATCAAATACACATTTTCTTCTCATTGCATTTTCTATTTCATATTTCCCTTTCTTCTTTAAGAAGAAAAAGATTAAGCCAAGTCTTAGATCAGATCAATAAATGTTCATTATCAGTTTCTTCCAGGCTCAAGTCCGTGTGCTGTTTGTGAGTATGTTATGTGGGGAAATGCTGCTTATTTCAGAGTTACTGTATAATAAGTAGTTAAGTCAGTGGAATCTGGTGTCAGAAGGTCTAGATTTAAACCCTGGTTTTTCCTCTAAGTCCATAAATTCGAGCAAATCCTGCCTCTCTTTTGAACACTATTGTGAAAGTTAAATGATTGGTGCATATAAATGAATTAGTTGACCCCAGAATTGAGTAAATGATAAATACATGTTAAGTAATATTGGAAGTAGGAATTTTTTAACATGCATTTTTTAACATCCATTGAGAATCTTAGATCATTAGAGCACCATTTCTTAGTAAGTGAATCCATTTAAGATTTAGGTCAACAATTTTATAAATAAGAGATACGGTCTATTAAGCTGTCTGTTTGTATACACAAATATATACATACATATATATGTGTATACACACACACACACACACACATACATTTTTTTAATGGTGCAATGAACTGTGGGAAGGGCACTACTGCGTTAGGATCCCTACTGTTCAAACAGTGGCCTTATCAAGTGTCTGTGAGATTGTAATAGAACACATATTCTGGCCTTGGCCTTGATTTCAAGTATCTGTTACAAATCTGGGGTAATTTCCAGGTAGTGTTTTTAGCTGCTCTGAAGAAAAGAAGCCTTTCATTACAAGATCAGTATGTACCCTGCCCGAGAAAGGAACTATTGCAATCTGGACAGAAGTGTGCGATGGTGTCTACCCATGTCAGTTTTCGGCTATTTTCTCATCCTGAGGGTTTCTTGAAGGTCTGCGGAGATAGGCCCTGCCTACATCTTACAAATATCTTTGACCAACAGGCATATCAAGAGCCTGTGCTTATGGACAGAAGATAGATTTTAATGTGTGCGAGGACATTGGGAGTGCCCTGAGAGGGGACAGATGAAAACTGGCCTGTCTGGGAAATTTCCAGGAAATCTGCCAATCTTCATCACGTGCTCTTCAGGCATCCAGAAGTCATAAATTAGAGGTTTACTGCTAGATCTAGCCTGCTGACGTTTTCTGTTCGGTTCACCATTGTGTTTTAAAATAGTTTTTAAATAACTGTTCACATTTCAAATGTAAGACGTCTCATATAAAAAATAAACTGGGGTTCTGGCTTCTCTTTAAAAAAAAAAAACAAAAACAAAAACCCAGAAGTGACCAAACTAGTCTGATGTCCCCACGGCCAGGATGCTGATCAGAGGCCCTGCTGTAAATGATAAACAACATGGACCCTGGGTTTGCTTCATGATTCTACTCCTCAGCTGTGTTCCTTAGGCAAATTACTAATCTCTATGCCTCAGTTTCTTTGATCTTAAAATGGGGTAAGTGATTGTATTTTCTCATTCAGGTTGTTGTAGAGACTGAATAAATTAATATCTTTAAACTACACAGAAGAGTGCCTATCCCCTATACAAGTCATAGCAAATTCAAAGTATTCCTTAGTTGACCATGAGTCTTTCCAGCTTATCCTCAGGCCAATCTGCCTCACTTCATCCACTATTTTGTTACTGGTAGGTGACTGAATTTCTAACTCTTTCAATCATCACTATCTTTCCCCCTAAAATAAAGCAGTGGATATAAACTCACTAGACTCCATTGACCATAAAAAACAAACAGTTCCAACGTTAAAAAACAGGGGCGCCTGGCTGTCTCAGTTGGTACGGCACACAACTCTTGATCTTCTGGCCATGGGTTCTAGCCTCATAGTGGGTGGAGAAGTTACTTAAGGAACTTAAAAAAAATATCAAAGCTCAAAAGTTAAAAAAAACTAAAAAAAATGTTTAACTATAGGGGAAAAAGCGGACATCCTATAAAGTTTTAAAACCTTTAAATTAGCATTTGGAGAAACAAATTAAGATTTTAGAATTAAACCTTCTGCCAAAGACAGTCATATTAAAGAATTTGAGATTCAACGTTTCCATATTTAAACAGAATTTAGGAGTAACAAGGCAAGCTTTTGTTGACATTTGCTGCTTTTAGACTCCGTTGTGGAACCCTGAGTGGAATGCAGATATTTGTCTTTTAAAAAAAAAGATTTGAAAGTAATGATGTTTCATGTTGAAAGAACATAAAATTGATTTTCGGATGTAAGAGTTCAACTGCTCAAATTAAAAAGTCATTAAAAGTGATTATGATAAGTAACCATAATACATTTTCTCGCATTGTGGTTTCTTAGGCTCTTTCTCACCCAAAGCTGTGGGTTGGACAGAGCACTGGAGGATGTGTCACGAAGCCTGAGGTCTAGCTGTCACACTTCCCCTAAGTATCCGAGCATACCTCCACCAAGATCCAGAATCCTGTTTATTTATCCACAACATAGAGAATCCCTGTGTTCTGTAATACAGGAACAGTATGCACACTGATCAGATAAATGTAGGGAAATCTATTAATCTACTTATGTAAACTGCATAAGGCTGGTGGGGGCTTTGGAATTTTATACATAAAGCATAGCAAAATAAAGTTATTGAATGAATCATCTAAGGGTTTTATTTTTTCCTGTTTTTAAAAAAATTTTTTTAATGTTTTATTTATTTTTGATAGAGAGAGAGAGACAGAGCATGAGAGGGGGAGGGGCACAGAGAGAAGGAGACACAGAACCGGAAGCAGGCTCCAGGCTCTGAGCTAGCTGTCAGCACAGAGCCTGATGCGGGGCTCGAACCCACGAACGTGAGATCTGACCTGAGCCGAAGTCGGAGGCTTAACCGACTGAGCCACCCAGGCGCCCCTATTTTTTCCAGTTTTTAATGATTCTTCAAATTTATTGACATACTCTTAACTACCCATCATATCAAGTTAACTACATTGCCTCTTATATAAAAGAAATAATAAAGGTGCACTGGGGCCCCTGGGTGGTTTGGTCAGTTAAGTATCCAACTCTTGATTTTGACTCTGGTTGTGATCTCGTGGTTCTTGAGGTGAGTTCAAGTCCCACATTGGGTTCTGTGTTGACAGTGAAGAGCTTGGGATTCTCTTTCTCTATCTTTCTCTGCCCTTCCCCCCACTAATATGCACATTCTCACTCAAAATAAGTAAACTTAAAAGAAAGATGTATGTAAAAAACAACATCAAAAACAACAAATAAAAAAAAAACCACACACAATGTGCCAAACAAAGGACAAAGGAATTCCATAAGTCTCACTCACTAGTAGCCAAGACTATTTTGAACCTACTCATACACAGAGCAAGCAAACAGAAAATGATGCTTGGCTTGAATGTTCTCCCCAAACTAGTACTGTCAGTAAAAAGCTGTGCTTTCTTGTGGTGAGGTGATGAAAAAAAATATCACCACATTCATTATTCTAGACAGAGGAGGAACCTCTCCTGGGAAGTCTGTAAAATCTACTGCAAAGAATAAAGCTATAATATACTGTCAGCAACACTTTGCCTTGGCAGGAAATGGACAATATGATCTAACAGTCCCTTTTATTTCTAATTTCTATGATTCCTGTTTTTTCAAGCCTTATACAGTTCTCTTAACCCAAATCTGTTACATACTGAGCCAGAATCTCCCAGCGTTTGGGCTGTCTCTGGGGTTCGAGGGCCCTTCTAGAAATCACATTAACACTTTGTTCAATGGCTTCTCTTTAATGACTTGCAGGCTCTGAATGAAACCTCTGTGTCTACATGCAAAATATGATCACCCTTCTGAGCTGATGCACATAGTGTTTTCCTACAGGGTCAAAACCATCAGAGATATGGAATGAGAGGTAAACTGCTCTCATTTTTAGCTCATCAGGGTCCCTGTCTCTGAAACTCACACACTCTCTGCTCTAAGCCCTGCTCCAGGCACATCTCCCTACTGTGCAGATCTTGCTTCACAGCTCAGGATCACTTTGTGCTTACAAGACAAAGACTACATTCATTCAGATGGCAGGTCCCACCTTAATTCCTGTATGTTTTGGAACTGATTGTTTAATGAGCACCTGTTCACGTCAGGCACTGTTCTAGGATCTGAGAACACAACAGACATGTTTCCCTGCCTCAGGTGTCTTACCTCTAACAGGGGACTGAGCAACAGGCAGGAGAAATAAGTAAAATGTAGACTCTCTAGGTGATAATGAATGCTAACAGGAAAAATAAAAAGGAAAATGAGGATAGGACATGGAAAATGAGAAAAAGTCACTTTGGCTGGGGTGACTAGGGAAGGCTTCTGAGAATTACTATATTTATCACACTGTACTATTTTTATCTTTACCTGTGTATTCTCCACTGAGGAAGAGCTCCTGTTTTAGGCATTTAATTCTTGAATGTTAGATAATATGAATAAAGTTAGTCAATTAAATGGTACAGTAGGATCTATATATCTTTGGGGTTTTTTTAATTTGTTTTTAATGTTTATTTATTTTTGAGAGAGAGAGACAGAGTACAAGTGAGGGAGGGACAGAGACAGAGGGAGACACAGAATCTGAACCAGGCTCCAGGCTCTGAGCTGTCAGCACAGAACCCGAAGCTGGGCTCGAACGTACATGGGCGAGATCATGACCTGAGCCAAAGTCCGGCACTTAACCGACTGAGCTACCCAGGTGCCCCTATACATTTTCTGTTTTAAAGGCTTGTTCTAGTACATCTTAATTCCCTTTCTAAGCACAGGAAAAAACAGAGTCAGAGGATTATTCTTAGGTGTTTGATTTTTAGGAAAGCCACAAAATACAAGTTGCATGCGGGCAGGAATATTTGCCTTTTTTGTTCACAACAGAACCCCCAGTACATAGAACCAAGACCAGTAAGGGCTTGGTAATTTTTTAAATGAACGAGTGAAACATTTGGACATATGAAAGTGTAGATGTGCAGTCAAGAGAATAGAACATTAGAATAATTTCCCCCTTAGCAGCTATGTGCTACGCTACTTCACAGAATCTGAAAGTATGAAAGAATATATTTTGTTTTGCCCCTTCTGCATCTAACAAGATAGGAAATTCTTTTCTTCTACGGAGAAAATGGATCAAAAACACTACTCTAAAATTCCAGCATATATGGGATACATGCCTCCTAGCGGATAGGCTAGAAAATGATTGACTTCCCAGTTTAAATTAAAAAACAAAAACAAACAAAAAACCCACAGGCTCTTATTGACAATTAAAACAGCATTCCTCTACCTAATTACTTGGAACACAAAAATCCCAGAGGAAAGGAAAGGGGTCAGAACATAATACTTTTAGTGGTCATTATTGCTCTTTTAAAAATTAATATCAATGAATTTCAGATGGTTTTCTCTGGAGGAAATTTGCTTGAGATGACAATACGAGGCAATGAGAAGAAGAAAGGAGTCTGAGTGTCCCGGGTCGGGGGGTCTTGTCTATGCCACAGTTCTGCCTACTTCACAGTCTATTTAAATTGCCTCCTGGCAAAAAGATCTTATAATGGAAACATCCACTGGTGTCTTATGCAGACATTTATAAATCATACTACTTAAAAAACAAAATAGGAAATGAAGTCTGGAAAAATAATAATAAGACCCTCGGTAAGAAAGATTTCCAAGTCAGAAGATCTGAGTTCAAGACAATTCTCTACCTTTACTAGTTACCTATTCCTGGACCCACCAACAGCCTCTCTGAAAAATAATTCTGTTTTTTACTCCGGGAGGACAGTAACATACCTCTTAGGCATACCTCATAGGATTTTGTGAAAATAAAGTGCGGAAGTAAGAGGTTAATGAAAAGAAACTGGGAAAAACGTTTACACAAATATTATCTATGGGTGTAAATAACACAACGGACATCTGCCTCTCATGTGCTGGTTATGCAAGAAGTAAAAATGAACAGTATAAATTATATTTCTCTTTGCTTCCCATATATAATTTCCATTAAAATCCCTTTGTTTTATAATGATTTAAAAATTATGCACACTTGAGGCAATGTTGATTTTCCCTCCTCTTATACCATAGTATCTTTAGTTTCTCTGGAATTATCTATGATTGAATTTTTCTTCCTTTAATGTGGTTCTGAGATACTGGATATATTTTCAAGATTATTTTGGTGGCGCAGATGATCATTTTAAAGACTACGCAATCTAAATCCCTGGTAAAAATATCGAAGTATTTATAGTTGTTTTCTACTCTTAAATTAAAAGCTATGATTTTGCATGTGGTAGCCTGCAGTCAAAAGAAAACTTCTATGTATCATGGCTGCATTTGTTAGCTGACTGGTGTTACAAGTCACTATTGGGACCTGTGACAATACACACCTCCATAGCTTACTGGCTGCACTAACTTACTTGTACTATTGTAGGAAACTCTTCCTCAGGGAGCTCAAACTGCAAATAACTTAATTGTTTGTTTCAGAAATTTCCAGAAAGTACACTAGAGATAGTGCAATTTAGGCTCATCACATTGACAAAACTGTCTGAAAGCCTTGCCTTATAATGTCCATCAACCTCCAACCACAGGTCATGAACTTGCCGAATCTTCATCAAGCTTCCTGTCCTGAGTTTCCAACATCTCATAAATACTTTGCCTTCCTCCCCCCTCTCCAAGATGCTACTAAGATTCTGTAAATGTAGTGATCACTTACTGTAATAAAACCATAAACATGGCTTTGTTTCATCCCTAGGTTATTTTGGTGATATATAATCAGGGTACTAAACTTTGGAAAACTTCACAAAAAATAACTGAAAGAATATGCAGGAATTCCTTTTTGAACTTGGGGAATTATTCTCCTAAATTCCAGCATCTTGCAAACTGAATTATGAGGACAAGAAATTAAATGGCTATCTATTCAAAGGGGAACCTCTAATGGTTAAGTTCTACTTCTCAATATCCCGAATCAATGTGTGTCTTCATACGGAACATAAGTACCAGACAAACTAAAAGTCTGTACAGTAAATTAGCTAATTTTGCAAACTACATGACCTTTGGTAACATCCATTGGGCTAGGTTGTGTTTGAAAATGAAATGGGTATTTTTCCTGAATTCTGCACTCATAATATGTGAGATGTTTTCCTCCTTGCAAGAATGAACATCCAAGGAGCAGAGACTAAAACAAGAGTGTTTTTTCTGACTTTGTTGCCCAATTTTAACTCTTCTCGCCTGAAAGGGGTGTTACACATAGAACAAATAGTGAACAGATTTTCATTATCTATCTATCTATCAATCATTCACATTTAAAAGAATCCTTCACGTGTGTATTTTAAAGTGATGCACTAAAAGATGGAAATTATGCTTTCAGATAAAAGCGGTTCTAAAAATATATTAAATGTAGGCTTAAATTTAGATAATGTGGCAGTAGATTTCACTTAAAAGGGAGAGGGTTTGAAAATGAAGGACAGCAAAAGAAGGCCTTACAGCCATACCACATTTGCATTTGATGAGACTTAAGATCCGTCATGTCTATGCAGAAAGGTCTTGAGAAACACATCTTTATGAAAATGGAGACGTAAGGACTCGCTGTATCACAAATCTGACCTAGGCTTTGATGTCAGACTCCTGGTACCTCGTGTGTTTGGTGCCTAAAACCTACAGGAGCCTTTTTTTTTTTTTTTTAAAGCTACTGTAAGTGCTCTTTTGTTTCCATAGCTTAGGGTGTAGTGCTCGGGAAATCTGTGTCCTCTACCCTCATGTAAGTCTATGCATAGCTTCTGGTCATTTAAACAAAAGAACTAAAAGAAATGCCACCTGGAACATCCAATTCTCAATCCACCTTGATTCAAGGAGCGGTCCCACTCAAGATGACAAAGGTTGAAAGGGTGGAGGGATGCTCAAAGCACATGCAAATAACAGCAACGAAGGAAAGTCTGAAGTAGCGGAAACTGGTGGGAATGGTGTTCTGTAGTCAGTAAAGAGCTGACCACTGATTTAAAACTAGAAGCAGGTTTACCCTAAAAGTAGACCACATGGATCCTAGAAGATACTAGATAAAGCATTTTAAATCTCACACAGGAAAAAGAGCTTTAGTTGTAAATAATTCCTTCAAAAGTGGTACCAAAAAAAAAAAAAAAGTCACGTTAATCATCCAAAGAGTATGTCAGGCAAAAATGTTTGCCAAGCCCCCAAATCACTAACTTCATTAGCTGCATTATAGAGGTCAAAAAGAAAATCAAAACAATTACTGAAATAAAGGAAAAACTAAATGTATTGTTCTTGTCTTTCCCTAGTGCCTTGAGTCATTATTCCACTGCTAACTTAGTTTTAACAAGCTTATTAACTATTTCAGGCCACGCACTGCTGTGAAAACAAACTTTTTGGAAATTGTCATTTACTGCAGAACCAGCATCGCCACAAAAGGGGACACGTTCCCACTGAGTTCAGACCACCATGCCCTCCATGAAACCAAAGTCCCAAATCATAGGACACTTTATGATGCCTCGAGTTTTAGATACCGGTCAAGAGTAAATAAAGATAGAATGACACCAGAAGAAGTAGAAATAGGGGCCGAAGGAGGTGATATATTTTGTTTTAGGACTCATGTGACGAGCACAGCTTCCCCCTCTCATTGCCTGCATGCCAATATAACTGCAAATCCTGACCAAGCCTATCTATTAGTGACGCCTGTGCAGACTGCTTTTGGAAGTTCAGCAAGGCCATCACATGGGCGAGTCAGGCTGTGACCATCTTAGGGCTAGCCTTCTAACACTGGAAGTTACTGTGTTGACTTACTATTAAAAGAGGTTACATTTTTTTTAATGTGTCTCTTTTACATACAATTGAATAGGTTCTCCTATTTTGAAAACCTCATTTTAAATGTTGAAAATCACAGGAACTCCTGTTTTTAGTAGTTGTACTTTTAGTGCAGCCTAAGTAAAACAAAAATATTGACTAAATATACTATGCTGTAGAAATGTTTCAAGTGGATTTGCATTTTATTTATCATAACACCTATATGCAATAAATGGTTCAACATGGAGACAGACTATTTAGTTTCCAGAATACGCTTGTTGGGAAGGGATCCATATGTGTACTAAATCTGATACTCCTGTAAATATCTATAACTCACAGACTGAAAACAACAGGCAGAAAGAACAGTAAGTGTTGAAAATCAGATCCACCTGGCTTTGAAATATCACTAGAGCCTTCCGTAGTTAAGTAGATGATGGAGATACAGACATGCGCACAAGTAAGCATCACCTTGAGCAAGTCACTCAACTCTTCCAACTTTGCTAATTTCTAATACTGCTATGGTGAGAAATAATACAGTTTAGTCAAAACATGCTGCATACTGTTTAGCGCTCTGTAGGTATTCATGATCTCTTAGGTCCTATCTTTCTCTTTTAAATGCTTGCATGTCTTAGATTTTTAATATATCTTTGAAATCTTGGATTGACACAAGGTCTTGAGAACAGATATTCCCTCCACAGAAAGATTCACTGTAGGAGTGCTCTCTGCAACAATGGTACCAGTGTATTTAATATATTGCCTAATTTGCAAATTCTTCACGTGTCCATCTGGGTAGAAGCCAATCCTTCAAATAGGGGTGAGTGTCTCCGGAGACCCTAGATACCAGTTACTTCTCATCTGGTAGCACACTTACAACTGACAGTCTGATTGACAGCTTGCTGGTGATTACTGGGGGACCTGCAAAGTCAAATGGCCTAGTGAATGTGGGAACCATACTACAGCGATCTGTTGATATCACTGTCATAAGATTTTGCTATGCACCCCCGGGGGTGGGGGGTGGGGCGGGGTATTGAGAGAGAAAATACGTAATTCTCCCGTTGCACACAACAGCCCAGCTAGTCTTAATTGCTGTTTCGTCTCTGCAGTTTTCAGCATGGTGGAAGGTATTTTTCCAGTAGCAGCATGTGGCTCTGTGGAGACCCCACGGGCAGTTACGTTGGTGGTTTTGAGGCTTTGTGTATATTAGGAAGCAACTACTGGGCTGTCATAAATGAGAAGATTTTTATCTTCTATTGTCCCTCAACACTATCTCTGGGGCGGCCTCGCTGTTTTTATTCAGACAGTGCTCTACAGTCTACAATAATAAATATACAGTCTTTCAAATGTATACTTTATACACCTGAGTCCTGGTGTGTCCACTTTTAATGCTTTGCCCTGTATAACAGTGGGGGAGAAAATCTCAGAAAACAATTTTCAAAGATGTTTTACATTATCTACCCAAACATATATACATAAGGAAGAAATCATTTTATTACACTTCAATGTCTTCATGTTATCATTGTGTTTTCACATATGCCCTTATTTGGTAGCTATATATTATGCTCTCCTAGTTCCTTGGGTATCTAATGTTTTGTTGTTTTAAGAGTTGCCATTAACTGAGCACTTATTTTGTAATGAGAGTATGTGCCGAGCTCTGTCTGTGCATTGGAGTTCCCAGAAACACCTAGGGTTCAATACTATTTTTAGTGGCATTTTATAGATGTAGACATGAATGCTTATAAAACTTAAATAATCTGGGGCACCTGGGTGGTTGAGTCAGTTAAGCCTCCAACTTCGGCTCAGGTCTGATCTCACATTCGTGGGTTCTAGCCCCGCGTCAGGCTCAGTGCTGACGGCTAGCTCAGAACCTGGAGCCTGCTTCTGGTTCTGTGTCTCCTTCTCTCTCTGCCCCCTCCCCCTCTCATGCTCTGTCTCTCTCTGTATCAAAAATAAATAAAACATTAAAAAAATTATAAAAAAAAAGAAAATTTAAATAATCTGCCTCAGGCCACTCAGTAAGTAATAAGGCAGGATTTGAACCTAGAGCTATATATCTAGCTTTTAGTCAGATTATATGTTATTTATTGAATCTACCTTTTTTAGATATTCTCAATAGGACATGCATGGCCTCAAAATGTTTTGGGGAAGTGTGACAAAGCTTACTTCCTTTAGTATTTGCTTCATAGCACTTGAGAGGAACCCCATCAAAAATAAAAATGTGCAACATCAAGTTCATCAACATATATTCTCTATTTTCTTGGTTCAATAATTAAAAGAATATAATTTCTTATAGTGAAATGCTAAGGTATAGAAACTGAAAAGAGAAAGATTCTCGGCATCCATACATAAAACCCTAGCTTCTAGAGAAAATGTGCCAGATTATATTTAGGTGATAAATGTTTGAAATAAGAAATAAGTCAAGGTTTTTGTTAAAGAGGAGGAATACAACTTGCTTGCCTCAATAAAAAATAAATAAATAAATAAATAAATAAGGTAATCAATCAACTAAATCCTCAATATAAAGGGTGAAACACCCATGTTTTTGACCTTTTCGGCTATTTTCTACCCCAGAAGATAATAGAAATGCCAACATCACCTTAACTATCATGGTACCAAGAGGCCTTCAGGCGAAACAGAGAAGCTTTCTCTCTGCTTTTTTTCTCCTTCTAAATTGAACCCAGGAGGGCAGAGGTGAGTCTTTGACAAGATTCTTGGAAACCCCTGTTTGCGGGAAAATTCGGTGAGAGTTTTAAATTGACAATTTTTAGATTGACAATTTCATTCCGAGGTTCCTTCTGTGTTTCTGTGCTCCACTTTTAATCATCACTTAGAGTAAGTGTACTGGATATATACTTATCAACTCCTCATTTCCCCTGTGGACCACACTGTGGGTTACAAAATACAATTTCCATTTTGGCTGCTGATGGCCTAAATAAGGTACATGCAAAACAGCAAGGATGGGCTTCTTAATTTAGCAGGATAAGATGCTCATATAACAGTGGCCCTGGGGGGTTAGATTAGAGGAGAAAGAGAAATAGATTCTACCTCAGTGGAGTTGAATAATTTCTAAAAGATTTAGCACAAAAGAACTGGGCCATCCCACACTATGAACACTTCGAAAAATCTAACAATAACGTATTAAATTTTTCCATATGTGTTAATATTGGTATCCGTAGCATATATGCAATTATATCTTATGATATTTTAAGCACAACTATCATAGGAACAAAACTGTAAGAGAAATGTTAAGCATATGAATATCATGGCAAGGTTGAATTACAGATATACTGGAGTATAAAGTATATAACATATATATCATGCATCATTTTATTTAATTCCTAATATTAGAATGTTCACTGTATAATAAATGCTATGATAAAATATCTGATTACAAAAATATTTTGAAAAATAAAAAAAAAATTTACATTTACTTGTAAGATGAGTTTTCCCAACAGTGAACTATTTTATTCAGCTTCATCATATTTACTCCGAACACATGTTCCCTTTCCGTTGCAAGCCAACACATACTCCAGGCCATAATTCTTACCCTACTCATCACTGCCACTAGCATCAGCAAAATCTAATGAGTACTCATTATCAGCTAATTTTTAGGAGTCTGGAAAGTTACACTGTGGTCAGGATTTAACAAATTAGCGGGGCTGCCCTTGTGGGGGGGGGGGAAGACAGAGGGGTCATGCCGAGCAGTGGAAGAAGCAGGGTGGTCTGTGAATTTCACAAAGCTTCACGAAGGAAGTGAAACTCAAGATGGACTTTGGATAGTTAGGGTTTATACCAGAACCCAAGAAAGAGAAGCATAGCAGCTCACCGCCACAGTACAGCAAGAATGCAGGTACAATTTACATAAGGCTTTTGACTCCGAACAAGTTTTGTGCAATGGGAGATGAGAGCAGATGGAGAAAATATTTTATAAAGGGTGGCGTCTGTGGACCTAAATTTGGGATTTTTACTTTATGGTGGAGGCCGAGGAGTAGATACAATGATCCACGCAAGTTTAGATTGGGAAAATCAATTTACTCATGGTCTGACATTATAGAAGAGGCTACGGCTAATCGCTAAGACAACAGAGAGTGTGCCTTAACGCAGCACTCTACTTTCATACACTTGACATTCTCCTGTTCATACTTGTCACATTTTTTGTTTCCACACTTATGAACAGATCACACTTATTTACCTATACTTTTGGAGAGGAAGATAAATGGCAGCTTAACACCAGAACACAGGAGATATTCCAAACACACTATATCTTAAATTGTCTCAAGAGACCTTGAGTGATGGAACATTCTAGTTGAAAGAAAATTAAAATATGCTGAGAGCGCATCAGAGGACAAAGGTTTGAGCTGGTTCTCTACAGGTGTTTACATCCTCAGTTCTCAACTGCACAGACTAAAAGTAGGAAACGACTTAAGTAATTTATTTTTATTTTTTTTATAGTTGATTGTCAAGTTGGTTTCCATATAACACTCAATGCTCATCCCCACAAGTGCCCTCCTCCATGACCATCACCCCCTTCTCTTTTCCCCCTCCCTCTTCACCCCTCAGTTTGTTTCAGCATTCAAGAGTCTCTCATGATTTGCCCCCTTCTCTCTTCCTCTTTCCCGCCCTTCCCCTTCCCATGGTCCCCTGTTAGGTTTCTCCTGTTACACCTATGAGTGACAACATATGGTATCTGCCATTATGTAATTTAAATTCGACTATAATGCATGAATTTTTGTCATTTACTGATCTTTCCAACAGATATAAATCAATCTTCACTCCCTAAACAGTGCTGGACAGTATATGGGGTACACATACTGGTTGGTAAAAAAAAAAAACAAAACAGCTTAATTACAATGTATTGCTGATAATTCAGACAGGCACTTGTAGTGACCTAGTAAGAAACTGTATAACCTCGATTATACCTTATACAGTCTCTATGTATCTATGGAAACAGTGAAAATTATTAGTTTTTAATCTATTACCAAACTATTACATTACTATTAATTCTAAGTAGACTTTGCAAATATTAATTAAATCTGATATGAAATTGAGAATAAGGCAAAAGCTAAGTTATAGTGAAAATAGTATCAGTATGCCCTACAACCTGATCGAAAATTAGTAATTTGGGTTTATTCTAATAAATACAATTTCATTAGTTACAGAAATTTGGTATATTTTATATAATCTTTATTTTTTTCTACATTTTAAAATTATATGTATTTAAATTTCATTCTAAGTGATAACATTTTAAAAAGAGTCTTAATAACATTATCCCATGTTAATTGACCTATAGGGTTGAGTTTCTTGGGGCCTCTGAACAAATTTGGTAACTTAAAGCATCTTGTTTTTGTTTTTGTTTTTATTCATTCATTCACAGTAATATATTATTCATGTAATTTGTACTGGTTACCTTAGCAAACAGTGAGAAATGAATAAAATTCTCATGGAATTTAAATTGTAATGAGAGAAGACATATAATGAATATAAAGACTGTATAATGACTAAATAAATAACATACCAAATAGGCATAAGAATATGTAGAAAAATAGGGGTGTCTGGGTGGCTCCGTCAGTTAAACGTGGGATTCTTGAATTTGGCTCAGGTCATGATTTCTCAGTTCATGAAATCAAGCCCCTGTATCAGGCTCTGCCCTAACAGCATCGAGTCTGCTTCAGATTCTCTCTTTCCTTCTCTCTCTGTCCCTCCCCTGCTTCTTTCTCTCTTTCCCTTTCTCTCTCTCTTGCAAAATAAATAAATAGCCATTAAAAAATGTCTTCTTGGTATTCTGCCTACAGAGAAAGTTAAAAGATCTCAAAATTTCAGTTACATGGATATGAAATGCTCTCTCTGTACAAGACTTCTTAGACACCTGCTCTTCTGTGTGCATAATAACCATTTCTCCCACTTTTCCTAGAAGCAGCTTAACATTCCTTTGGGAAGTAAGCATCCCCATTCCAAAAAGTGACCCAGGCCAGTGAATCGGCATATGGCCTGTTACCCTGGCCACAGAAATTGATTCATAATATGATTATGATACAAGACAGATCAATCAGAATCACTAAGTGTCAGCCCACATCCTGTTGGTAGAACTAGTGGAAAGGATCACGTTCATTGCTGAGTTTCACCTTTTAGAATGTGAGCTTGAAGTTTCTGATGCTCCAGCTGTCACATGAAGAAAGAGAGTGGCTGAGATGAAGCCAAAAGAGAGGAAAGCAGATCTGAGAAAGCCCTGGAAGCATTGTTTTAGCAGCTAGCTCCAACTATGCCTGAGGCCATTATCTATGAACGTTTCTTTATGGGATCCAACCAATCACCTTATTCGCAGAAGCTGTTAGGATTTCATTACTTATTTGTAATTTAAAAACTTGTGACTAGGGGCATGAGGGTGGCTCAGTTGGTTAAGCTCAGGTCATGACCTCACAGTTTGTGGGTTCAAGCCCTGCGCCGGCTCTTGCTGACAGGACGGAGCCTGGAGCCTGCTTCAGATTCTGTGCCTCCTTCTCTCTCTGCCCTCCCTTGCTCGCTCTCTGTCTCTCTCTCTCAAAAATAAACAAACATTAAAAAAAAAATCATGACTAATACAATTTACAATGCTTGGTTAAAAAAAGAGAGAGAAAAAAAGATTTACAAACGTAGTAAGAATGGCTTTCACTATCCTATGGCCAATTTGTTCTCTACATATTTCTTTGTGATGAATATTATTTGATTATCTTTGAGTAGCTTAAAATGCTTATGATTTCAGCTTAGGAAATATTTTACATGGACTTAAATGTCTAAAAACCTTACCTAGACCTGGCAAGACACAAAGATGAAGCAATTTTCTCATTCTGAACATTTACAAGTCTTAAATTTACTTTACTTATAAGTGAACTATATAGCCAAAATTAAAAATATATATAGAGAGATATATTATAATTATAAGTCTGTGTACACACACACACACACACACACACATATAGTGAATCTAAGGGTGATATTCCCCCATTAAATATAAATACATTGACGCTAAGAATTATGCCCTTTTCCCTCAACCTGTAGCATTAACACCTGTTTGTGTGCAGGATGTCGGCGTTACGGTACCTATGGAATGGATGTGTTCCTCTACCCCACAGGCTGAAATCTGAGCGCCCGACATGACGGCAGGAAGAGGTAGGGTATTTTGGAAGGTGAATAGGTCACAAAAGTAAAACCTTCCTCGGTGAGATTCAGGCCCTTATCAAAGAGGCTCCAGAGACATCCCTGGCCCCTCTTTCTCGTGAAAATATGAGGAGAAGTGTGTAACCCAGCGAAGAGCCCGTGTCTAACCTTCCCGGAACTCTGGTCTCCGATTTCCAGCCTCCACAACTGTGAGAAATTGATTTCTGTGGTTCCCAAGCCACCCAGTCTGTGGTCCTTGGTTTTAGCAGCCTGAACGGACTTGAATAGTTGGTGTTTACTGAATAAAGTTCATATAATTTCCTACCAGCCTGCACGTGTCTTCTCTGGGCAGCTCTTAAAAAATGTAGGATTTTTTTTTTTTTTTTTTTTACCATTGTTACCCTTCATTCTATTAGTACCTTTATCTGCTCATAAATGGTTTTTCACTAACATCTGGAAGAGTCTGAAATGCCCCTCAGCAATGTATTTATACTGATACAATGATGGTTTTGAAAACAAGTATTCTGTGATCTGGTATCTAACCAAGGGGGAAAAAAAAGAAAAGGAAAAATATTCTTAGAAAAAGAAACAAAATATAACTCAATATTTGAGACGGCACGTGTGTGTGTGCGTACGTGCGTGCGTGTGCGTGTGTCCTTCCTTCCGCTGCCTCGTTCTCTCTGTAATAAAATAACCTGCACACTCAATACTACTCTCTGATTATAGCAGCACTCTGAGGCCTTTGAGCCTCCCCACCACACAGCTACTCCAGCACCGCCACACCGATCCCGAGCATCTGCTCTCTCCTTAAGCAGCAGCTGTAATTCCCAACTATGCTCCCCTCCCCGCTTTAGAACCTCGATCTAACCCAACAGTCAGGCTGAAAGTCAGGAACACAGCAGTTTGAAGAAATGCACATATAGATCTTAATTCTATCAAATGGCAAGCGTGGCTGAAACGAGTTACGCCTCGGCACGTGGGGTCAGGTACTCACACCAGCGAGGTCTGACTTTCATGACGCGGATGGATTGGTGAACTGGCCGGAGCCTCTCTCCCGTTTCTCATGCATTTTTGAAAGTTTCATTAAAGTGTTTTTCACTTAACGTGACATCATTACTTATCCCGTGTGGTTTAGAGATGCTCAGATACCAGGCCAGGGAAATCTCCTCCACCCTGAGGCCTGCACAGGTGGAAAGAGGGTACAGGACACACCCCCTTTCCACCAGTGCAGGCCTCTGGAGGAGAAAGCAGAGCTGTGCCACGCTCTGGCTTAGGTAGCCGAGCCCAAGCCACTGAGCGGTTCAGAAAGGCACAGGCACGTCTTCTTCTACCAGGAAGCAACGAGCAAATACATCTGCAGGAACTCTACTGCCCGCTGGGCGCTCAGCTAGGAGTCCCAGAATATCAGGCACAATTATATTCAGATGTAAGTACAAAAAGTCATTTTGACTCGAATATAAATGATCCTAGCTGCCATGTTGTATTACCCAGTCTACTGCACCTCTTCATTAGCCGTGATAATTGAGCAATGATACTGCATGTGCTTAAAAAATAGTATGATTAATGGCATCTTTACCTAGCTTGCTCACAAGCTCCCTACATCAAAGAAATGCTTCTACATGCCATTATCATCAACCTCTTCAAACGCAACATGTTCAAGTCATTGTGCTTCTAAGGTCTGGAGACGGAAACTATTACAGAACGTCTTGACTGGTCCGGCACTTAACCGCTGTTGTCTTGTGGGATCAGGAGCAGCCCTCATTAATAAGAAATAAGAATTAATGCTACTGAACGAGAGAGAAGAAATGTAAATTGCTCTTTCCTTTCTGAAATTACATATCATTTATATTCTTCTCACCAATCTTAATGTTAGTCTGTAGGCTTCCTTTATCCGGATATGAGATTTAGAGTGGACAGTTTGTGACTTTTTCCTATTAAATTATTTTTCAAGTGCTACCATTAAAATGGGGAACCAAAATAATCAGCCAGAGATGAAGCTGAATGAGAAAACAGTCGATGTAGGGGAAAAAAAAAACATTCCTATATATGTTTAACAGTGTAGTTCTACAAAGCACATTTACAGCATTTGGCCTAACTTGCATTAAATTCACCCAAAAGTTATAAAATGTATAATTAATGATGCGACCCTACGTGTAGCACATTGACACCTTCACTAACTTAAATCTGTAACTTATAGGTGAAAGTAAACAGCATAAGTTATGTGTATTATTAGCATATGAGACCACTCAGAAGAAAAACATACAAAAAGTGAAATGTCACATTTTCTTTCCTCTCATACTTTATATTTTGAGAATTTTAAAAAGCACTAACTGCAGTAACACTTGGAAAAAGTCATGCCTGATGGGACAGCTTTTTCTTTATGTTTATTAAAAGAAAAAGAGCCTTTGTTAATGTGCCTTCCTTATTACTTTAATTTCGTGTTGGCAGATCCCGTCTCACAGCCCCCTGTAGACTTCCTGGTCCTGGAAAAAAGCTTTCTTCTTTGGTCCCCTGAGGAGGCTAGTGACAACTGAAAACATGCAGGTAGAACTAACCCACAAGAGTTGTTCCGGAGCCAATTTTCTGCGGTGGTGGAGAGGCGGAGGCAGGTTCATTTATGCTGTTTGTTCCCAGGAGCCTTTGCTTCAGAGCCACTAACCCCACTTGAGGAAAACACAGAGATTATTAGGGAATCCTTTGGAGAGATAATTTCATTTTCATCTTGTTTCACTTCTCCTTAGTCTTCTGAAAGTAGCATTTACATGCTCTCGACTCAAATTTATAACAAGAAAAGAAAATTGATGTCATTCAGAAAGTCGGTAAATTCTTTGGGAAAAAAAAATCACCGGTTTCCACAATTAAATTTAGACCCGAATTAAAAGCACTCCAATACCCTCATAAACACCAGAGCAGTGGACATCTACAAAATCATCAACAGCCTTATGACAGGATGGCTCTTAAATATATTAGTGGTATTAAAATTTTGTTGCTGGTTGATACGCACAAAATGTCCCTGTGAGGTCAAGATTCAACCATTGTACAGCTGAAGAAACCAAGTCTTAGATACGATAAATAGTTTGTACAAGGTACCTAGTGGGTGAAAGTAAAAGCGAGAATTCCAACTCAGGTGTGAGCTCTGAGTCCAGGTTTCTTCCCGACATCACTACAGTGTATCGAAAACCAGCATCACAGATGGCATTTCTACCTGATTCGTACATTTCCAGCTGCTACAAGTCAGGAGAAAAATCTATATATTTTAAAAATTCACATTCATACCTAGAAGTTACAGAAAAAGGTCATATTCTTGTTAAGAGAAAACTTAACTTTTTCTTTCTACAGTAATTTAATTGTAACGAATAGTTATCAGCTATTTGTCTAGCTTTAAGTAAAATAAGAAACAAACAACCGCGAGGAGACTTTGATGCTTAGAAGAGAGAGAAGAAGACACAAACTCCAAATGTTATCAGTCGTAAGTTAAAAACAATCACAGAGGAATGTGATACGTTTCTGGCATTTTGTTGTAGAAATAGTTACTTGAATAGACTTTTATTAATATCTTAAATGATGCAGTATGGATGGTCCCGCAGACTAGTAAAGCTACCTGCTTTCCATGACACGTCCGTAACGTTTGTGTTCCTGGATCGTGGTGGCAGACGGGAGGAGGCTTGTAATCCATATCAGAAAACAAGCTTTGAATGTTGCGCATGCGCGTGCACACACACACACACACACACACACACACACACACACACACGGCAGTCAAAAGAGCAAAGAAACCTCACTGCACACACACCAGTGCATAAAGTTAGGATTCTAGATGTGGATTATAAACTAACCTCCCCCACTTGCTAATAATGGGAACTTTGCGGGTAAACACACTGATGAACGAGTCCATTATAACACCAGATCACACACACCGATGTCATGGAAGGTAGAGCTCACGGGGACATTCTATAATTATACAAACTATTCAAATGCAATTATTAGTGGCATGGATGCTACGTATTCCTGAAATTTCTACTGCAATATTGTTGCCCAAACAGCTAGCTACCATGAGGAACGCGAGTCTGCATGAATGGATGTTTGCCCTGCCTGGCTAGCAACTTAACTCTATTATTGCACTTCGAGAAATCATTCTTGAATGACAATTCTTCCACAGAAGGTATACAATGAGATGAAATCATATACTTCAAATTTATGAGATGTACAATAACATCCTAACTACTAATAAAGGTAAAAGAAAAAGAATCAGGAGGAAGTGTAGACATTTAAGTAAGTAAAAAAAAAAAAAAAGTAGGATAAACAGATGGGAAATCTAAAATAGCACCATTTTAATCATCATCATCATCTCTCATTAGATTTTGGAATGAAAATCTAATGATGTTAAAAAAAAACACTACCAAAACCTCTTTTGTTTTTTAGTTTTCTAAAAACACAGCCTATTTCTCTCCGTTTTATAAAGTCATAAATACTGAGCTCTATCTAACTATTCTTTCGGATTGCAATTCCTTAGGATTCTCCCACACTTACTTATTAAGGTGTTAGATGCTTTAAGTTAGAGAACCTTTTTGTAGATAGTCTACATATCTGTATTTTCAACCCATTTCCTACTTCCCAATGCTATCCAATACTAATTCCTTTTTAAGCTGCTTCAAAGGAATTCTAAGGTTTTTACACTTTCCCCCCCCACCTCTGAGCAGACCAGAAAAGATGTGAGAATTCAGCCTGAGCCCTAGGTCCATCTCCTGGAAGTGTCTATCACCAGCAGCAACTCAAGACTCAAACACACCGGAGCCATTTCAAGGGCTCGTCCTCAGTGTGCATGTAAAAGACCTGTGGTGCCTTGCTCAATATTAAAGATTACTCTGCACTCAGTTAGAATGAGGAGAACACATATGATACAAAGCCTTTAGTTACTGGGGAAGAGACGTTAGCTCAGCACAAGGAAAAGCATGCCCGTGGCTTCAAGAGACCCAATCCATGAATGCAGGCTCCTGGGGCCAGTGGGCTAGTGTGGACAGCTAGATTGAAAAAAAAAAATCTTTTACTGACATACCAAAAATCATAGATGATTTCCTTAAGTTCATATTTTAGAACAACTCAAAACCTTCCTTTAGGGTCACTTTACAGGTTAAATATGAAATGAGAGCTTGTAGGTATCTGGCTCGTGGTTCCTATTTTCCATCAAGTATTTTGCTAGTGAGCATCTGTTTTTCTATTTTGATGTCAGAAAAACAGGGCTTGGTAATGCAAACCTCACTTCTAATTTTGCATATTTATGTATTTCTATCAAGTTTAAGTGTATCCACTGGCTCATAAAGATAGCTTGAGTGTATGTAAAGTTTGATGGCTCAGACTTTGCCCCCCAGGCTTTTAAGTCTACTTCCTATACCCTACTATTTTATTGGCATGTTGAAATTTAGAAGAATGCAATTTATGTTATTCAATATGAATCAGCTGTTTATTACAGATTATTCCAAGGATCTGAGTCATCAAGATTAGCGAGAAACTGAGAGTTCATTATGCTCTAGTTAATACGCCTCTCTATTTTTCCATACTGAGTACTCTCTAGAACTGGACACCCACTTTCAGTCACTCTGTGTTCTTTAAAACACTATGCTAGAGATTGAGATTAGTTTACTATTTTACCATTATAGATGAATGATTTCTGTTCTGGAAACAAAAAAAAATCTATGTAACAATTAAAGGTGGGTACACTGAAGCTAGCACTCTGAGATTAATCAAATAAACACAATGCATAATAAGACACAAAATCAGTCTGTTCAGTACGCTGGGGGATGTGGCCCTTTGGAAGAATGAATATTATAAATAATCTAAAGATAACTATATTTAATTTTCAAGGAGTGAAACACACATAGACTGCACTGGATGTTAAAAGCGGCTTGGCCATGATATTATCTCGCTTTGATGCTTCAAAAGGAGTATTTAGGACCTCAGGATCACTGAGAAAACACCAAGTGTCCCTGTCAAGGACTGAAGAAAGAGAAAGTTGAAGAAATTATACTAATTTTGTCCTGGAATCAGGATCTATGCTTTTAAAATATTTCCGGATGTCAGGGTATCTGTGTTTGTCATGCGTTTCTTTTTCATGACAGTGAAGGAGAACAAAAACAAGTGTAAATGTGATTACTTCTTACGGGCTGCATGGATTTTTGATAAAATGGAAATCTGTGTCATAGTAAAAGCATATATATATATATACCTGAAGTCTCCCTGTCTTGTGTGTGCCTTTACTTGATTAACGTGCTTCATTCGATGGCCATAAAGGAGCACGCATTTTAGATTAGCATTTTCTGCGGGCTTTTGGACGACTGGCTTGCAGCCAAAGCACTTACCCTGCGATTCAGGATATATTGTAGAAAACCATATAACTGCACCTAAGAGTCTGTAATTGCTAATTGTTCCTAATAACTGTTTAGTATCTAATGCAAACAATAATACATGATGTCAGTTTGAATTTCAAGGTTGTTATTCAATCCCAAATTTCTGCTGTGTTATGTTCTCTTCCTGTGGTTAATGATGTCTGCAAAACCCTCAGTGGAGTCACAATCCTGGCTTGGGTGAGGGGTGAGGTCTCTATTAAAGGACTAACAATGAGAAATAGAAAATAGGGGTTTGGGTAATAGTCTTCTATATGTCTGAGTACAATATTGAGCACTGTATAGAAAGAAATGGATGGCGACTTTTGTGCTTCCGATTACAATACACATCTCAGTAACCATTCGGAGATTAACTGAGCTGTGGATTATCAGCAGAATTTGAAATCCTTTTCTTCATTTTCACCTGCATCCAGAATTCCGTTATGCTCTGGGAATCACTTTCTCTAGGTCTTATTCTTAAAGGGCTGAGACGAGCTTTCATTATTTCTGAGGAACTCTCACACAGATGCTCATTGATCCGTTCTGCCTTCTGCTCGTGCTGGCTTAAGCAGGAACATGGAAGGCTTCTTGTAATCGGCCATGGGCTACATGTGATGGGGCCAAGCCCTAGCTCGCTAATAGTCTTTCAAGTGCTTCTCCCTCTGTTCTGTCTGTAATTTCAGTAAGATTCTCCGCACTTGGGGCTTAAATGTCTTCTAACCCCTTAGAAGCTGGCATCGAACTGCCTCTTCGTGTTGCCAAATGGGTGAGGATTTTCTTCATTGCCTTGGTTTCTGCCGGTTCTGGAATACACAGTAAGCAGGATAAGAGAGACTGGGGAAGTATAAACCTTACTCGGAGAAGGAAGAGAGCAGATCTGGGAGTCCGGGAGTGAGTAAAGGGAGAATACAGAAAAGTCGAGGGGGTGAAAAAGAATGAAAAACTGTAGTTTGGGCCAAAGAGCAGGGTTTGGTGAAACAGGACCGGAGTGCTGGTGGGGGCGCGGTCTGCTTGCGTCTGAGAACTATTTAACAGTAGTCTCTTCATATGCGTGCATCCTCTGTATGTGTGGATACATACAAAACAACGTTTCTTCCTTCCCCACCTCCTCTGGTCACAAAACCACACCTGAGCATTCAGTTCATCACTCCCCTTCCACATGGCTTCTTACTATATAGTTTTAATAGATTATGAAATGGTCACTATCCCTCCCTATTCACTGTTTCTATGTCTTTCGGTTTGGGGTTTAAAGCTCTTCTCATCAGTGCGTAAATGTGATTTCTGCCCCCCTTGAATCCAAGCTGCCTCACGACTTGTTTTAGCCCATACCATGCGGTGGGAGTGACGGGAGGAGTTTCTTGCCTGCACCTCGGGCCCTCTTGGAATCCTGCCCGGCTAGCATATGAACGAGCCTGCTAACCTGCTGGGGGACGAGAGCCCGTGCGGAGCGGAGATGAGTGCGCCTCGCAGAGGTGATCTTAGACCGGCCAGCTGCCAGTCAACCTGGCCGCAGACTCGGGATGCATGAGTGAACACAATTTAACACAGAAGAACTACCCAGCTGTGCCCACAGTCCTGACTGGTAGCACTAAGGGTTAAATAAATACGTGTTAAGGGTTTGGGGGTGACTTCGCATCCACCAAAGGCTAACTGTTGCTATAGCCAACTTACACTTCTTGGGCACCTTAGTAATTTTTGTGTAGCGACAAGTACATTAAGTATTAAATATGCATTTGATATTCACATTCTTCTTACAATCTCCTTATATAAATCACCCAAGAAGCTAATGTGAACACCTGGCTGTATTAATCATATTCATGGTTCAAGATACAGAATGGTTTGAGAGATACTAATCTATAATTCCTGCACTTTTAAAAAACAAACTTCCATTAAGAGTATGCCTATACCACAGCATTAAGTCAATTATCTACTTATTTGTTCACTACATACAACCATTTCATAAAATATAAGCCCTTAGGTCTTAAATCCCAGCAGTTACTTTAAGAGTTGGGTTTTTGGAAGATGATACACACTTGGGGGAAAGGGGTACCGATGCAGATAATCAAGGTAGACGAGTTCTAACTCTTGTGAGTTTCTACCTACCCCCATTCATAAAAGAGCCAGAACCTGTGAGAGATGTACTTAGATTGTTCATCTCCTATAACTGCTCACAGATCTATTTTCCTCTCATCTGCATTCTTCATGGCACCTAAATAATTTCAGGATTCAATAACTACTCGAAAAATTATTAGTTCTACCAACATCAGGCAGTCAAGCAGTTTATCCATCATCAGAAAGGCTCTTGACTTCAATGACTTTGGTAATATACAGAGATAGTAATGACATTACCTAATTCTGTCATGCACAATTAATTTGATTTTTTCCTCTATGATTAAAATGGAAATTACTCACAACTTAGAATTGCTGTTAAATAAAAGACTACAAATTCCACCGGAGTTTCGGAAATTATACCCTAAGCTTAGGAGCAGATTCTTGGTAGAGTTTCTTTCAGTTGGGGAAAAAATGTGGAAACATTGGTTTTGAGTAGAAACAGTAATAGTAAATGGATAAAAACTGCACTAAAACAAAAGTCTCTGTTTCCATACGGATTTAGGCAGGAAATAGACACCAAGCTCATATGGAGTCATTGAGTAATCAAGGAAGGCAAAAGCACTATTTGCAAACTTATGGACAGAGTTCTTGGAGAACTCTGAGATTAGCAAGAGCAGGGAGCATTATTGGACCCAGAGGCCTGTGGAGTAAAGGGAGGGGGAACCAATGAACCCCAAAAGAACTTTTGAGGGAGGGCCACCTACCAGGAACCTTGGGGTCCGTAATCAGCCAACGTGAGGTGATCTGTCAGGAAGGAAAGGGTATATTCCAGGGTATATACAAGGTATATCCCAGATTCATTCTCCTCCCATTCTTTCCTCTGTCAGGGCCACAAATTGGGTACACTCAACAAGAAACCAAACGCACTTATGCTTATCAACTAGATTCGTCCACCTGAAACGTCAAGGATGATGAAGGACAGTGTCCGGAGGGACAGATGGGAGATGTTCATCATGCTTCCTTCACAAAGAAGAAGAACCAAAAAGATATTTTGAATGAGTGTTTCATTCCTTGAGAATGGTGGCATAGCTAATGTATCTAGGATAGTAGGAAACTACTGTCAGGTAAGTTTCCTTTATAAATATGGATGGAAGAGAATGACAAAAATTGGAAATGATGGGAAACATTCAAAACAGGTGTGCAAACATTTATGTCATCTCTGGTCAATTCTCAATGTTCTTAGTGTTTTTATTATCACCTTTCTAGTTCCTTGACATTCTACTCAACATCATCATCATTATGATTTATTTTATTTCATTATTAATATTTTATTTTTAAGTGTATTTTTTTTGTGAGAGAGAGAGTGAGCACAAGCATGAATGGGGGAAGGGCAGAGAGAGATGGAGAGAGAGAATCCCAAGCAGGCTGCATGCTCTTAGCACGGAGCCCAACATGGAGCTCAATCCCACAAACCATGATATCATGACCTGAGCTGAAATCAAGAGTCAGGTGTTTAAGTGATTGAGCCACCCAGGCACCCCTTTTCTAAACTCATGCTTATTAGAGTTAAACTACTTTTTCTGTTGTAGAAATTGATAGAACTATTCAAATCTATGAAAGAGAATGAGTCAAACTGTTTTCAGTATCATTTTGGTTCTTCCTGTACCAAACTGCTAACTTCAGGCAAGTTGATAAACTCCCCCCCCCACCCAGATGTCTTCATCCATATGGTGGATGTAATAACAGTCCATACTCACAGAGCTATTGTGAAGATTAAAAGTATTCATACAAGCGCAGTATTTAAGACTCTGTGTGGCACCTCATAAGCACCTTTGAAATGTTACCTAGTGGTCCTAGTCATGAGGAAACATTGCTTCCAAATTTTACCAGTTGGGTTTTTGTCTGTCTGTCTGTCTATCTGTTTTCACTCTGAAGATCCAACAGGGTCTTGAGGTTTCTTGCCGCTTGGTAGGACCCTTCATGTGACTAGGCACTAGACAACATCAACTACCCTCGCTACACCCTTGGCCAGGCATGAGTCGAACAGGCAAGAAGCGTAAGAAAGAAAGACAGAGCCGTTTAATCTGGAGCTTTCCATGGTGTTCAGAACAGATGTTACTTAGCATGTTTTGGCAAGCCAGAGCCACGTGTGGAAGCTGACTTCTGCAGAAGCAGACTTAACAGCGTGCCTGATTTCGTTAACGTATCCACAAACAGTCAAAAGACACGCCCTTTTGAAAATCTCAGATTTACAATTATATCCCCAATCAGAAGGCAGGATTTGTGTATTTCAAACTCAGCGTTGTAACGATTCCCTGGGTGTGTCGATAATGCTTTGGACTTCATCTAAACTCTCTCCCTCAGGTCAAGTGTCAGCCCAACTTATTTCAGGAGCTCTCTGACTCCCACAGACCAAACATCCTCCTTGATAAAAACAGATTATTAGCTTTCTTTGTTTGCAGGTAATCAAACCCTATATGGAGTGAAAGAAATGTGCTAAAGACAGATAATCAGCTAATTGAAGTCTTTCTTCACCAAATAATAGAAGAAACTCAAAGAATATTGATCGAGGGAAAGAAAGGGAAGTGAACAAGTACTTTATTGGAATTAGAATTCTCCATTTGAAGGCGATTGTAAGAACATTATCAACTTGTTTTTGGATCAGCTGCACCTCCTCCCAAAATCAGAGATAACTGAGAGGGCTCTATGGAATTCTCACTCAAACATTCAGGTGGAGTTTTATGTTCTTTGCAAGTCTTCTTTGAGCTGTAATCAACTCCGCCAAAATAGAAACCCACAAACTACCTCCTGCCCCCTGTTAATTTTTGTGCTTTTCCATCTATTCCATCACTGAAAAAAAAAAAAATAAGGCCTTTCATCTACTAAATGAGTTTGATGAAACCATTGAGAGCTTTGCTGTTACCACTGTCAGCCATGGGTCTTTTTCATTGTCTAAAGTACTGACAGCACAAAGCAGAAGAGAAACATATTCTGAGAGCTGGAAAGAAAGAGTAAAGGAAAATCAAAGCAAGAACAGATACGCAAGGGAAGAAAAGAGGGCATGGGAGAGAGGGGTGGGGGTGGGAAGCTGGATACATCGCTGTCTCCAAATCTGAACTGATCCAGTCACCACTAATCCTTGTTGAATAATAAGAATAAAGGACTCCTCCCTCCTGCTCAACAGCAGATTTCAACCACACAGCGCTCCATGCCCTGTGATAGTTAGAATGGCCATTCTATTCATATGCGTGTATAAATAAGTATTCAATTCTTTTGACTTATCTACAAGGTAGATACTATTCTTGCCCCATTCTACAGATTAGGGAACTGAGACACAGAACAGTTAAATAATTGGCGAAGGTCATGCCATCCACTCTAGGGTAATAACCTCTTAAACATACTTCAAAGTCTTCTTAAAAGTTCTACTGTATTATGAATTCAGGCAGTGGGGTTTGAGCATTTACTATGTATGGTACGTGGTCACTCCGAGTGGCTGCTACAAAACAAACAAACACAAAAGCACACACAAAAGCATAAGCACACACACAAGCAGTAGCTGCCCCCCGCCCCCCGAAGACAACAGCTTTATTACCTCAGATGGAAATGTTGTGCGTAGACATGAGAGGAAATGAGAAGCATCACAAAGAAACATATGAGTACTATCAACAGATTTCACGTCCTGTCACCATAAGAAAAATAAGAGACTAAGTGTCTAGTTGGGGTATGTGGAAATTACTGGAGGAGGTAAATTTTAAAGCAGAATCTTGAAAATATTCTAGAAGTAGGGATCTTTAGAAAGTTACAGCTGAGGAACTGGAAAGTCACAGATAGAAGAGAGACCATATTTCAGGTGTAATCCTATTTACATATCTTGAAACTATTCTAGAAGTAGGGATCTTTAGAAAGTTACAGCTGAGGAACTGGAAAATCACAGATAGAAGAGAGACCATATTTCAGGTGTAATCCTCCATATTTCAGGAGAAATCCTCATTTATGACCCAGCTGTCTCTCTTTTAACTATTTAAATTTAAGGTTAACATTTCTGAACCTCAGTTTCCTCATCCATAACATGAAAATCCACATTGCAGATATGGTCGTAGTTACTACATAGAGTTTGTTGTAGGGATTTACTGGTGGGCATTAAGCCTTAGAATCTTACCAGGTAAAGCAGCTCAGTAAAAGGAATACCACAATTACCAAAGGAAGAAACAGACGGGCTTGGGTCACACTGATTCATCTTCATAAAACATAACTGTGCTGACCTGGAATACCTTGAAACACAAATTTGCAGCATCTTTGGCCATGAAAAACCACAAGGATCATCTATTCCAATCTGAGCTCTGAGTCCTCTCTCTCTTAGCAACATATCTTCTAACAATGCACATTCACTCATTCATTTAACAAACAGTAATGGAGCCCCTCCACCTTTTCAACCAGGTCCTGTCCTAGAGGTTTAGGACACAAAGGCAGGTAAGACCAAATAGCTGTGTGCCTTCAGAGGCTTACAAAGGCAAACCTGCAAGCCAGACATTTAAACAGTAATTCTGGGGCACCCGGGTCACTCAGTTGGTTAAGCATCTGACTCTGATTTTGACTCAGGTCATGATCTTAGAGTTTGTGAGATCAAACCCTATGTTGGGCTCAGTGCTGACAGCATAGCGCCTGATTCAGATACTCTCCTCCCTCTTTCTCTGTCCTTCCTCTGATCATGCTCCTTCTCCTTCTCGAAATTAATAAAGTTAAAAAAATCAATTCTTGATTGGCTGTGCCAAGTTAGCGAAGGAGACTTAGTGTGTATTGGCATCCTAATGAGAGAAACCTTATCAAATCTTGGAAGACTTCCTTCAGGAAACGGGTTGCCTACTGAGATCTGAATGATGGTGAAGCTTTTAATGAGGAAAAGTCTATTTGAGGCTGAAGAAACAACATAATAATGTTGGAGGGGGAATATCTTAGAACTGCTGAGCAACAGACAGGAGACCAGTAATCTGAATGGAAGTGAATAAGGAGGAAAAAGAGCAAAAGATGAGACCAGAGAAATTATTGAGGGATTACCCATTAATGGGTCTCTAGGAACAGAAACCTTATGTCCCAGACAGCTTGGGACCAGCCTAAGTTATACTAGCTGTTGTGGTATAGTTTTAAAAATCACTCCTTTTACTCTTAAATGTGTCCTGGAATGAGTGATAAATGATATTATCCCCATAACTCAAGAGCATGTTAAAGACTTTGGACTCCGTTATTCTAAGATACTGAGGTGTTCTCTGGAGACTCTAAGACTTGACTTAAAAAAGAATTACTTTGGGGGCACCTGGGTGCATCAGTCATTTAAGTGTCCGACTTCAGCTTAGGTCATGATTTTGCGGTTCATGGGATTGTGCCCAGCATCGGGCTGTGAGTTGACAGTGTGCAGCCTCTTGGGATTCTGTCTCTCTCCCTTTCTCTCTGCCCCTCTCCTGCTCACATTTTTTCTCTTCTTCAAAATAAATAAATACACTTAAAATAAAAGGATCACTTTGGGTTGCGATGTGGCAAAACATGGGGCAGGGGCAAGAGTGGATGACTATATTCAGGGGTTCAGGTTAGATATCGGTTTGTGAAAAGGTACAGAGAAAGAACAGGCTTGAAAAAGATTATGAGATCAATGGGGCTTTGTGAGTGATTAGAGAGATAGGAGAATTTTTTTGTTTTCCATTTTAGTTACCGACTGTATTATCTGCCCATAGTATAAATATGAAGAGAGGAACAGCTTTGTGATAAGATCCATGAGTCTAACTTTGGACATGTGGATGGACTGTCAATAAGGCTGTTTATTCCCTCTGGCTGGAGATACCGATTATATATATTGTCTATATGCCCCATACACAAAGGAGGTATCCGGAAAGTTGTAGATATACACTGAAGTGTCGACATAAAAATGCCAATGGAAGCCTTGGGAATGAAGGGAATAACCCAAGTAGAAAATAAAGAATGAGACAGAAAGATGATTAGGACAGGGTCTGAGGAATATGCACACTTAATGATGGGACTACAGCTAGAGTTATACAAGAAGACTGAGGTCAAGACTCCAGAGTAGGGGGAAGAAAAATGAGACAACATGGGAATCCAGGGCAGCAGGAAGGGAGTGGTCAAAGGTGAATATTTCTAAAAGGTCAAGTAAAAGGAAAAAATTATGAACACAGAAGCATCATGGGACATTCCAGGTAAGGGTAGAAGCAGAGGCTAAGTGGGATGGTGTGAGAATAGGGTACAAAGTGAGGGCAAGGGATATGTTCACTCTTTAGAGAGAATGATGGTGGAACAGATCCAAAAAAGATGTGATTTGCAGGGAGACTGAGGTCAAGCGAAGACCTTCCAATAGATAGGTGGTTCATGTTCAAGTGCTAATGGAAAAAGGCTCTAGAAAGGGAAAAGCTGAAGATGCAGAGGAGATGGGATCATTGAGGGTGTCCATCTACTGAGAGAGTTGGGTGTGCAGAATGGAGTGGGAGGACCCTTGACCCCTGAAGCAATGCCTCCTGCACTGTTCCAGGAGAGAGGCAAGAAAGGACAGGTGCATCAGGACGGTGGACTTGGTGTTTGGGATTTGGAATCGATTTTCATATGCCTCCACCCCCAGGAAAAATGCTTCCTCCTGAAGCAGAATAACTGATCCCAAGAAATAAAACCACTACTTTGAAGTCCCTTTGAGTGTCAGAAATGGGCTGAGTACACTCTGATAGAGCCCCTGTCAAACTGTGAGCAACTTGAGAATAGATGTTTCACGTCACCCATCATTACATTTCCTGGGACCTAGCTCAGTGCCCTGCATAGAGTGGGGCCTGGAAGAATTGGTGAAGACCTGTGTTAGTCTCCTGACAATCAACATTCAGGGTGCATAGGATCCTAGAGGTTGCAAAGATCAGAATTCTTGAAGCAACCAGGCAATTTACAAAGGGTTAGTGGAGATCATTTGTCCTTCTAGCGCTAAGCCAATCAGGCTCGGTTGCCAAGGCACTCAGTCATCTTCTCAAAAACCTTGAACGTACTTCCTGTGACTGTCATACTGCACCACAATTACCTGTGCGCCTGCCCATCACCCTTTCCTGTCCGCAGAAGGGACTTTCCTTGGTGTCATGAATACTACTCATAACTACAATGACCTTAAAAGCAGAGACTTTCCTTGGTGTCATGAATACTACTCATAACTACAATGACCTAATATAATTCTCTCAACAACATTATAGGTACTAAGTTATCCCCATTAAATCCTTGAGGGCACTAAGACTCTTATAAAGAGCGTAAGTAACTAGATCTAAATTTACACAACTTATAAATGAGGGAGTCTCAATTCTCATCCAGGACTAACTTCATATTTTGTTGGTCTCAATCAATTACCAGCCCTTATACTGTTCTGTTATTTTTTTTTTCTTTCTTGTTTCTTGTTTGTTTTCAGTTTTGGGGAAGTTCAATAACTAGCAGTGTCTGGCACAACTGTGACATGGTGACATGAATACATAGCTGTTAAAACAATAACCAAATGAAGGATGTTCAAGACAGAATCCACCCTGGCCCTCACTAGGCTTTCTTACACTTATTCCCCCCAAACAGACAATACATAGTAATGATCCAAGAATGAACTATTTAAAACATTTTAAAAATCCAATAAGACTGCATTTCTTTCTACAATGACACACATTTGGCATGGACGGATCTTTTCAGGTAACATCCGAGGGATCGATTTTAAAGAGCTAGGTTTTTATACTTCGTGACATGAAAAAGATAAAGTAAAGAACATTACCAGCCTTCTTGGTATTCCTCCCACTGCTGATATTGATAGCAGAACCTGAGCCCTGGGTGGTAATAATTCCCAATAATGGAATGCATAGCCGAAGCTTAAAAAAAACACCTTTTCTTAAAAATGAGACGCAGAAAGTGAGAGAGAGCAAGATACTGAAATATCACTGCATGATCTTAGACTTTCGTTCACACTTCTCTCCATTTAATTTATGAAGAGAAAAATTACTGTGATAGATATAAGTTGGCAGTTGTGATCATTAACAGCGAGCTATTGCCCATGGGTATGCAATAAAATGTAGTGCATATTGATTCCTTTTAACACTAACTATTTTGAGGTTGTGATTGAAAATTACTGTTGAATTGCAGATAGCACTAAATGTGCTGCACAAACAATAAATATTGTAAACTGGTTATAAAAGCAGTTAAGGTATTATTATGTTTGTGTCATTAGATTTACTTTACTGACATAAACAGTTCAAAACAACACACATTTATATGTAATTTAAGTACAATCTATTCCACGTACTTTAACAGATAGCACTATACACAGAGCTTTATGCAAATGTAAGAATGCAGGCTTCTTTAAACTTCACTGAACAACCTCGCTGCTCTGTTAAACTACTTTTCATATTATTTCGGCGGCATACTTGCAAAATTTACTTCATTGTATGTTAGAGGAATTGGTCCTCCAAAGTGGGGGATAAAAAGAGAAAGCAAGCAAAAATAAGGTGAAAGAAAGGTAGGTTGATTGCCTTCATGTGCTGTGAAGCAGATTGAATAAATTCAGAGTCAAGCATCGCAGTGCTTCCAAACAGACAAGGTCTCTTTAGTAATAGGATGAAATCTACATGAAATGCATCAAACAGCGGTTGGCTAGGCAGCATCGGTCCTAACAGGATGGCCTATAAGAGACTCTCAGAGCAGTCATCCTAAGAGGAAAACTCTGGGCCAGTGTCCAGTAATACCAGCCACACCCTGTGAGGTTGTAGAGCACTATCAGAGGCCAGCGTTTTCTTAAGAATAGCATCTCTGCTAGGAAAATTTCATGGGGGAAAATCATCTTTCAAATGCAGCCTTTATGGATGTTTACAAAGACATTAAATTCTCAAGTGCACGAAGACAACGAGAAAGGCTTCCTCAGCGTTTGTTAAAAGGCAACCTATATCTTTAGCTCACATTTGACCCTTCAACTATAAAGAGATGCATTTTTGTTCATATCACACTCTGATGGCACATGAGATACTATCTTAGTCCTCTGCTCTCCTCTGAGTGAAATTTATAACAGGATGATTTGGGACCAAAATCTTCTTCTTGTCCTTGAGCAGCCTTGCCACAGGGTAGCTTGGGTACCGCCCAAACTTGATTCTCATTTGAGAGATACCAATGTGTCATTCATTTAGCACATCAAACCCTGAAAGTTGTTGACAACTTAAGGTGGTATAGCCTTCTTCACTTGAGCAGGGGATTGATGAGAAACGTCTCCCACGATGAAAACATACACATATTCCCCCCTACAAACCCCCTTGCATGTCTTAGAGCTTAGCTTTTTAAAACACAGAAGTGAAAAATTTGGACTCTTATGAACGAACAGAAATGGTAATGTGTGGATGTAATCCATAATTAAAGCTCTCTGAAAGGAAACGCTGGGAAATGATGAAAAACATTTGCATAGATAGAATAGCAACACTGATGTATTTTTCCAGTCTTCTTTCTGGATTATTGAATTAGTCAATAACTCAAATATAAGCTCCCAAAGTACAAGATCTGGGCTGTTTGCTCTTCCCAGCTACACCTCCAACGCTCAGCATTGGACACAGAGTGCCAAACACATAGCAGAAATTTGGAAAAAAAGATATGCAAGTGAAAAAAAATCAGTGTTATCTAATTTTGGAGGGAAAAGAAAACCCCAGCACTAACAAATTGTCGTATTTTGCATATGACATTTGTTTATGGGTATCACTGCAAAAGCTCAGGTGTAGTACGAAGCCCATTTGATCTGGGTGCCCATGCATTTTGATGTATGACTTGTGTCTGTGGTTGTCAACCTGGGGACCTCGTGGAGGCTGCTCCTTCCCAGCGCCATGTTTTTCCTCGATGATAATTACTCAGTCCCCGTTTGCTCTCTGCCAGCTGTCCCATTTTGCTTGACTTCTGAGTTAATGCTGGCTTTCCAACGTTATGACAAAGTATGTTCACCACGTCCTTGAAGCATTCCTTTTGTCCCTATTCAGTCACAACGCCCATCTTCAGTTTGCCCACTTGGAAATTGCTTTGATAACCTGCTGTCAACCATTCTCTTTACACAACCAACCTATTGAAACTGAATTACCATAAGTATGACTTTCCTACTAGTGTACCGACAGTGCTCTGGGCCCTCATTAATGCAGATCATTTTGCCATTTAATTTAAATATAGCATACAGGGAGAATTGCCTAGGAACTGGGTATCATATCAATGACAGGACTGACCAGAGCTCACAGAAGTAGAATCCTCCGCAGTCTCCCATGCCCTGAGTTCTCAATTAAAATGTCATGGAAGAAACCAGAATGGGTCCTACCACTGCCAGTCCCTCCTTTTCTCTCTGCTGGTGTTTTGCTAACATATTCTACCCTCTTTAAAACCCTTCTGTCCCCTCTCTCCCCTTAACATCCAACAGAGAAAAAGCAAGACATGAAACTTATAAATGCTCATTGCTACACCAGGTTCTCTAATCAGCCTTCATTCAATCTTCAGCTGCCCTAGCTTCTAACAGCACAAGAAAGGAATAAATGGGTCTCCTAACCCTTCAAAGGTCAAAGCACTCAGCCTGTGCACATTGCTTATGACAACAGTTTTACTTCTTATCTCTATTTATTCAGCCATCGACAGATCTTACTTTTATCTATTTGTTTGTGTTATGCTAGATGAGAGGTTGGGGAAGAAAGTCATGGGATGCATTTGAAACATTAAAGATAATATTTAGGGGCACCTGGTGGCTCAGTCAGTTAAATGTCTGACTTTGGCTCAGGTCATGATCTCATGGTTCATAGGTTGGAGTAGTTCTGCTTTCGGTTCTGTGTCGACAGTTCAGAGTCTGGAGCCTGCTTCAGATTCTGTCTGTCTGTCTGTCTCTCTCTCTGAACTAATATTTAAGTAGATGTCAAAGAGAGAGGGAAAGACAGGGAGAGAGAGGGAGAAACTAATGGCAAAGCAATGGATCAGGATTCTGTTGGGAGTGAGGGGAGAGAAAAATTAGAGAGGAGGAAAGAAAAGCTATTGTTTTCTGCTGTCCATAATCCCATGCTAACGTGTAACCACTGCCTTCTTGTCTTATTAAGAGGTTAAAGGTTAAAAAAAAAAATAAAGATGATGTTGTCTCTTCTCAAATGGGACAGTATGAATTCAAAGATTAGAGATGTCCATCCTCAAGAATTTTAAATGAAATTTAACACGTTAAACAAAACTTAGACTAAAAACATGGTTATCTAGCATCAGTAGAGAATGCCATGCTACATGAAAACTTTTCACATAATTGAAGGTAAGCTTCTTTAAAGCACAACCATTCTTTTCCTTTTAACTGCCTGTGATGGAAATCTTCTTAAAGTGCATGGACATGTCCCAATCTTCTTAAGCAGAGAACACTGAACATAATTTAACCTTTCCTTGCTGCCCTAGGGTTATCGCTATGAACATCAGCTACTGCATTTTGCTGTAATGTGATGATGCCCTTAGGGAATGCTGAGTGCACATACAAATGTCCAACTTGACACAGAGCGAGTTCGGACTCCGGATCTCTTAGAATTTTAAGTTGATTTCATTTTTTTATAAAATTATTTCAGGCTTTTAGATATTATTTGCTAGCATTATCAAATGGACTCCAGCTACAGAAATGCCCTCCACTTGCCATTTAATGTGGATGGTAAGACTGTGTGTGTTTGAACTTAAACGCACGTTAACACATTTAATGGGTATATATAACTACATATATATGTTTACATAAATATAAAATTTTGTAAATATGTATATATTTGTATAAAACGTGGCTATTTGAGAGGGCCTCAAGGGCTCTTGTATTCATAATCCCGCAGCCTTTAGCATGGAATATAGTAGTATATACTTACTCTGTTCAGAAAACCTGTTATTTTCTCTACTCTTTCTGATTCTTAACCATGTTCCACATCAACATTTCTCAAATTTAAAGAGCCATGAGAATCATCAAGGAAATCCTGCTAAAAATGCAAATTCTGACGCCATCAGTCTGGGAGGGGGCCCAAAATTCTGCGTTCCTAATAAGCGCCCAGGATAGCACGTTGAGTAGCAAGATTTGAGATTTTTTTTTTTTTTTAGGTAATTAGATAAATGATCTAGATCAGGATTCACCAAACTAACACCCTAAGCCAAATCCAGCCTACCCTGCCTTTATATACAGCCTGTGACTAAGAATACATTTTCCATTTTTACATGTTTTGGAAAAAATCAAGAGAAGAATGATATTTTGTGACACATGACAGTTGTGTGGGTTTCCAGGTTTAGAGTTCACAGAGGAAGCTGTGCTGGAACACTTCGTTGGGGCAGGGCCACACTCATTCGTTTAGATGCCACGCGTGGCCACTGTTTCTCGAGTCGCTACGACACAGCTGAGCAGTTACAACAGAGCCTGAAATACGGACTCTCCAGCCCTTTCCAGAAACGGTTTGCAACCTGAGATCTGGATGATGGCTCCTCATATTCGAAAAACATATTTACAGGTACTTTTATTTTCTTAGGTCCTATTAGTAGGTGCTAGAGATTCTATTAATGGAGGATCACCCTGTGCAGTTGAGCAGGTTGTTTCCTGCTCAAGGATGCCTTGTAGGGGCGCGGAGGGGAGACTTCTTTAAAGGCACAGAAGGTAGCGTATAGGCTAGAAAGAGCCCATCAGAGATGGCAAACAACTCGCTCCAAATGACATGGCTGATAGGAAGACACAGCAGGCCAGGGCATAAGGCCAAGCAGCTTTCCACTATCTGAAGGGTAATACGGTAGTAGAATTGCTGTCTTGATATTTCCAGTGTTCCCCTTCAACTAATTTTTTCCCAAAATTAATGGCATTCTAATCATTTAGATATAAATGATGTCCTTTTATTCAAATGGTAAAACAGCCTTTAAAATAAGAAAGTAGACCCCAAAGCATCTCAACTAATATTTTCTTCCAAAGATTTAAAATCCAAATGAAAATGGAAGAGCAGAATTCACACTCATTGAGAAACATCTATTCATCTTTTAGATTCAAATATGATTTACTGCCTTTCTCTCAAATGCTTATTTTATATAAAACAGATTCCATTAAAACCCTAAACTCTATTCCTTGGATTTAAAGGGCAGCTTTCAAAATAATAGTAAATCTTGGGCTCATCACTTGTTATTGTTATTATGAAAGAGATTTCAGATCTATTGAAAATATTTGTTTAAATTAGTTTTTAATCATTTAAAAATATTTCTTAACAGTTTATATGGTCTGTATAATACTTTCCATTCTTTGATCTATATAATTTAAACACTATGGTTTTAGAAATAAGAATGATCCATGGGAATAAAATTATTTCTTTATTAAATTTATGGAAGTAGTTTTGTCTTTATGTTAGCCAGGAATGTTCTGGATTTAGTTTCTTTCATTTCCCACTAGCAGAACTAAGAAAACAGGGAATCCTCAGCTTCAGAAAGGAAGTATATAGGCAATACAAATGCTCTCTTATTTCATGAAAATCTCTCTATTCTCTTTTAAAGTTTGACACCAACTTTACCCTCCATTGGATGACATATTAAAATTTATTTGAAACATGAATACAAAGAAAGCTAAAATCAGAGCAGAGAGAGGCTAAAAGGTTGACCAATCAAAACATTCTAAAAAAGTGCAATATTGGTAATGTGTTGACAGCCAAATTATTTGTTAGTGAAAATTTTTGTTGTGGAAAATGAGGTTTTTTGTTTCCAGCATTCTTCTATGAACAAGCACTACAGAATTACCTTAAGGAACTAGTTTTTCACTTAAATGCAAATACATGTATGTGGAGTCTGTTTGACTTGCTTTCCTGTACTTGCTTCTCATGCATAAGATGCTCTTGATATCGTGATAGGATGTGACCTGAGAAATTGGCATCAGCACTTCAGAATCTCAAAATCTGCCATAATTTGGCATAAAAATACTTCTTAAAGATATACATTTTATTTCCTTGGATTAGATTCCTATTGTTTTTGAAATTTGCTTCTATTCTTACTTCTTAAAGAAAATCAAGGGCTACTGTCTGACTGTGGTCTCTCTCAGGCTTTTCCATCACTTCAGTGCCCAAGTATTCTGTTCCCAGGGAGCCAAATTCATGTGCCTGAAATGTCCATCCTTCTGTTTTTCACATTTGATTCTATCCTGGTCCAAACAATCTATATGATCATGTGGTAGAGACACATACGTTCTTTATCAAAGTACTTCCTTTCTCTTCCTGGGTACTCTGTTAGATGACCAATGAACTCCTGTGATGTAACTAAATTCTGGCCACAGGAATATGGCAGAAGTGACACAGTCTTTTTCAAGCTAACTGACCCTCTGCTCTCCCCTGCCTTCCCCCCACCATATAAATCCCATCTATTTTTTTTTTTTTTAATCTCAACCCTATCTGTTGGCTGAATGGAAAGAACCAGAACCTGAAGGAAGGCATGGCTACAACATGGAAGGAGCCTGGCTTGGTCCTTATGTCACCACATAGAAGAAACCTGACCAAGAGAGATGTTCTTCCAAGAATACCCATTTTGGACTATTGTGAAAATAAAAATTAAAAAATATTGAGGTAAGAAAGACAGTAAGTCTGTAGTACCCCTTGGTGGCTTAAAATGCCAAACATTATAATCTCCTATTTCCTGTGGGCGAGGAGTTCAGGCATGACTTGGCCAAGTGCCTGTGGCCCATGGAGCCTTGTGAAATGCATTCAAACTGTAATCCAGGGCTGTGGACTTACTTGAAGCCTAACTTGGTGGAGCAGGGAGGGTGGAGTTTGCTTCCATGGTCATTCACATGGCTGTTGGCAAGTCTTGGCCCTTTGCTTTGTGGGCCTCTCCACAGGATTGCCTCATGACACAGGAGCTCACTTCACCCAGAGCAAGCAGTGAGAGAGAAGGAGATAGGGACTGAGCAAGAGAGAGTGCCCAACAGAAATCAGCTTTTTTGAAACTCAATCTGAGAAGTTCCATTCCTGCAATGTTCTGTTTGTTAGAAGGGTTTTGCGATGTGATCACTACGGGGAGGATCACTGCAAACCATCTTGAAAATCTAGCTCCCACGCTACAGTTTCCCTGATTATCTATCTCTCTTTTCTGGAACAGAAGGAATCACAATCTTTGCCCTATTGTGCTATGTAAATATGGACAAAGATGCCTTGTATGAATGGGGAGAGTGCATATTATACACAAAATACCTACTCAAGAGTTCAAAGGGGCTGAAATTCAGCCCATGCTCCTGAGTCTTAAACTCACAAAGACACAGCACAGGCAAGAGATGAAATAAATGAAGTTCTCACTAAACTCTAAATAAAGAAAACAGTTTCAGGGCTTCTGTCTGACACATTGTACTACAAACTGCACTTGGCATTAATTCAATAAATATTAGCCGATCAAAAATAAAAGAGTACTTGAAAAAGAATGAATGAGTGCTTAAATGATACATAAATTCTAGTTGTTTTATATGGTTACTGTGGGAGCCAAAGTCTTATTTGGGAGGGATTACAAGGAAGCGGCTCAAGAAACGCTTATAAACATCAAGTACTGATCCAGAGCTCCGAGATCCAAATGCACATGGCATTTAAAAAAAGTTTTCAAGTCCCTCAGTGCAGTTCACATATATAGAGCAATTAAATTCATGGGCATTCCATTTATACACTTTGCCTAAAACAGTTGGACCATAATTTGAAATCACTGAAATTATATGCAAGAAGAAAATTCCTCAATAATGTGGAGAGTTCTCAGAGAGATATTTGCCTCCTGTATATGCTTATTCAAGACAATATTCAGATAGCAATTATTTCCTAATTCACAACAGCTTCTATGAATGGATTCAGCCTACCACATGGGTGATACATAGACTATGGTAAATTCTAGCCATTTGGATTAACTGCATGGTGATCAGTAAGTTGGTTGGTGAAAATTGTTATGACTGCAAAAATAAGTGTCATCTACAAAACTGACTATGTGGGCAAGTGTGTAACAATGGGTACCAAGGGGTTGTGTCTTCCTGTAGTACTCCTTCCAGTCACTCTCAGCACTCAAAAGGAAATATTGAACCTCTGTAGAGACATTGATGTTAACAAAGGTCAAAGGAAACAGATATCAATGCGCTGTCCCAACTACTGAAAACTTCTGAAAGCAGAGATGCAGGCTTGGAAAACTTTCTATGACTAAGTGTTACAACATGTTATTGCATTTATAGTATAGCATGTTAACAATATTTTTAATTAAGTAAAATAGATGAAGCTATTCCTAATTTTATTTTCTAGAAGCTTACTGTTCCAAAACAAGTTTGGTTTTATTTTAGTTGTTAATTTGTAAATATCCTCCTATCATTGAATCTTGAGAAATTCCACTGTGAGAATTTTAGACAAAGATATCATCATTAAAAAGGCAAGAACTAGCCAAAAATTAAAAAAAAAAATTGTACCATCTGGGGAGAGGAAACTCTGAAAGTAAAGAAATAGCTTCTGTACTCCTACCCCTAAATTTATATTCATAATATCATAAATTAGACTCTAAGCAAATTTGAAAAATTTTCCTTTAATGCCATTCATATAATAAATAATAAATATTCTTGTAATTGTGCTATTAAGGATCTTAACCACAACACTAATTATGATGTTATTAACCTTAAGTGTAACATCTGTGTATCTCTACCCGGATGGGAGGTGATATATGGTAAATTGTCTCGGCTTCTTCTTAAAAAGGTAAGGTTTTCAGATAATGGCGGTAGTTCATTAATCTTTGATTCGGACACATAGTACATGTTGATAAATATTTTGTGAATAAATAAGTGAATGAATGAAAGAAAAAAAAGGAATGGAATGAAAGGGAAAGAAATAAGTGAGGGCCTCTGTAGGGAATCCAAACTAATCTGGATTAAATAAGGTCTGAGAGCCAATCACACATGAGATAATTTGGACAAAGATTCCAGTAGTTGGAGTGCTTCACTTTTTAACAAACTTTTACTTTTAACATGGTTTTACCTAAAAGAAAAATAATAGAAATCTACTCTCTCCAATAGTCAATGTCATCAGTTACCAGGTAGAAAGCACTATTCTTCCAAACATTGTGCATAGTGTATTAGATGGAGCGTTTTTCATACGCATAAACTGTATTTCCTATGAACATTATCATCTCTCAATACATTATGTATTTCTGATGATCAATAAATAATGAAGAGTAACAATAACAACAACATCAACAAAGGCCCTAGGGACCATGAGGTTTGCACTCAGGCGGAGGTCTGAGCAAGCACAGGGTTTCTGCCTTGGGCCCTGAAAGCAAGTTCCGTTGACTTCTCTAGAACCACTAACGGCAGTAAATCCCTGAGCAATCGGCCTTCCATCAAAAACAGTCTGTATCCGGTCTCAGGGAGTTCACAACGAGGGACTTTTGGCAATGGCGTCTCAGTTGATCACTTCTGTAATGGGGCAATTATAGTCAGAGAGGTTGTCTGCGATGTAACCCAAGCCCCCATTTCTACACAGCTGTGCAGACCATCAACTCAAATTGTACCAAGAAGTCAACTGGGAGCCTATTCAGAATATGGGATATTTATTGGCTGAGGATGGGGAAAGCCTATTTGTTCAACCACAGTGGAATTTATCTTTGTCGGCTCTGGGCACGAACATTCCAGCATGTGCAAATAGCAGCATCGCTCCTGCCGAGCAGTCTGTTCTGGGCTCGCCTCTGACCCCAATCCCCTGGGCCCCGTCTGTCACTCCCGTCTCAGACCAGCCTGCTGGTGGGGTCCCCTCTGTACATTCTCTGACTCCATGAACTTGTAAACGCCAACCTCTTAACTTCTGTGACTGCACAAATGAATTTTTCAGAATTTTGATATTTAATCAATATATAAGGATAAAAGGATTGCAAGTAGCGGTGAGGGCTCAGCTGACATGAGCCAGCATAATATTTTTTAATAGATGTTCTCTTGACTCTCTTTAATAACCTTTGGCCACTTGAGGGACAACTGAGATTTGGTAGTGAGATTTCCCCAGAGAAAAATATTTGGGTATCTTAAATAAGCGAGCGAAGGAAGAAAGAAGTTACAGAAGGAGAGCAGGACCCAAAACAGAAAGAGGCTATTACCATAGGTGAGGGGAGAGGGAGGAAAAACAAACAATCCAGAAAGCAGACACGGGACAGGACAGGAGGACTTTGTCTGCAGTGTGTTGGGACAAGTTCCTGGGGCCACGTTCACACAGCACCCAAGTGTGCGTGTGAAATGTCTTCAGTTGTCTGGAGTCAGGATCGAGCTCTGGGTCCACAAAGACCTGATGTCCGCAGCATGGAGAATTGGAGGGGTTCCTCTAATGAAAGGATTGCCAATGAAGGGGGTGGAAGTGAAATTTCCATTTTCTAAGTGCCACACGATGAGAAAGGCAGCAAGCATGAACAGCTGAGCTGGACAGGAGGGTAGAAATGATCCAGATGTGAAAACTGTGAGTGATAAGAGACCACCCACAAGACTTCTCACCCCCTGATTTCTCATAGTGGTTGCAGTTGAGTCACATGCAAGGCTCTGGAAAGATGTGGGAGATGTGGGCGCTCAACCACTTTCGCCTGGAGTGGCAAATTCAGGGGGAAGCAAAGCTCAGAATGAAGCCCGAAGGCAGAAAATGTGTCTTTCATCTTGGCCTGATCCTACTAGCATGGTCTTCTGAAATTTTAATCAATCCTTATGGTTCTTTATTCTCCTAATCTATATCCCCTTTCAGAAACATTTTTGCAGGATTGGGTATTTTCTTCCTAGTACACTCAATAGGAATGAGACCTTTAATAAAGTATAACGATGTGTTTAATAGCCACGGAAGTAAATAAGTATGGATAATGCATTCAAATAGCCTCTATCACTGGGTCACAAAGATGGGAAATGAATCTCTTAAGTAATTATTGATATCCAAGGACACGAACAAACAAAATCTAACAATGAAAACAAAAACATTATACTGGAAGCATTTATTTCTAAAGTTCACAGAAAACATTTGGATAAAAGAGTGAACTGAGACACATGTGCTGGGTATATTCTCCTGCAGCCTCTTATTATATCTTTGTTGTTGGAACTGACTCCATGCAGTTAAAGTAAGTTCTTACCCCAAGTAATTGATGTGCACACTACAGAAAAGCATATTTTAACATGTTTATTTACTTTGAGAGAGAGATGGGGAGACAGAGAGAGAGAGAGAGAGAGAGAGAGAGAGAGAGAGAGAGAGAGAGAAGAGAAAGAAGAGAAGAGAAAGAGAAAGAGAAGAAAAGAGAAGGGGAGGGGCAGACAGGGAGGGAGAGAGAATCCCAAGCAGGTTCCCCACAGCCAGTGCCGAGCCCAAAGTGGGGCTCAAACTCATGAAGCTGTGAGATCATGACCTGAGCAGACACCATGAGTTAGACACTTATCCGAATGAGCCAGCCAGGTGCTCCAAGAAAAGCATATTTTGATGCGTTCCATATAGATACAACATCTTGCTATTTTTCAGACTCTTTGTATAAAACATGAAAACCAAAATAACAACTGGAAAACTGTGGGATTGTCCTATCAATCTAAAACACCTTATAATTCAAGTTACTCTTTTAATTTTAGTGATGAAAAAGTCTGAGACTAGGGTTTACCAACAGCCACATGGTTGAGCGCTTAAGACTGAAATCTGAGTTTTCCTGGTCCCATGGGCCAGGGTTATTTCAGCTAAACTACTGATACAAACTCTAAGTTATTTATTGTCAGAGGCCCTTATTGAGGATAAAATAACTAAATGCATTCGATAGAGCAAAGGGTACTCTCAGGGAACTCTAACTTTTTCTGTAACTCATAGGGAACTCTGTCTTTTTCTGTGGAAAGTGCCTGGTGATACTTTCAATCCCGTATTTCCACTCAGAATGCTAAAACAAAAAAGAAAAAAAGAGGCATTGATCTCCTCTGACTCCCTCAAGTTTCAGACATTCAGCAAGGCACTGCTAGTGTAAAAACATCATTTACGTAAACCAGAGAGTCAATTCCAGTCTTAATTCTTAAATTACAAAAAGGTCCACGAAAGAGGAGAAATCAATCCCAAGCTTATATTTAATCACCAAAAGGAGAAAAAAAAAAGCTGATTCATTTCAGGGGACTAATAAACACATTAATATTATTTCTAATTTAAATTGTCATTTAAAAGCTAATCTAAGAATGGCTTACTGAAATTTTCTAACACTCACCCAGACAGTGGGTTGTTTTCACAGAGCATCAGTGGATGTTCATAATTTCTTTAATTATGGAAAAGGCATGGATTATATTCCTAACACTGCCCCAGGACGACAGCCAAAGAGCAGATCTGTGATGAAACTGCTCCCCTTAAAACGTGTGGATTCTGTGAACTTTTCTACCTTTCTATAATGGCTTCTTTATGATGATAAGAAGTAAACATTCAATCACTCCTGGAGGAAAGTGTACATCTCTGTGCTGAAATATGCATTATAGTTGAAAATAGGATGTGACTGAGTAAAGAGAAATCAGAATTCTCAAGAACATTCTTTCTGTGAAGACATTAATATTATTCATGGAGAGGTATCCCTTCATTAAATTTATAAAACGCTGCACCATTCCACATAATTCACTACGCATGTTTCTCTTCAATATATCCAACTATTTTTTATATGAATGGTTATTTATTTATTTATTTATTTATTTAGAGATCAAGGCTGCATCAGTGTAGAGCCTGATGCTGGGCTTGATCCCACAAACAGTGAAATCATGACCTGAGCCAAAATCAAGAGCCAGACGCTTAACCAACTGAGCCACCCAGGCACCCTAACTATTTCCTAACTATTAATATACTACCATCTGTGTGTCCCTAAAGAACAAAGAATTAACATCTGGGTTTTGAAGTAGTTCGAGAAGAGACCACAAGTATCTAGGTTTCTACAGATCCCTGATGCTGTTTTAACTGGGCTTATTATCTCCAGTTTTAATAATGTTAATTGTGTTATGAGATTGCTGTTAAATATGCTCACCTGTTTAACATTTATTTGTATTGGTTAAAAGGGACAGGAACATAATTACTGATGTAAACAAACAAAAAAAATGGACCAAAAAATGCTCTAAATTCAAACAAATGTGGGGATGCTAAGACAGTAAGTACAACGTCCATATCCAATTCCCCAGTAAATTCTTCCAGTTTTTTCTTCCTCCAGAACATCTGAAATCCAACTACGTCCTGCTGCCTCCACCACTGCAGCCCTAACTCAGACCACCACCAGCTTTCCCCCAGATATTAGCCCAGCCATTCTCCACACGGCAAAAGCAGTGATAGCTCACTCCTCTTAGTCTGTGAACAGAGATGGCTCAGTTATCAGGAATTTGGCCAGCTAATGGATAAACACAGCATTACCAAAAATTAAATTATATGTACTTATAATTAAGTTGCACTAGAAACAAAATAAGTACTCAAAATTCATCACTTTGTTAGTAGAATAGTGTATTTTAAGATTAACCAAGCTCTTAAGATGATTTATAGTCACTCGGTCAGTATGGCGTGAATCCTATATATCAAAGGACCACTGACAATGTCTTCTCAACTCCATATCCGATGATGTCACATTGATAGCTTACCATTAGCCACGATGGTGGATTCATACCATTGATACTGGAAAATGCTACAAGTCAGGACTTGACCTGGAGTTTTGTTGGTCATCCAGATCTAATCAAAGTCATGGGAAACTATTAATAATATAGACTATGTTTAGGAGTGAACTAAGCCTGTAGCCCTTACATTTTGAATAACAACAAGAACAACAAATTAAATAAAAAGTCTTCCCATAGCTGCAAAATACTTTGTTTCAGCAACATGGCTCTCATCATCACTGAAAGAGCAAAGTTCCAACGTGCATCTTTGTTGTTTGGATTTCATCTCACTCTTTATCGTAAATAAAAATATCAGCCAACATTCATGACACAATGACATGTTCTTGAGTACCTATCATATTCCCAGAATATAACAGGAGCTCACATCTCTTGAATAAACTGATTTAACCTACAATCTCCTCACTACCTCTCGGCTCTCTTTTCCTCACAGACTAGTAGTAGTATCACTGCGACAAAGGAATCAGGATCGACCCTTTTCCGGCAAATTCCAGGGTCACTGAGGACCTGGCCAGACACCTCAAGTCTTTGGTCACCTCTCATTTCTACATTTCCTGAGCAAAAATACCACTGTCCCCCAAACCATCCCCTCAGGGCATTTGTAGAAACTCCCTGGAGAATACACTATGAAAGATGAAAAGCAAACCTCAAATAGCACTATTACCAGAAAACTTTTGAGGATCTTCAAGATATGATGATCGCATATCTCCTTTAACACTTAAAAATCACAAATGCAAGTCTGTTGTGCAGATGACTATTAAATTGTGAATGCCAATTAAAGTTTAATGGTTAATCTTCACTAAGAAAGAAGTGCTTCGTATGACATGCAAAATTATTTGCCACAGCATTAACAAAAACCGATTAGTTAACTAGCTAAACAGATTAAATACAGACTTTCAAGTTTATGGGGAAATGAAAAGGCCTTAACTTTAATAGTATGGAATATTCTTTTATTTAAATTTTACGACTCCTCATCCACTTTCATTTAAAATGTCAAAATTGTAATGGTAGTGACATTCATTTTATAATAGTGTTTGAAACATATGCAGTAAAAGGGGTTGTAATAATAATACTACAAATTACATGCTTATTTTTCCAGATCATACCTAATAGACTGTAATATCATTTTCAGTCACAGTTCACTGGAGTTAAATTTAAAGCATAATATTAAAGTCAAGGTTCCTTCACATCTAATTAGACATTAGAAACAAATGTGACCAGGTCTGCATTCTGTTAAATATATGCAAATAAGCCCTCAGAGGCAACGGAACCATTTAACAAGGTAAAAGTCACCCACTCTCCAGGTATACAATAAATTACTGTAGATTTACCTTCAACATTGTGCAGAATGACATCTCAGTTGCTCTAGGAGATACTGTAGCATAAATTGTGCCCAGCTTGTCTCCTATTGCAAACTATTCAGGACAAACATAGAATATTTTATGCTTAGACGCCTAACTTCTGGAAATTATGCCAGGGAGGAGGCAGTTCAACAAAGCACCTATCACTGGCATCCGGATAGCGCCATTGCATATCTTGGCAGAGTCATTTATTTTCAGGAACAGCAGGGAAACATTAAAAAGAATGCGTGTTGTTCATTCTTTGAAAAGTCATATAAATACGTCTTAGCTATAGACTGTATTTAGAGGGGAGAACTGGATTGTTTTTTGTCGGTGGCAGTTTTTTCCATCCTCCATAATGGTTTTGCTGTATTCATCCTCAGAAATGGATGGGGGAAGTATTTCCCTGAAGTTCCATCATAGAAGATCACAGTTAGATTTTTCTCTACTTCTGCTTTTCATCACCTTGTTAAACAAACAAACAAAATGAAATGGGGAAATAAAGGTGATTTTACATTTGCCGGCCTGCTGTAGAGATTGACATGCTGATGGGCTAGTTCCCGACAAAGCCTTTTTGATTGGCTCTCTGTGGACCAATCAGAGCTATGGACTGTCTTTAATGGCCCTTTAGCCACATAGGGGCCAGCAACCCAGTGTTACTTGAAAATGCTTTTATTGAATATTCCTGGAGTAATCCCAGCATAAAGCAAATCATCTTTTCTCTTAACCACCATGTAGGTAGACACTGAAATCACTGCAATAAGGACTTGGTAAATATACATTTATAGAGAAAACAAAAATCACAACCCTCATCTCGTATTACATTAGACTTTTTAAAAATAGAACTTTGGGTTTTGTTTATAAACTGCAAATGAGATCACTTAAAAGTAAAGAGCTTAAACAGTGGTCCTCCGTTCTCCTGGTGCTGAGTTTTGAATGTATCAACATTTTCAGTCTTCTGTAAACCAGTTGGTGACAGAGGAATTTGTTTCTAGATGCCTATCACCATAAAACTGGGTCAACAGAAAGGTTTGGGCACCCATTGGGCATGATTCCTTTATAGCCGAAAGCCAAAAGTAAAACCAAACCATCGATATTTCTGTAGCCATTCACCCACCAGGGCAAGTCCTGTCCACATAATCCCAGATTCCTCAAGTCTATTTCACTTGGTATAGTGACAGGTCAGTCTTAAATATATTGTTCGGAATAGGAGTTGACCTTGGTGGATAGGAATTTGGTACCCTACTGAAGAAAATTTCCTATCATAGCTACAATTAGCTTAGCTAGGGAGAAAGAGAGAGAGAGAGTTGGTACCACAATTGACAATAATTCCAACTATAATTTATGTTAATTAAGGATCTTTACTATTTTTCAAAGTATCTAAGAGAAAACGTGGAAGCTAACTTTATATTTTGCCCACTAAACTTATAGAAGGAACTGGAAAACAAACAACACACACACACACACACACACACACACACACACACACACCCCAACAACTAATTACTGCTATTACTCATCAACAGGGAATCTCAGGCTAACAAGGATTTGGGCAAGGATTCCTACATAGGTGAAACAGAACTCTCCAGGTCCTTTCTGTTTCCACTGGGTCATGATTCTTGTCTTAGAACAACCAATGTAACAAATGAATTCATTTTAGGATTTATATTTTGCCTGGAAAATTACTGCCAGATAGATGTAGGGAATAAAAGTGCTATGGATAAGATTTAAAGAGAGAGCTACCCTTGCAAAAAAAATATTTAGTTCTGCATATCTAAGCACTTTCAACTTGCTAGTATTTTGGCACATCATCATTTCTCCAAAAGAACAAGGAGACTAACATTAACATTTGCTCTAACACCTGATGAGCCAGGCATGTGGGGGGCCTTAGCGCCTATTTACGATTCCAAGATAATATATGGAAGCCTGGGTCTAAAGGAAACAGTGGAAAAGGATGACTGTTTCCTAGTGAGCGTGATGAGTAAAGCAGAAAAGAGTCTGAAGAAAGGAGTTACAATAATTGCCAAAACTGCACCTGCGCAAATCATTTTGTGTAACGGACCTGGATAAATATGCAATTATTTTCCCAACGAAGGACAGTGTTTCCCAAGGCTGCTGATAAGAAGTGAGAGACAATTATGATATTGCTTAAATGCAACGTATTGGTCAGAATTCCAAAATACAGCTGACTCTGCAATATTCACACAGTACCGAAGAAAGAAGATACCCTGGTCCCCGGTCCCCTTTTCTGCGCTACCAGTAATTGACGCCACCCACCTGGTAAAACTCAGCATCAAGGAGCGAACATGGGACCTGGGCAGTTACTATTTCTCTGGATCAGTTTCTTTATTTTAAAAGAAACGGGAAGAATCTAGCTATGGTTTGAGGTCTTCTTTTGTTGTAATGCCGGATTATTCTAGTAGTTAAGAGATCAATAACCTAAGACACTGGACCTAAAACAGTAAGAAGCTTCAACAGAGGAATATGGGACACAGTAGTGTGGCCTCTTTAGATAATATTTTTTTTTAAAGAATTTAAAAAGACATTGATATGAATCGCTTAGAAAAAGAAGTAGATCCAATGTTCAAACAAAGAACCTTTATTGGCTATTGACAAGAGCTTGCTTTTCTTTCTATTTTCACCTTACCTTTGTATTCATTTTCCGATTGTGTGAAGGGCCAGCTACGGAGTAAGTATAGATAAATTTCACTGTAATTCTCAAACGTCCTTCAGACTATAGTTGCAACATTTTTCTCTGCAAAATCTTTTTCAGAGCTGATAATGTGGAACAATGGATTGATTTTAAGGCATGGGCCTTTGTTTTCCAGGGCCCTCCCTCTGGCAGAGCAGCCAAAGAGCCCCATGGAGGGGTGGGGGGAGGGGTGACAAGCAGGGAGCTCACGCCTTTCATAATGGCTTGTGAACAATCAAGAGCTGATGGTATTAGTGAAAGGTTATTATTTGAATTAATCATACAAGTTTAAAACAACTTGGCATTTCGAAATGTTTCTAGGTAGGCGTAGTTTCCAAACTGCAACTGCCACGGAGTGTAATACTTGGCGTGTTGGGAGGGGTGTGAGTCTGCGCGTTTGGAGGGAAGGGGGTGGGTGAATGTCTGGAACTCAGCCTCTGTCATTCTTTAAGGGAGAGTTAAGAGGGACCTAGGCGGGTCTGCACAACTTCATGCTCCCTCTACTTCATGATTTGGCAAGGAGAGGAAAGGAGAAGAGAGACAGAAGAGCAGAAAAAGGAGAAAGAGAGAAAGATTCGAGGAGACAGGAGGAGAGAGAAAGAGAGGTGTCCCTAAGATCTGACTGTAATTCTGTGCTAACTAGGGATCTAAGCAAACCTCTTCCTTTGTTTTGATGACAGTAAAGGGGAAAAAATCAATGGCATTAAAGCTTTAAAGGGTAGACAATAGTTGGTGCTGTGGTTGAAATATAAATGCACCTTATCAGGGCACCTGGGTGGCTCAGCTGGTTAAGCATCCAACTCTTGATTTTGGCCCAGGTCATGATCTCACAGTTTGTGAGATCAAGCCCTGCATCAGGCTCCATGCTCAGTGCAAAGCTTGCTTGGGGTTCCTTCTCCTTGCCTTTCCCTGCGCCTCTCCTTATTCATGTTCTCTTTCTCAAAAATAAATAACCATTTAAAAAATAAATGCAGCTTCTCTCTCTCTGAGAGACTGGGTCATAGTTTAATGTCACGAACAGTAATTGAGTACCTAACAGAAAACAGGCAGTCTTAATCTATACACTAACCAAGGTCATGGGAATAGAAAGATGGGTAAGATACAGTCTCTCACACTGAGGACCATATATTCTAGAGGTGGAGACAAATATTTTAAGGAACAATTTTGGTAAGTTATGGCAACTGTTCGGATAGAGTCTGCCTAGGTGGAGGAATGCAGGAGACCTTTAGCCTGGTCCGGGGAGCCCGTGCGTGAGCTGAGACTCAGACTGAGTATGTGGACGGTGTGGACAATGTTGGCCACAGTCTAAGCACCAAGGGCAAAGGCAGAGAGGGGGGATGGAAATGTACCAAGCGCCTCCTTGCTATGGAGCCTGGTGCAGGTTACAACGAGTGTTGGGACCAGGGATGGAGGGGTCAACAGAGCCAATTTGTGCACGCCTTACAAAGGAGTTTACACTTGATCCTTCACTGATAGGAGCACCTGTAAGCACACTAGTCACAATGCTATACGTACATTTTATGTGACATACACCTATTTTAGAAAACCCAGGAAATGGAAGGAATAAAGATTTTGAGAGTGAAGACGGACATTATACCTCGCGCCTCACTCAGACCATCCTAAGATCTCTCCAGCTCTGGCATACTCTCCTTTGGGTAAAGTTTGCTCTTTCTACCTTTCCATGCCCCTCATGTTCCAAAACAGAGAGGTATCCCCACTGGTAGTTATAAAGGGTTTGCCCAGCATGCTCAGTATCAAATGCTAACTATGATACAGAAATTATGACCCAGGGGTCAGTGATGAATCACTACAATTAGAAATGCATGCATGTAAAAGTGGATTTGTGTGTTCTGGTCCCTAAATTAAATAAACTGGAGAATTAAAAGTAAAGTAATACTTTAGATGCACTTCATTAGGCAGGGATATTAATGACAAGGAGTATAGTTGTTTTTTTGGTTTATGCACTTAATCACGAAATTGTGAGATGGAAGTCTAATTGCAATAATATCCTTTTTTGTACAGAGGCCTTGATCCTAGTGTTTTTAGTAAAGGTACATAAAAGACACCAGCCCTGCAGTTATTATCTGATAAGTTCATGAATCAAAAAAAAAAGGTAATGATCGTTTAATGATCCGATATTTTAGAGTCGATGGAGTCATTTATTGTGGTGAATTTATAATTTCTTAGAACACTTTTAAATGAAATAACTCAAACAGAGCAATATCAAATACGTAACTTCAGTTGTTTTCCAAGGCACTGAAAGGGAATGAATTGCTAGAAAGTTTAAAATGACTGTGCATTTCTGAGGCATCATATATGTAAGGATCAATCATTTCTAGAACATTAGTGTGTGTGTGTGTGTGTGTGTGTGTGTGTGTTTTCTCGCAACATATATTTAACAAAGAAGAACACATTAGTTGTGATGTATACTGTCATATGAAGAAATAAGTATTTGGCTTAGCATGTTAAAATGTACTAGCAAACATGGTGAAAAAAAATGAACCTCAGAAATACAAACTGTTGAAAAATCTCAAATATTTCTGAAGTGAGTTTGAGAAGTAACTTTTTAAATGATTTTCAAGTATACAAAACTTCTCAGGAATATGTACCATGGCTGGAGAAAGAATAATTCTCTTAAATATGCTTCTCTCTCTCTCTTTTTAAATGCTTATTTATTTTTGAGACAGTGAAAGATAAGAGAGTGAGCAGGGAAGGGGCAGAGAGAGAGAGGGACACACAGAATCCAAAGCAGGCTCCAGGCTCTGAGCCGTCAGCACAAAGCCCGACACGGGGCTCAAACTCATGAACTGGGAGATCATGACGTGAGCCGAAGTCAGATGCTCAACTGAATGACCCACCTACGGGCCCCTCAACATGCCTCTCTTTCCAGGTTCAGTTCGGCTGGCTTCCTTTCTACCTCTCTGATAGTTATCATTCAAACAATCCATATCCATTTTGCACCTTGATTACCTACAAGCCAGAATGAGCAAGGTTGGCTGAAAGGAGGCAGAAAACCATTTAAAATGACTCAGCTATTTATATTTATATATCACATAAAATGTACGTATAGCATTGTGACTAGTGTGCTTACAGGTGCTCCTATCAGTGAAGGATCAAGTGTAAACTCCTTTGTAAGGCGTGCACAAATTGGCTCTGTTGACCCCTCCATCCCTGGTCCCAACACTCGTTGTAACCTGCACCAGGCTCCATAGCAAGGAGGCGCTTGGTACATTTCCATCCCCCCTCTCTGCCTTTGCCCTTGGTGCTTAGACTGTGGCCAACATTGTCCACACCGTCCACATACTCAGTCTGAATGTCCATAAATGTACACCTTACAGTTAAGAGGAGACTGGTATCTCTGTGCCGAGGGGATGAAATAACTTTCTAGTTTGTGCCGTTCATAACCCCTTGCCTACCCAGGCATAATGATCCTCTAGACAAGGAAAATGATCAGAATACTAGGACGTCAAAAGGCTCAGGCTGTCATTATATCACAAAAATTAAAACATCTTCACTGAAAACCCTGTCTGTCACCTGCTTACTGCTGGAGGTGCCCTCTCTGCTTCCACTGGGATGAGGCTGATACTCTTATTTCGCTACAAATACCACTTCCAGGAGGTTTAAGCCTTGGCGCAAGGCTCCTCCGTATCTCTTTGAAGGAAAGCTCTTTAGGAAGAAGTTTTTGTTTTTGTTTTTCATATTTAATCACCAGTTTTGTTTTGCTTGAAACAGCAATAGCAATAGTAGAATTCCCTGCAGACACGTGATCATGATAATAACCTGCGGTGGCCCGTAAGGAGCATCCCTCCACTCTCTGCTTCCAGAATGGAATCTGCCTGGCTCTGCAGGGCACTTGGGGGCCCCGCAGCATATTTACAGATAATTCGAGGAGCATTCACTAAACGCCTCTTTCACATGGCCAGAGACCACTTTCCCTTAGCATCTCTCCCTGTGTTGCCAATGACCTTCTTCTATTATGTACTATATAATATGCCAAATAGCATTAGATATATGGACTAAAACATATGAAGACAAGGTAGTAATCACACACACACACACACACACAGCCACCCCCTCCCTTTTCCACAGGGAAAGACACTGCAAAACTCCCCAGTGCATGCCAGAAACCATTATAGTACCAGATCCTATATGTGTTTTATTTCTCATATACATACATACCTATGATAAAGTTTAGTTTCTAAATTAGGCACCGTAAGGCAGCAAAAACAATAATAATAAAGGAGAACATTCATAACAATATACTGTACTGAAAGTTATGTGCATGCGCTCTCCCGCACTCTTAAAATATCTTCTTGTTCTGTACTCCCCCTCCTTCTTGTGATGATGTGAGGTGATTAAAAGCCCACACGTGGAGACGACGTAAATAGCACAGGCCTTGTGACATAACATTAGGCTGCCACTGACCTTGTGAACCTACATGAGAAGGAGGGTCAGCTGCTTGCCCTCGACAACTGATGGGACACGGGACTGAAATCAGGGAAAACCACAGATAGCAAAGGCCACTCTACGTGCTCTGAGAAACGGGTCTCGTAACTACACCTACTTATTGTGAAAGATACGGGTTGTTACATGGATTATTCACCCCGTGTTTCTGGTTTGCGTACTTATAAATAGAGACCTAGTAAATTTTCACATAAACTTTGAAAGGCATTACTGGAAAAACTGTAAGAACGGATTATTTTTATTTACTTTCCAACTGTTTAGGGTTCTTTGTTTCATGATTAAATTCTATGTTGACACTGGAAAGAAAAAAACCTTTCTGTTTATCATCACAGAATATTGGTCCCATGTTCTCATGTAGCAATGACAGTACATTAAAACTGATTTATATTGGGGCACCTGGGTGGCTCAGTTGGTTGAGGGTCCATCTTTGGCTTAGGTCATGATCTCACGGTTCGTGGGTTCGAGCCCCGCATCAGGCTCTGGGCTGACAGCTAGCTCAGAGCCTGGAGACTGTTTCAGATTCTGTGTCTCCCTCTCTCTCTGATCCTCCCCTGCTCGCACTGTCTCTCTCTGTCTCTCTCTCAAAAAAAAAAAAAAACTTTAAAAAAAAAACTGACTTATAAATCTATCTCAAATGTGTCAGACTCCACCAAAGACAGGTGACCTTTTAAAATAAGCATCAAATTCTGAGTTGCAGAGTAGGTGCAAGTGTTTTACACCTGTTACTTCTTTCCTGTGATCAAACCTTCATGACTTACTACTTTGTAGAAAGCATATAATTAGCACTGGGGAGATATAAAGGTGACTGATTTCACTATGTATATGAATATTGACTAAGCATTAGTGTTTTGGCATAAAATTGAGGAAATCCGTGTTGACAATCACAGCTCAAACCAAGCAATTAACCTAATTTCAATTATCAACAAAATCTTTAGTATTCTTTATTCATCTGAAATTAGATTTCAGAGAGACATGAACCGGTGTCCTATGGGCAACTGGAGAAACACAATCACAAGACAGTAACATTAAACCTCTTGATTTTGACTCCCTTGATAAATGCCCACTGAGTTTTACAGACATCTCTTATCACAACGTAATTATCATTGCAAGCTTTTTTTTAGAATCCGGGTCAAAATGTGGATAGCTTCAAAGAGCTAGCCTCGAGGTGTGATGATGACTGAGAAAATTAAGTAAGCCATTTTAGAGTTTTTACTATTAAATAAATGTGTACATAGTAAAAATTACTTATTTAGAAAATCAAGGAAAGAACTTATTAATCTAACTAAAATGCTACCTTGGCAGTGGTGATTATAGTCATGGTCCCAGTGTTACCCATTAAGTCTACTTTGTATATTATTTTTTTGTGGAATCGGAAGTTATAGGCTAAACATGAGGACTTTTGCTGGGATCTTGCTAGGACTTTTCTTTCTGTCAATAGAAGAATAATGGTAAGTTGGGTTGACATCTCAAAATATAATAAAAGACGTTCTTTGGCTAAGTTTATTATAGGATAGATACAGCAGATTCTCAATAATGTCAGGAATGTAGAATTGCAATTATCATCTGCCACATGTAAAAACCACTTTTCTTCTACAAAACAGTTTTAGTTTACATTTATCTATTATATAACTAGAGAAAGAAGTTTTAGCGCTTGTTGTCATTTTTATTGTTACGTTGAATACATACTAAGCTAATGACATTACTTCCCCAAGTTAAAAGTATTAACTGACTTTCTGTGTTTTAAATGTTTGTTTATTTTGGGGGCGGGGGGCAGGAGTGGGGGAGGAACACACAGAGACGAAGAGACAGAATTCCAAGAGAGTCCATGCTGCCAGTGCAGAGACCTATGCAAGCCTTGAACTGAAAAGTGGTGAGATTATGACCTGGGCTCAAACCGCGAGTCAGATGCTGAATCGACTGAGCCACCCAGTCGTGCCTTTCCATTTTCTCTAATGCAGGCAAGAGCAAATCTCTACACTTTGAATAGCAGTAGAGGTTTGCAATAATCAGAAAAAATATTTATATTAAAATAATATATAATAATTGATAATACTTATAAAACCAAGGAGTTGAATTTATATATATATATAAAATTTAATCCATCCCATATGCCAAGCACAGAGTATAGGATGTGATTCTTGTTTTCAATCTTATTATGATTCAGGAGTAAACTGAGGTAGATGTACATATTCAGTGAGTTTTAACCTCTACTCCAATATCCTCTTACATGGATATGGTCAGAATCTGGTTGTTACTGAAGTTGCTCCATCAATAAAGTCATGAAGTCATGCCTTCCAGTTTAAGATCACAATTTCTTGGACTTTAAAGTTTAATCATTCAACCGCTCCCACCATGACCAGTCTCCAACTCCGTCAAGACCCCAAGACACAAAATCAGTACCTGTACCCTATGTGTTGGTTGCCTTCCTGACTTTTCTCAAATTTGGATGAACCCAAATACTCCTTTTCTCCAAGCCTGCCTCCAGGCATCTGAGTTCAAGCGGAGAAGCTCAAACAAAATGAATTATGGACAATTTATGAACAATTCAGGATTACCAAATCTACCCAGATTGGTATTCAAATGAAGTCAGGACACTCAGACTTAATTAATACTGTCACTGCTGCCTCAGAACCTACTGCATCTCTCTGTTCACTTCTCATTTTGGATCTTGTTGACTCTCCCCAAAGCTGTGATTACATCATCTCCTTGACTCATCACTCCCAACAGATGTTCAGGCCACCAAATTCCCGGAGAAAATAGAAGCCATCGGATGGGAAATCATTCCACGTCCCACTGTCAAAAGTCCAGGTGCATTTGTAACCATTTTCTCACTCATTTTCTCCAGTAATGATAAAAAAGGTAGACATTCTGCCAGGTGAAGCTCAACAGCACTCTGAACACACCCTACCTCAGCTTCTCAGGAAACTTCTACTGTTCCTTACCAGCTCTATCACCTGTATCTTCACCCTTTTGTATACTGAGATCTTCCCATCAACAAAGTAAAAATAGTCCTTTCTTCCTGAATCCCCCTCTCCTCATATTCTACCTCGGATCCTATGTTTCTTCTCTGTTTATGGCCAGACTCATATTACCTCCCTTTTGTCACCTTCCACTTACTATTGAGTTTACTCCAATCCGGCTCCTGTCTTCATCACTGTACTGTAATGACTGTTACAGAAAAATCCAAAAGGCTCATATTACTAAAACAATTGGCGTTTCTCACTCAACATCACATTTTTTAAGAGTAAACGCTACCCTCAACGTGGGGCTCAAACTCATGACCTCAAAATCAAAAGTCACATGTTATACCAAGTGAGCTAGCTAGGCACCCCACTCTTCATCGCATTTAGACTTTCAGTACTTTGACAGTCTCTCTGGCTGTATGTTTCTCTCTCATTCCATTCTTATTTAGATTTTTAGTTTCTTCTTCTTTGTTGTTTTCTGTTTCTCCATCTTGCAAGTGGATTCATTTCTGTCTTTATGGATTATGCTCCTAAAAGTTGTCGTACTAAATACACATAGGCTTCTTTCCTTTAAAATGTTATTTCTTTGGACAACTATGTGCCTGCACATGGGTTAAACTGCCATTTGTACATTGATGACCCCAAACTTAAATCACACGAACGGATTTTCCTGAGTTCCAGATTCACATACATACCTGCCTATGTGACAACTCCACTTTTTTATTAAAAATAAATTTCAAACCCAGCACATCCAAAATGGTCTTGATGATTTTCTCACTGACATAAATTCTTCAGTGAGACCAGTGCATTTAACTTACTGTACTCATATGCTGGAAAAGGAGTCGACATACACCTAAATCCAATCTGTCAAAATAACTGTTCATTTACTCACTAAATGCATCTAAAATCTGCACCACCCCCTCCACGGCCATCAAGAATCCAAAATCCTCATCATATTCACAGAATGATAGGCCTAATATGATCTTTTAGTGAGGTCTATATGAATTCATTCTGGCTTTTTTCAATGACTTCTCCACAAGACAGATGCATATATATATTTTTTAACACACAAAGCTAGTCTTTGCTAACTGCCTAGTTTGTTTTTTATCTTCAAGAATCATATATTTAATATGGCCCATGAGGCACTAAATGATCTGGCCCTGACTCCCTTTCTAACAAGAGACAGAACCCCTTTCCTATTGCTTTCCACAGGCCAGAAAACTGGCCTTCTGGTCCTCCAACTGTTCGTTCTCTCTGTCTCTTTTTTTTTTTTTTTTCCTGGAATTTGTACATATTGCTTCCTCATCTGGATTATTTCCCTCATCCCACTTTTTCTTAATTAACTCCTACTAAGTTTAAACATAACATTGTCACTTGAACATTATCTTTCTATTTCTTCCTACCCTGATCTCCAAACTGGTTCATGTATTCTTGATTATTGTTCCATATGTAGATAGACTGATAGATAAATAGATGTTATATAGATGACAGATGGATATACAGACATAAATATAGGTATATATATATATATACAGATGATAAAGATATCTCTCTATATATACATATACATAAAGAGAGAGATAAACACATACATACTCTAATTCATTAAAATGCTGATTTGGGGAGTAAAGTGGTCGCAAATATTTTGATCATTATTATCACCCCAGTGTCTAGGGCTGGTGCAAACTATGGAATATATAGTTGTTGAATGAATAATAGTTGGATAAATTGACAGGGGTAGACTGATAGTGACTGGTAGATACTGACTCTTAATGTGCTTTTGTATGTGTATATTAAATATTATTTTTGATAAATTTTATTGAGTACTTTTGGTTTTATTTGATAAAAAATTTTTAAACATGTTTGTCCTTTAAACCTGGTCCTGGAAGATAAGAGCATATTTAGTATCTCTAACTTCCTGGAGCTCAGCACTGAGTTTATTTCATAAGGGGTAGTCAGGAAATGTTTGATGAGTAAATAGTAAGGGGTAAAAGAGGATGTAGTTGCATAGATTAAACAAACAAACAAACAAACAAGGAAACATAACAACAGTGTGTTTAATGTGCAGAGCTGAGAATGAGACTAGAAAAGGAAGAGTCACTGCTCTTTTATGTAATACGATGAAATTGAACAAACGGGAGGGGTTCAACATCTTTGCGATTATAATTTGTTTCATACTAATAGTCTTCACTCAAGATGGCTATTTTCCAATAATGTTGAAAGAAAAACAAACGATACTAAATGAGAGTGTGTATTTGAGGACAGAGGGAGGGTGGATGGCTTGACATAAGGGTCTGGTTACTGTTGGGTATTGTAGGATCTCTTTCTCTGAAGATTGTTAAGAATTGATGACAGTTTAAGTATAGTCCTGCCTGGAGCTATAGGAACTAATTGGATGACCCTTTTACTTATCAGTTTCCACTGTGAAGAGTACTCCAGAATTCTCCCTGGAGATGGCCCATAGCAACTAGGACGGAATAGTCACTCGTCCAGGAACTTCAATAACCAAATGTCATGAAATACATTCTGAAGAAGAGCTTGTTGTTTATCACTAATATTTGAAGACTGTGGAAATATTTACTTTAGGTAATTTAATCATCCTTTATAACATAGATTAAGCTGTCATTAGAATTACAGCTATTCGAGCCTTTAGCTTGGCATGAATCACTCAACTATTTGCGGAGTGGCCACAGGATATTGACTATGGCATTAGACGCTTGGAATTAGTAGTTGCTCCTTCAGGATTTTTCAATTAGCAGGACAGGTAAGACCAGTAAAAATACAATTATATAAGTAACAGTAGTACATATAGAGAAGTGCAATGTGAAATTCTGTAAGCACCGTGAACAGTGGGAAATATTTGCGGAAAAAGTAATAAAGAAAAGGCTTGGCAGCTACAGGGAGAGGAAATGACATGTTTGTCCGATAGAAGGGGGAATTTAGTTAAAGTACTTGGAAAGGCTTCGAAGACATCCATTTCCAAGAGTGGGAGAGAAGAGCGTAGTAGCAGACAACAAGTTGATGGATGGGATTACTGGGCATGGAGGGTGCAGCTTTGGAGTATATGCATTCAGGAAACACACGAATCCTTAGGGAGATCTGTCCGGGGTACTTGAACACAGGCATGTAGTGTCCTTAAGGGGCTAGGTTACAGCCACTGTTCCCACGAGCCCTGTTCCACTCAATACTGCTCCTGTCAGAGCTTCTGTATTAGCGTAAGATCAGATTCAGTAGAATCCAAAACCTGGGTTTATAGGTCTGTTCAGCCACCGTATTCTATTTCAGCTGTGTGACTTGTGGTAAGTTACATACATTTTCCAGCCTTCGAAGTCCTCATTCATGAAATAAAGGTGTTGAACTAGTCAGAGGTTTCCAACAGAACCATACTGTCCCTGGGGCTTTTGAAAATATGTGGATATGTAGTTCTTGGTATAACCACGTTTGTGTGCACTACAATCATCTCGCAGGTGAGAGCCAGGAATGCTATAAATCTGGCAACTCACATGACAATGGGAATGGAGGAAAAAGCCTCACACTGGGTAGGACATCCTAGTGTAAAATTTCAACAGTGAAATCCTATGTGTAATTGCCCAAGCCCATAACCTAATTCCATTTAATTATGAACACAAAATACTGTTTGCAAAGTTTTCTTTTTATAATAGTTTATTGTCAAATTAGTTTCCATATAACACCCAGTGCTCCACAAAGTTGTAATATACACAAAAATTTCCAGGAGCACAACTGTATAAATGTATAACTCTAAATACAATTGTATAATTGCAGTCTTTTGTTTAGATTTCTCAAGCTGTTCACCATTTTAGGAAATCATAACATCAACAGTAATGTTGCTCATGACATTGAGCAATCCGCTTGTATGATTAGTTATAGCTGTGCCTCATAACTCTGCTCCTAAGCAGAGGTGTAAGATGTAATGAATTCACGATATTTTCTCTCGTAGTGGCTATGAATGAATATTTGCATACTGGCATATTTAATCCATTACAAATGACTTTCATTTCTCCCTTATAATGCTGAACTACATTGTTTTTTTTTTAAATGATGACTACACCCAAGTTCTATTTTCTATGAGTTTCATTTCATAGAATTTTTGTAAAAAAAAAATGTTTGTCTAAAAGGGAGCTTTCAGCCTAATAGGGGTGAGAGCCAGTGGATTGGACAATCTCACATAACTTAGAGCTCTCAAATCTATGGGTTTCTAAGTTTTACTTTGATCTGCAAGGGAGAAGAAACTCTTAAATGATTTTCACTTGTGATATTCAATTCAATGTCTAAATTCTAGAGGAGGAGAAGATTAACTGAAGCAGACTATATATTTATTTTACCATCTTTCCACTTAGTTCGGCTGAGACGAGAGATGGATGCATAATTGGGAGATGAACGCTAGCTGACCATCCACTAACTCAGACGCTAGTAAGAGCTCCACAGAAATGAGAAAATATGCGTTGTCCTAAGGACATCTTTTGGAAACAGACGTCACTCACAGACAACAGATTTCATTTTTGCTAAGGAAGGACTGTACTTTTGTTTTAAAAAGTTAAAATGTTTCCTATTATACTAGTAATACTACTGTTCAGTATCAGAAGAGGAAGTAGAAAGCTACCGCACACTGATCTTTCAAAGTACATGTTATACTTCATTATTTTCACTGCTCTGACATCTGGATAATTCCCCTCTCCACTGCCTCCCATACACACACAAACACAGACACAGCGATCATTAAAGTAATTAAGTCAGGCAAGACCATATCACCTCTAAGGGGATGATGTTGAAAGGTTTTCTAAATACAATGGCATACAAATATTTTAGTAGTATAATCAATAAGTTCCATTCTATAGGGCTTTTTAATTTGCACATGTCACTCCTTGATTGTAAAGCACAATACAGTTGGGTTTTTACGGTCAAATGGCTCAACTGTTGTTTCACAGTTCACCTCTGAAATATGACCATCTACTAAAACAAAACCTAGGGGGCAGAGAGACATTTTCCCGTTTCCCAAACGAAGCAGAAGCATGGATCTCTATCTAGCAGATCTGTGCTTGGTATTTTTTAGCCTCTCTTCACGTGACCTTCATTGACAGAATTGGATAAAAATAACACACGTTAATGGTACCTGTAAAGGTAATGGAGCTGCTGCCAAAAAGACTTGGGAAAACCTTGACACCTGACTACATCGTAGGTGCAGTGGGGAGGAGAGTAGGAGCCAATGTTTTCGCGCTCAATGTTGCTCTTATTATTGTTTCAAATGATTAAAATAATATAGTATAACTGGACCCAAAGAGCACTACAGCTGAAGGAAAGGTATAAATCCCCATGATGCTGGATCATGAGATGCTGACAGTCACTCACTCCCCCTCACTTACTCACACATACACACGGACTCTCTCTGCAAAATAATGCTAGCTGTGAAGTAAGATGCCACAGGGTGTAAAGCCTTATTTGCATTCCAAAAGAGCTCCTGTTGAGTCTAAGGAGACAGAAATATTCAGAGGACTGTATGCTTACTCCTGTTTCATCTCCACATTTGTCTACTGAAGATGGAAAGGTTAACGTCAGTATTTGGAATGATGGAAGGCTTCTTGGAAGAGGAGGCATTTGAACCCCGAGAGATGAATAACGATTCCAGCAAATGACATTCCAGTCAGATAGTTCTCTATAAAATCAGGAACTCCAAAACCTTTTCTGGAGATTAAGGAATGGTTCGATTTGATTCGTAGCTAGGGTTGTATTAGAAAAGACCAGATGTTAGGTTGATGGCAATGCAGAGAGGGATGGAGAAAGGCAGGCAGATTTGGCTTGTATTTAGCAAGTCATGAAAATCTAATAAAGCATGTGCTCAGAGAAGATTTTTAGAAAGACAAATTAGCATGGTGAATAGGGCACTTCTGTTCTCAAATCTGTGCTCCGGGAGTAGTAACTCTGAATAATTCTGTTCTTTGGTCACATCTTAATCATTCCCCAAACTCGAATAAACCAACAGCCATCCCATATTCTCCACCCCCCACTCTCTCTCACTCTCTTTCTCTCTGTTATTCGCCCCTCAAAAAAAGATACTGTTGCTTCAGAAAGGACATCATTATGACCCAGGATCTTCACATGCTTAGTGACAATTTTCAGCAAAGTTCAAACCGGATTCTACCTTTCTAGTCACAACTTACTGGATCAAGCATGATAAATTCTCAGGTTTGCCAGAGGCTTCTGAGTGGCCAGCAGTAAGAGCTCTGCCTCGTAGGGTCCAGAGGGACCAGATGACCAAGAGGGTTCTCTCTTCGAGAGGTTTCAGTGGGAGCACTTACTGTTAATGGGCAGCTGGGGGCAGAGAAGCTAGGAAAGAGGGATGGGGGTCAGAAGATTTAATTATTAAAAAAATTATTTATTTTTGAGAGAGATAGAGAGAGAGAGGGAGAGAGAAAAAGAGAGAGAGAGAACGTGAGTAGGGGAGGGGCAGAGAGAGAGGGAGACAAAGAATCAGAAGCAGGCTCCAGGCTCTGAGCCATCAGCACAGAGCCCGATGCGGGGCTTGAATCACTAGCTGTGAGATCATGACCTGAGCCAAAGTAGGACCCTTCAGGGACTGAGCCGCCCAGGCAGTCCCAGAATATGTAAATAAGCAGCGATGATGAGGCAGAGAGAAAGAGACGACAGAAGTAGGAGGGGGAGTAGCAGCGCAGTGTCCAGAAGAGTTAACCCAGTGGGTCTGACTGGCGTCCTTCACAAGGTCTGCTTACAAGGTCAGCCCCTGACTGGCATCTGGGCACTTGGATCCTGAGAGGGCTCCCACCACCCAAACGCGCAAGAGCGGCTCACTGTGTAAACAACAGAGTTGATGCTGAACCCGTGCTTGGCTCCTGGGACTCTGGAGCTGTGTCTGGCAGCGGCTGCCGATGTGAACATCGTCCAGGAAACTCTGTGGCACTAGGTCCCGATGAGCTTCCCTGGCAGAGGACACTTCCCATGTGTGGGTGCAACTCACTGCTGGAGAATCGAGTGTGAGTGTGCCCCCTGGGACTTTTCCAGGGGAAGGACCTCTGGGAAACTTGTGCCTTCTTTTCTTCAGACTTCACCCTGCGCACCCTTTCCTTGGCCAATGTTGTTCTATATCCTTCGTTCTAATCAATTATGGCTGTGCGTAGGACTGTCGTCTGAGTCCTGAGAGCCCCAGTGAGACGCTATACATGGGGTACTCTTGGGGACCCCGACTTGCACAACTGTTACGGTAAGGGATAAACCAATAGGGAAACACTAATTTGCATATGTCTGTAGCTGAGGAAAAAGAAAAGCATCATAAAAACAGATTTGGATGCCAATCACTGGTGCTTGGTGACAAAATACTGCTTAGAGATTTGAGGTATCCTGAGTAATTCTGAGTGACTTTCAGTCTTATTGGGGGTTTCATGAAGCCTGCGTAGGGATTGAAATCTGATATACATATTTTTGGTTTACCATAAACCCCTATTTTTTAAAATAAGCCAAACATGGCTCTAATGCTTTGTGAAAAGACTAACAAACGTCAAAGCAAATCATTTACTCAGGTAAAGTGATTGTGTGACCGATGCTGGCTTTCTAATGTTAATCGAGCCTTTGGTGCTGTCTGGCAATGGCAATGTGTTTTTTGTTTTTGTGTGTGTGTGTGTGGGGGGGGGTTGTTGTTTTTGTTTTAGTTTTCCCTATCCTTATTCAACAACATTTTGCCTTATCATGATGCCTTCTAACTTCAAGCTTCAACCCCGTTCCTAGGATTCTTGGCAGAGAAGTTTGATCTCTTTCAAGAAAATAAAATAGAGGTTCCTGGGTGGCTCGGTTAAGTGTCTGACTCCTAGCTGCGGCTCAGGTCAGGACCTCACGTTTAAGTGAGTTTAAGCCCCATGTCAGGCTCTGTGCTGACGGAGCAGAGCCAGCTTGGGATTCTCTCTCTCTCCCTCTTTCTCTGTCTCTCCCTAGCTAGTCCTCTCTCTGTTTCTCAAAACAAATAAGTAAATAAACCTAAAAAAAGACTAAAAAGAAAATTAAAGAAAGAAAAGAAAATGAAATCCATTAGAGGGACAGCTTCCATCTCCAGACCAATCTGCAGACAGAAGTTCTCTCTAATGGTCTCAGCTCCAATTCCAGGGGAAACAGGACCTCTCTTCTGCTACCGATGAACCTGAGGACTTCATTTCTACACTGATCTTCCTCTCTTCCTCTCGTCTAAGTTTTGATTCTCTCCACCATCCCATCTTTCTCAATAGCTTTCGTCTCTCCTCTCTACCGCCTCTTTCCTCCTTCTACACAAAACATTCAAGTCTCTTTGACTGGAAAACAACAGAACAATACAAACCAACAAGGACACTCTTGATTCAACACAAAGTATTATTATACAAAATTTTTGAGAAGCGGCTCATCCTCAGCCTTTACTAACTTAAATCTCACTCCTTTCTTGGCTTTCCCCCTACAGTTTTACTCAAAGACCCAGTGAATTTTATAATCCAATCCAATGGATTTTTCTTTCAGCCTCAACCAAATGTAGTATGACACCACAGACTACCTTAGTTCTTGAAATGTTCTTTTCCCCATCCATCCCCAAACCTCGTTCCTTCCTTTGTTCTCTATGACTTCTCTCATATCCTCAGCAGCTGCCTCTGCCTCTCCTGCTTTGGCTCATGTTGCCTTCACTGAGGGCCCCTCTTGGTCCTCCTCTCTGCCTACAGGAGGCCTTTCCCTGTATCCCTCCCTCTGCTTCCCCCCAGAGCGCCTACGCCGCCTCTACACTTGACCTCTTCATCTCCAGCTTATTCTCACTCCATGTTCCAGGCCCGTCCCTGTAACTACTCCCTGAATGTTGCCACTGTGGAAAAAAAAAACTTCAGGATAACATAATAGTAGGTCAAGTATTTTGCTCCTAAGATGTAGTCCAACCCTATATTTTTTTATTTTAATTAATGATATAACATCTACATTTTTCTAGACTAAAAATAAGAATGTATATTCTCAACCTCTTTCTCTTTCTCACACACAGCCAAGTAAAGTGCCCAGTGCTAACAGCTCCGCTCCTCCAAGCCTGGAAAGGTCCCTCAAACTTCTGTTCTTCTCCATCGCTACTGGCGGATCCGTGTTGTATGCCCTAACCATTGTTTCTTTAGGGAAGTGAAAGAGATTTCTTTCCCACCCTTCTTGCCACTCTCACTGTAACCCTCTCTCTACAAAATCGTCAGTTATTATCCTAAAAAAGTAATCAGGAACTTGAACTTTGGAATGAAATCACTTAAGTTTGAATCCTGACACTGTTAATGTCTTGCTCCATCGCGTTGGCCAAATGCACCGAACTCCAGGTGTATCTTCGCTGGTAGAACTGTGGATATCAGTACCAGCTACGGCGATCAAACGGGTTAACGTAACGTGCTTAAAACGGGGTCTGACATGTAGTAAATGATCCATAAATATTATAATCGCCCATATTATCACATGACATTCTTTCTTTATCCGAAAAGCTGTTGTATCTCTTTTGATACCAAAAAAAAAAAAAAAAAAAAGCCACATCTGCTTGAAGCTTACTGTAATTATCACTAAAAGAGTAACCACTTCCTTCTGTAGAGTCTTAAAACACATGATTCTGCATTGTTTCCAGGGAACCCCATACCATAAACCACCCCACTGGTCTTCTCTCCAAGAGAATGTAAATTGTAGACCCGACTCTGTATTCTTAGATTGAATGAATGAAGGAATGAATGAATGAAAGCTTTGATGCAGACCATGTGATCATGGTCCAAATGAATTGTCCATGGTCCAAACTGAACATTTTCTGAAAGCTTTGTGATAGATAAAAGTATCAAAGGCAACAAAAAGATTAAACAAACACATATCCAATCAGAATAGATAAACAAACCTGTGAGTATTTGGAATGACTACTCAGGCCTTCTCTCAATCTTTGGGAATTTACACTGTTAAGTATAGATGTTCCCAAAACTATTGTCAGGACTACCACTGAAATACCAATGTAAATAAATGTTTCTTTGAGTTCCTACTGAGTGAAAGGTGACTCAATAGATTCTTCTCACAGTACTAAAAATGCAATTGGATGAAAACTCAAGGAATGAAATTTTAATAAAAGGTAAACAGTAATTGATAAAATAATTGCCTTAAGAATCCTCTCAGGGGGCACCTAGGTGGCTCAGTCTGTTAAGCGTCAGACTTTGGCTCAGGTCATAATTTTGCAGTTTGTGGGTTCAAACCCCATGTTGGGCTCTGTGCTGACAGCTCAGAGCCTGGAGCCTGCCTAGGATTCTATATCTGTCTGTCTGTCTGTCTCTCTCTCTCTCTCTTCCCCTCCCCTGCCCATACTCTGTCTCTCTCTCTTTCTCAAAAATAAACAAACATTAAAAAAGGTTTAAAACTGCTCTCAGACTCAGAGAAAGACTGGAAGGATAGATCAGTACTGAGGAGAAACATCAGGTCATGCATATTTCATAGAAGATTCTGATGTTTGCTGAAGGTTTGAAGAATAAGTATGACTGAACAGAAACAGATGATAGAAAATGGCGTCCCATAAGGAGAAAATAACCCATTAGAGAGCTATTAGAATAACATGCTTACTATGTTTAAATCCTACCAAGGGTTTGATGAGGTAGGAGAACAGTCTTGTTGGGAATATTCAGGAAAGAAGGTAGAAGAAATGACGGCGTTATATCAGGGACATCAGTCTGGGAGCAGGTAAGAAATATTATAAAGTATCGTACATAGAGCACCCTCATATGTGAATCCCTTTGGAGCTATTATAATTGATGACTGGAAGAAAACTTACTGAACATAATCTGTAATGATACTCCCTAAATTTGGAGGCAAAAGAAGGTTGGCTGAGAGAAAAACAGTTTAGATATTTTGGGGTTGTGCTTTAAAGCACGAGATTGACAGACAATTTCACTGAAAATAGAATGGGCATCGATATTTAAGCAAAGCAATCAAAATTACATCCCACTGACGGAAGAGAGGCAGGCGCTAAAAACACAAACTCCTAACATGAAATGCTCACAGGGATAGTTAGCGCAACCCTCCAAGGGGCAGCTTTACTCAGCTGGTCTCACAAATTTACAGCCAGGGTTTCTAAGTAGTAAATTCATTAAAAGCAGGAAATTGCTTAATTAGTTTAAAGTGGCAAACACTTCTAAAAATAAATGTTTGAACTACACGGATTCCAAACAAATTCATCACAATCAGAACTGTTACAGCACACCTACAGTGACTACAAAATTAATTCACAATAATAATATTGCATGTTTTTGGGTCTTTTCCCCCACTCTAGAAAAGAAACTACTTCTTTTAAAGGGTCTTAAATTTCCCCTCATCCTCACTGCCTATGGTTGCATCATTCTGAAAGCATGAAGACTTATTCCCGACCTGCTTTGTCTGTTCCTTTATTGTCCAAGTACATTCAGAGATGTGAGTGTGGATTATGAAACAACAAGGAGGCTCCAGGGTGTTTTAGGAATCTGAGACCGTCTAGTCCAATTGCAAGGTGTTAACATTGCCCAAACTCAACACTTTTTCTTGATGAACCTTGTGTATGTAAACATACACATTTAAGGTTCCTTACGGGCTAACTGGTCAGAGAAATTCACACTTTATCCATGTACTAAATACAGAGGAGTTGTGTTATTCCCATGGACATTTATTTCTGAAAATTAAAAAGCACAGGAGTATGAAAGAGTGAGATGTTATCACCACCGAGGATCAGCCCCCTCCTAGAGTCTTCTGTTCTCCTGTCCCAACAACAAACACCTTCCCGAAGACCTTGACCTTACCAGCTTTCTTTCATTTGGATTTGAAGTAGCAAATATAGCCAATGAGATGCAGATTCAAGTCTCTCTTAGTACACAAATAATGACTCAGGCCAGTCTAGAGCAGAGCAGACAGTGATATCCTAACGCTAAGAATAACAGAAGTCTAGCATAAATGCAATTAGTATATTCAATTGTGTCTTCCTAAGAAAGTTTAGGTTTAGGGAAAAAATGTCTCTTAGAAGACTCCTGATTTTTCTAGAATTTAAGATACCATTTTTATGTTCTTCTAGGATCACCATGGGATGCAGAACACAGCCAAAGGAAAGGACAGGAAGCAATGAGGTTGTAATCATTTGCTTCCATTCCCATCCCTGGGAGTGTGCCAGGAGAACCTGCTAGTACAGATCTTGTCTAATGACACCTGCTTGTGAAAGGCATTGAATGACAGTCACACCGATCATTTGTACAATGTAAACACCCAAGGGATTCTATCCACATTATATTCATATGATGCCATATAATTTAAACCTTAAAGCAGTTTGTGTAATATTTCAAGTACTGAGTTTTAATTGGGGATATACTGAACCAACAGCCACTTCAATGATTCACTTGTTCATAACATACATGCTTTAAAAAAGATATTGTTCCAATTGGGCTGTAAATAGTTATTTTGATATGTTTGTTATTTTGATATGTTTTGATACATTGTTATCAAATTATAACTGTGTTCCTAAAAAGGCATATATTGTCCACATAAATACCAAAGGAATTCATTCTGATCAGCATAATCACAATGACACTAAGTAAATTAATGGCAACTGATGTACAGATAAGAAAATGTGTTGCTCACTATCTTAAGTTTTCTAATTTAAGTTCATTTTGTATTTAATTTATAACAATATCATTCACAATATCTTATTTATTAAAAGATTTCTGAGAGCTTTCTTATCATAAAGCTTTCAGAGGGTTACTTTCTTGATACTCAAGTTCAGAGAACACACATATATACCAAATGTGTAAATCCACCAAGAACATCTTAGCAAATAGAAAGAATTACTTAGAAAAAACTATTCCTCTTGGAATTACTTTTATGTTCTATGTAAACAAGTAAAAACAAATAAATGGAACATTTGTTCAATTCTCAATTTTAGAAAAATGTTATATATTTACTTACAAGGAATCTAGAAGTCACACGAATGACAGTCCATCGCCAGCCTGCAAATTAACAATAACAAAACCTAAGACAAGGTATTTGACTCAGACCACCTAATTGAACAAGACATAAAAATATGATTATATCATTAATGATGCAATAACATAGAACATTGATGATGCTAAATAAAAATGGTGACTTAATATAATTCTTCATTCTGAGGATTAACTGGGGCACATCATAAACCTTTTTTATTTCTTAAAGTACAGTTCTTCCACACTCTAAGCAGTTTAAGCTGTCAATTGCTCATGCGCATGCTGAGAAAAACAACCAGAAGATTAATATAATAATTAAGAATAAAACAGCAACAGTATATTCTGAACTAGCATTGACACATATTCAGAAACTCAATTAAGATCACAGGAAAAATGGGGTGCCTGGGTGGCTCAGTCAGTTGGGTGTCTAATTCTTGGTGACAGCTCAGGTCATGATCTCACAGTTTGTCGGTTTAAGCCCTGCATCAGGCTCTGTGCTGTCTCCGTGCATAGCCTGCCTGGAAATTTCTCTCCCTCTCTCTGTTCCTATCCCACGCTCACTTGCTTGCGCATGCTCGCTCTCTCTCTCTCTCTCTCCCTCTCTCTCTCAAAATAAATAAATAGAAAAAAGTTTTAAAAAGATCATAGGAAAAATGATTGGTGTCATCATTGTGGTTTCCCAACCAATTTTCACAAGTCACTGTATCTGGCTCCAATTGCCACGCCATCTACAGCATCTCAACAGCCACATCCTGATGCAGCATTTGCAGTGTGGGTTGCTGTAAGCCACTGGGGGTGTCGCACTGACGTGAGCTCCACTGTTCTGACACTCCACCCAGATGCTTCCATTTTGCTTCAGTGACTCAGAGCTGAGTCTGAATGCTTCAAACCACGGGTAAAAAGAGTCATGATTAACGCAGTTAGAGTTGCGGTGAACCAGTATCACCTGCAAGGGGTGTGCAAACAGCATGGTGGTCTTGAGTGGACTTTCAGATGGCTAAGGGCACAATGAAGCATTATGAATTCGGGTGTTCTCTTTCACTTTCTCTCTTCATCTTTTCTTTTCTATGCTAAAGGGCTCAGTGTACAGTAATTTTTTGATAAAAGAAATTCTATGGAAGGCTTTGTACTTTCATAACAGACAATCTTCTGCCAAGATGTTGTCTATTGGCCATCTGAATGCATCTATGCTTATACGTTAACATCCTTAAGGTGATCTAAATATATCATCAGAAGATTTAACATTGGGTTGTATTAAATCTTATGTCTCTTTTATCCATGGAAGTTACTATGAATGTGTGATACATAAAGCAGAACCACAGACCTTTAATCCAGGAGAAGTCTCCAACAATAAGATGAGGTTTAAAATGGATTGCAACTTTTGTGCAAGCTGTGTGTCAAGGTACTTGACAGAGTTAAGTAATACAATTGCAAAGTTAAATAACAGAAGGGAGAGGCATCAAGAGGCAAAGAAAAGATAGAAAATTCGTGTTTTCAGATGAGATCCGTGAGGAGGAGGAGCGTCGTCTGAGTAGGGAGACATAAGAACCCTCTACAGTTAAAAGAAGCTGAAGAGAAATTGATTTGGAAAGAATAGGGGCCTAATCATGGTGTTGAATAGCGCCTTCAACAATGAGCCTGATTCTTGGAAGTGCTGATCTGAAGGTGGGGCCGATAACTCTGAGAATGACACATGCTATAATTTCCTAAGAAATAGAGCTACTCCTTACCCCTAATGAGAACAGTCTCCGTGGTACAGTTTCAGAAGCAATGTCTTGAGTAGTAAAATTGAGACAGGAGGGGAAATGAGAATTTGAGGGATACATGAAAGAGATACAGTTTCAAGAGAACAATGAAAACAATGGAATCATGCCACAGATCGGACAGAATACCATCAGGACATGCGGATATTATGATTGCCTGTCTTGGGCAAAAGGCAAGTTGATGGAGATCCACATTGCATAATTAAAAAGTCCATGAGACAGGGTAAAGATAAATTTAAAAAATAATAAATAAATAAATAAATAAATAAATAAATAAAACTTGCAAGTGTAGGCGATCTGAAACTATTGCAAAAATAAGGAAAGGGTACTGAATTAGTGACAGTGTATGATTTGAAAAATGTTGGGTAGAAAGTTCATAAATCTCAGTATCATCGCTTAGATACAATATCCTGGCTTTTAAACTCAGATGTAATGGTGATCTTAAACAGCAACCCAGAGCACAAGGCAGGCAGGTGAGTGGTAAAGGGCTACACGTGCTGAGGGTGTCCACACGCTCCAGGTGGGGTAGGTGTGAAAAGCCAAGGGACTCCCCGCTCTACATGACAGAACACATCATCAGCCCTCTGTCATTTATTTCAGGTTTCTTGTTCTCAGAAGCTGTACTTCTGATTTTCCAATTTGCCACCTCTCCATCACTCAACCCTCTCTTGGCTTCCTTTCTATTTGACGTTTGTAGATGTTTCTCTCAGCCTGTCTGTAGAGTTGGGCTGACTAATCTCTTCAGAATAAACCTTAGCCTTTTTCAGTGCAGTTTATGCCTCTGCATGCTAAGAAGATACATATTGTTTCTTGATTTTGTTCATTACACCACCTGCTCACTGGCCCCAACCCTCTCAACAACCTTCTCTGGCAAGCACCCATATATACACATGCCTCTTCTCCTCTGACCGGTCTGCTAAACCATATAGGAGGAAAATGAGATAGCTGGTGTGTGGACACCCTACTTAAATAAATCATCCTCAACCAATACTGCAAATTACATACACATACGTACACATACTTACACATATGCACGCATATAACACACATTCACACACACACACAATCATACACACGTGCATGCATATCTTGAGTCTCAAATACTCCAGGATTCCACTTTAAATTATATTATTCTATAATGAGGCACTTGGAAATTAGCCTATCTAAGTTTATATTCTATTCCAGAATTTTATCACCTAACCGTTTGGCATATAAGAATTGATTCAATAAGAACATTGGAGTAACTGAGAAAAGAGCATAATAATCACTCTGAGGTCTGTTATTTGTCTCAATTGCTTAGATTGTTTCCATTTCTTAACATTAACAGAACAGTATCTGGCCTCTGCCAAGTACAGCTCTGACAAACAGGAAGACTTGACTAAAAGAAGCTGGCACGTGGTTCAAGTCCTGAATCCATCAGGGGCAACAATATTTCACAGAGGCGGCATAACACACCTATTTCATTGAGATGGCGCAATGCAGCCTGGCTCCTATGTTTCGTGCCCAGAACTTCTTTGCTTAATTTTCAATTTTCAATGATTCCTTTCAGATTCCAGTCTCCATGCTGTCCCTTCACACTATGGGCCTTTGCAGAACATCATTCAACAACCCTACTTTAGCAGGGAGTGGATTTACCATTCATTCATTCATGCACTCACTCACTCATTTATTCATTCAACTTTGCATGAACCTTTGAGTGAGGCAAGTGAGGTTGCTAAAGGGCATAGTCATATTTTCTGTTTAAATAATAAGTCTGTAGTCAAATTATAAATCCCAGGATATTTCCTCCTGAGACATTAAAAAAGGACAGACTGGGGTGCCTGGGTGGCTCAGTGGATTAAGCATCCAACTTCAGCTCAAGTCATGATCTCACAGTTCATGGGTTCAATCCCTGTACTGTACAGTTCGGGCTCTGTGCTGACAACTAGCTCAAGCCTGGGGCCTATCTTCTGATTCTGTGCCTCTCTCTCTCTCTCTCTGACCCTCCCCTGCTCATGCTGTCTCTCTCTCTCTCAAAAATAAATTTAAAAAAATTAAAAAATAAAGGACAGACTATGATTACATTCCAGATAAATTATATAGAACTATGGAAGTTAAGAGAAAGTAGAGACCAGTAAGATTTAGACTAATCTATCCATTGATTAATACAAACTGTATCTAGCTCTGCTCCAGATGCTAGGTATACTGAAATTGGAAGGAAGGAAGGAAGGAAGGAAGGAAGGAAGGAAGGAAGGAAGGAGAAAATATGTATAGCTTTCAGTTGAAGGGACACATATATGACGTTAGATATGTAATATTTTTCCTTGGATAAATGCCAAGGAAAAAATAATGCAGGTGAGTGTAATAAAATTAGGTTTCCATTTTAGATGAAATGGTTAGGAAAGTTTTCATTGAGAAGATAACATTTGAATAACGGATACAAAGCAAGAGAGTGAGCCACGTGAATATGTGAGGTAAGAGCACAGAAAGGTCTTGAGATGAAGCATGTCTTCAGTATTTAAAAAAAATCTAGGTCAGTGAGTAATGAAGGGGAGACTAGCAGAAAAGTTTGTAGAGTACTGAGTCCAAGATCATCAAGAGGCATATATGTTATAGAGACAGTGTTGGCCTTTACTCAAAACCAGAAGTCTCTGGAAAGTGTTAAATAGAAAGTGACATGATATGAGGGGATTACTCTGCATGATGTTTTGATAATAACTTGCTGTAAACGAAGAAAGGACAGAATCAAGAAACTATTCTGTTAGTCCAGGGAAGAGCTGGTGGTGGCTTGGAGCTGGACAATAGCCACGGAGTGATTAGAAGTTCTAAGATTTAGGAGGCATTCAGAAGATAGTACCTAAATATTCTGCTGACTCACTGGATATGGGTGAGAGTAAAAGAGGTATTAAGGATGACATCAAAATTTTTGACCTAAGCCATTAGAAATCTAGAAAGCTGGAGATACCTCCGATTGATTCAAAGTAGACTGAATGAGGAGTAGGTTGGGTGAGGCAGGGTGGGGACGTCCAAACTTTAATTTTGCCTAGGTTAATTTGTTACATAAGTAGTGAAGTAAAGATGTCAAGTACAGAGCTAGACACACAGATGTGGATTACAGGAAATGCTTAGGAATGAAATATAAATTTGGGAGTCATGGGATCTAGAACCCATGATCCTGGATAAAATCAACGAGAAGGAACATAGACTGCAAAACAACAGAGATCTCAAGATTGAGTTGAGTAAGCACCTAGTAAGAAACAGTATAATCAAAGAGGTCTAAAGAAAAATCACTCAGAGAGGCACCATAAGCCAGATGAAGGAAGTGTTTTAAAGAGGGAAGAGTGATCCAATGTCAAATGCTGCTGATAAGTAAAATGAGGACTGAGAATAGTCTTTTCTATTTAATAAAGTAAATATTGCCACCAATGTGTGCTTTCTACTCTTCCTAACCACAATACTGAGACTTGAACAAACTTGTGGTTATAGAAGTAAAACACTTACCTGTTCAGGTGTTTTTCTCACTATAGACTACCTGATTCTGTTTAGGGCAATACTTACCTTGATAAAACTGTTCCTATTGGTCTAATGGTGGCAAAGAACGTACTGAGACTGGCCAAAGATAAACTGATAAAAGATAAATTACAACCAGCCAGTATAAATACTTAACAGGTAGAGATGTTCTGTATATAGAGACAGATAGGGAAAAGAGGCCAAAATAGATATTATAAAATGGAAGAAATAATAACTGATCTTGATTCTAATAGTGATGACCTTGTAGAGGGACAGACACTTATGAAAAATGAGTAAGAAGAATTGGTAAGTTATATCGTTGAGTAAAAGAGAGGACATACTTTTCTGTATCCTTCAACTAGGAGCTTGGATCTCTAGTAACAGGGGAAGAAAATATCATGCAAGGAAGCAAATGACAATAGGTGAAAAATGGGGTCATGGGAGTGTATGTAAATTCTCTTATTACTTTAGTTTTCTCAGTGAAATAGAAAAAAAAATAAAACTCAAAGAGAATTTAGGAGAAAATAAACCTTGATATGTGGGGTCAGAATAAACAGAAAAGAGAGAAGTTAACCACAATGGAGAAGCAGAAGACACAAATGTTGATGTGGACAAGGCACACCAAGGCAACATTGAAAAGTGAGGTTTACCTGCTCTCCAATTTTTAGTGGAGAACAGTGAAAAGTAAGGTAGATAGGTAAAGCTTTGGGAGTTTATAGAGTAAATGAAGACCATCTTGGATTTTCAGTGTGGAAAGTATTAAATGGATAGTTTTAAGCAACATAGCTCATCCTACGGTTGGTTTTGTTGCTAGTTCCCATGTGATTTCTCTGAAGCTGGCTGGATAAAATGAACTTCAAAGTCATTTGCAGCTTTGCAACTCTATGATGTTATTTAAGTTACTCTCTTGTAATGGAAACTACTGTATTTATTTATTTATTTATTTATTTATTTATTTATTTATTTTAGGAATGCTGTATGCAGATTATAATTATTACTTGTTTCAGGGCCCATTTCATTCTCCTTCTGGTGAAACCATCCTCATTTTCTACTGGAGAATCCTCCTCTTCTACCCTGTTGCTGAAGTTCAGAAGGGAAAATGACATCCCTCAGCTCTAGGGGAGAGCCTGTGACCAACACTAGTCATACACCATTTCTATTTCTCTCGCTACAGTTGTGCCAGGATTGCCCATACGGATGAAACCGGGACAATGCCAATCTGGCATTTGAGGTCAAATTAGTAGAAACAGTAGCTCTCTTTCCACTGAAACTGAAATGGTTGAGAACTTAAACCTGAGATTCAGTAATCATCTAGGTATCACAAGAAAGATATGTAGCCTCAGAATCTACGTTACGTGAAATCTAGCTAAGGAAGGAGCCACATTTTTGATGGGATCCCTTAACACCTGCATCCAGATGCTTCATAAGCCAATCTCTAGCTGAGCCTCTTAAAACTACTGCCTTCCCATTTTTTCTTTTGCTTAAGCCAGCTTGAGTCAGAATTCTGTTACCTATAGGCATAAGAATTCTAATTAATACAAAATGACAACAAACACGGTTTTAATAAATAATCCAGCATGTAGAACAGAAAGGAGGAATTTGCTATAGATGGAGAAATCTGATAGAAGGATCACAATAATCCAGGCACAGAAGGACGGGGTCCCCTAAGAGATGTGGCTATAAGCAAAGGAACTACACAGTAGAAGCAATGTGGAAATGACCTCAGGTTTGAAAATCAGGACATTTTATAGATAACTTAGAGCTCTGAATTTGTGTGAATGGAAGAAGAGCCAGTAGCAAGGAGAATCAAGTTCTGAGGGAAAAGCCCGACAGCCATTGAAATCCAGGAGGGAATCTATGAGGGAATGGCTATGGTAGAATATGTCATCCATGCCCAGGGATCCAAGAAAACCACTTATAGCTACTTTGCAAATTATGTAAGATCAGAGATACAGAACCATCTTTTCAGGCTCCCCATGGATTCTAAAAAAAGGAAGATAGAGAGGAGAAGGGAAGGTGAAAGAATAAACATTTAACCAACTTTTGACATTCTTAAGATCATCGACATTTAAACCTTATGCTTAGTGATATAGAAATATAAACTCCTTTAACTCCTTATGCTTAAAAAATGTCAAAAATGAGTATCACCCTCTTCTAGCTTCTATTCCAATAAGCCCTACGAACAGCTCATGTCCACAAAGATCACTCTGATCAAGTTACTGTCCTATACACTCATATCTATCTGAAAGAAGTCCGATGGAAAAAGGCAAATACTATATGATCTCTCTTCTATGTGAAATAAATAAATAATAATAAAAAAAGAAACAAATCAGGCTCATGGATATGGAGAACAGATTCATGACTGACAGTGCCAGGGGTGGTGTGGAATGGTGAACTGTGGTTTTGTTTTGGTTTTTAGTTGAAGTAAACTGAATTCAAAACATGGAATGCCCTTAAAAAAATGGAATGCCCTTAAAAAAATAAATCTGTTCAAGTCCCAACTCATCTGTGTGGCTTTGAAGGAACTCATGGTATGATCTCATTTTGCTGTTAAAGCATCCTCTCTCATATCACACCTGTTCCAGTCTTTTCCATCTCTTTGTGTCCCTGAAATGACAAAGTGACCCACTACCCTCTGCTTGGTTTCCCACCTGGAGAGGAATCCACAAGGGGTGGTTCCAGAGTGCCAGATGTGACCCCAGCTCTGCCAATTCCTGGGGGTATTATTTCATTTCTCTCTGCCTTAATTTCCTCATCTTCAGAATAGGTATAATAAAAGTAACCACTCGGGCAGGGAATGACAATTAAATGACCATATATGTATACACAAGCTTGAAATCTTGTCCCTCCCCCACAGCAAATGTTATATCATTACACGTTACTAGTATCTTCTTTCTTCTCCATAAGCATGCCCAAGATGGTGCCAAAGCTTAGTCCTCCCATCTGGAGGAAGCTAAAAATTAAGAAAGAATTGGGAACTGAGACACCAACAACAGTGTTGAGGAGTGGTACAAGCCTGCTCTGGCTCAACTCAAGCCCGGACGGGCAAGTAGTCTAGTCTTTGGACTGGGAGCAGCAGACAGTGCCAAGAACATTTGGGCAGGTGCATTAAGTGATCTGCTCTACTGTGTGGGTTATGCACCTCATAAAACCTGGATTCGGATGTGCTTCATCCTAATGGACAGTGTCAGCTTTCCATCCTAATGTCACAAGTCAGCATCGCTAGAAGCTGCTGTTACTTATTCTAGGGGCATGACATGGGAAAGAAGTTGGCCACCAGGCATTTATGATCCTCCTCTCCTCTACCTCCCGTATTGTAATGTGAGTTGTAACATACAGTTACAAAAATAGCAAAGCATTTGACCAACTCTGTTCCTTCAATGCTTGCACATCTCCTACTGGTAAGTATGAAAGAAAGACCAAAACATGCGGGAAAGATCCACTGAGTAACTGGTGTCAAATCAGAAACTCTCATTCCCCCTAAGCAATTTTTAAAAAAGAAAATCCTCCCATTGGGGGGGGGATTTCCAGCAAATAAATTTGTAATTTCAGTATTTTTAGATAGCTTAATGTAAGACAATCATAGTGTACTGGAAAGTATACGAGGCCTTATTTTAGAAGAGGAGAGGTTGATTCCTAATTCTGCAGAACACTAGCTGTGGTCCTTTGCAGGTCAACGTATCTGTCTTAGCCTTGGTTCCTCATCTGTAAAATGCACTTGCTGTAACTTACTACACGTGCATGTGAAGGTTGAACCAGATTCAAACCTGAAAAACTAAATACTGCTAATCTCTATTCAAACATGTAGCATAATCACGTCACAATAATTACGAAACACGTTCCTCTTCCTGCAGAAAACTAGTGGATTCCATCCTGCCTTATAAGTATAATTGCTTTTAAAATAACTTTTCAGAAGTAGATTAAATAGGCAACTCTTTTCTGTGAGAGAATACAGAACAGGGACTAAAATAATTATTGGGAGACATAGGTGGCAACATGGAATAAGACAGACTAGGAGTCAAATCTCAGCTCTACCACTATTACCTAGATGGCTTTGGGCAAGTTACTTACCCAACACGCACTGACAGGACAGTCACGGTGCCCATTCTGAGTTGTGACTGAGAAGGACGTAATCTGTGTAAAATGGTTAGAGTCACACTTGCTAGGAGAGGTGTCTTTTCGCGTAACAGGTGGAAGATCAGGGGAGCCCTAGAAACCTAGATGCCCGTGGAAACAGACATGTACATGAAGCTAACTGGAGACCAATCGGTTGGCGTTAATTTTAAGTCTTTAGGAATTCTTCATAAAACCCAACTATGTTGAACATCCAAGAAACACCAACTAATTAAAAGGGATTTATTTCCTCACTGCTTCCAAAGATGGGTAAGAGCCTGTGGTTTGGTAACAGAAAGGAGGATTAGGAAGACCGGGAGCATGAGCAGACAGAGAAGCGTGCTGTACAGAAAAGCTCTGAGTAGGGGTAAGCAAATCATTCATCGCAGTGGGGGAGGGGAGAGGCAGGGATGTGGGGAAGAAAAAGAAAAATGTCCAAAGGGGAAATGAGAGTTGATAGTCAACTGCAAAATGACTTATTTTGAATGAGTTAAAGTAGTATTGAAGTAAATAATTTGCAGTAGGCAAATATGCCCTATTTTGTAGATAATTGGGTATATAAAACTCTGCTAGTGAAAACAAAAAAAAAATGGGAAACCACTGTTTGCCTTATTAAATGTATACTACATTATAAAAAATGGATTAACATCAGGGTGCTTTTAAGATCCCTAAAGCATATTAAGAATAAAATTCAATGGTTGAAATTATATATACACACAAACTTTCTAATAATGTTTGCTACTGAAAATAATAGATATCATTAGTATTCCATTAATCAAAGAGTCACAGAAAATGGTTTTGTTGAACTGTCTCTCAGATACTGCATTGTCTTGTCTTCTTCCAAATGTGAAAAGATCACTAGGTGTGGTGATAAATAGTTAGATAACTAGCACTTTACACTTTACTATCCTAACCTGAAAGACAAGCTTATTAAAGTAGCCTGCAATTGTTTTACCAGTCCATACTGAAATAACATGATGCTTAGCAAAAAAAAAAAAAAAAAAAAAAAAAAAATTATAGAGTGTTGTGGTGGTAGGTTGGTTGTGATGCTGTAGTCAATGGGAAGGAACAGTGTATGAGCTATTTTTGACTTGGGGCAGACCCTTGATCTGCAAATTAGTTTTATACATTCCACCTAAAAGGAGTTTTGTGAAGTTTATCAAGGTAATATTTATAAACTTCCCTGAAATCCCTAGCTGAAAGAGAAAATGTCAAGTAATATTACTTGTCTAAAAATGAGACCTTTTGTAAGCCTTAATTATAATTTTAAATTTACTTATATTAAGGAATGTGAATCAATCAAATATAACAAGCAAAGTCTATTTGTACATTATAAGTTCTTTACAGCCAAGAACTGAGCCAGACACTTCTTTTTCTTCTACAACATATAGCTTTTAAATTGTTGATGGAAGAGGCGCCTGGGTGGTTCAGTTGGCTGGGCGTCTTGCTCTTGGTTTCAATTCAGGTCACAATCTTATGGTTTGGTAGATTCTAGCCCTGCATCAGGCTCTGCACTGGTAGTGTGGAGCCTTCTTGGGAGTCTCTCTCTCTCTCCCTCTCTCTTTGCCTCTCTCCCACTTATGCTATCTCTGTCTCTCAAAGAAATAAAATTTAAAAATTGCTTATGATGATGGTAAATACTATTAGTGCACTAGTAGAGCAATTACAGTAATAATATGATAATTATCTAGATAATGGCTTACGCCACTAATCTTTTTGGGAGTTATTTAGCAGGTAGGTGTCACTCATGGTTTCCTGATAGGGCTCAAGGGGCAGGTCAGCACCAAGAAAAAGTTAGCATTAAACATGGCTACATTCAAAGAAGCCAGTATCTCAAGAAGGAATGCAGACAGTAAGACTAGGAGATGAAAAGTCACTTGAACAAGCATCAGAATCCTCGCACACCCTGAGTGGTGATTTAATTAATTACTCTATTAGCCAATTAATTTTATTTATTTCATCTTCACAACTGAAGGTGCAGTCAGCCTACCCTGATTCTGCCCTTGAGGTACAATCCCCAGGAGGTTCAAGTTTCCTGTCCTTGTTAATAAACTCTATTCTTATTACTAAATAGATTTACCTATTTGTTTAAGATTCAGTGGTATTCAGCACCCAAGTGTTCTCTTTTCTCCATATCCTCACCAACACAGATTATTTTTGTCTTTTTGATTTTAGCCATTGTCACATTACAGGTGGGAGGTGGTATCTCACTGGGGTTTTGATTTGCATTTCCCTCACAACTGTGGTGCTGAATACTTTCTGATGTACCTATTGGCCATTGTAGATCATCTTTGGAAAAATGTATATTCAGGTCATTGGCCCAATTTGTTTTCAATTGGATTCTCTTGGTATTGAGTTGTGGGAGTGTTTTATATATTTTGGATATTAATCCCTGATCTGGTTTGCAAATATTTTCTCCTAATTCATAAGTTGCCTTTTCATTCTGTTGATAGTTTCTTTTGCTGGGCAGAAATTTTCAATATTTAGTTGTGCTGTATAGTGGACATAGGATTGACCATCCAAACCAAGGTACTTTTAAGAGTGCAAAGGGAAGGGAGTGTCAGGTTTGCCAAAGCAATAGATCTTCTGTCCTGGGTCCAATAATTATGTATGGTTACCTCGATTATAAGCCTTTAGAAGGCAGAAGAGAGTGAGCCCTTTGCTTCTCTCTTCCAGGGCTAACTGATAGTGGATTTTATTTATGTTCCTCAATAATTTGTTCTAAATGGATTTTATAATAATTGAATCACGTTTTAACTGCACTGAAGGATCTTGCTATTTAAACGAACTCTATGGCCATTCCTATTGCAAATTGGAAAACAACAAGTGATTATCCCCACCTCAAATTTCTTGTTCATCAGCACTGTTCTATCAACTTGTTCTCAGTATATCTACATCGTAATTAGTGCTTCATAGCTCTGTAAACGATATATATTAACTAATTTCCTGACAGAATGTTTGCAATCATCCTTTACCCTTTTCACGCTCTAAAACCCCAAACCTAAACCAACAGTAAATCTGGCTGGACATTCCTTTAAAATATATTCCAAATCTATTTCCTACCACCCAAGACCAAGGGACCACTGGACCATTACCTCTCATGTTGTCTACTCCAGTAGCCTATCATTTTGCCTCACCTGCGGACTATTCTTCAGAGATTATGTTAATCACAGATCACACCAACATTCATACTTAACACTATCACATTGAGAGTGAATTACAAGGTTATTACTAGCATCTGTAAGGTTTTACCTGACCTGACCCTGGCTGTGCACCTCTCAGAGTATTTCCTCTCCTTCCTGTTCGCAGCTGGTCTGGAATGACTCACACACTGTGCATACCGCCACCTTAGAGCCTTTGCACCAGGCACCCCTTATGTTTGCACAGCTCACACCTTTGGCTTTATGTCTCCCTCAAATACCACCTCTTCTGAGAAACCCCCTAGGTCATTCTATCTCAAAGTTAAATCTCCCACTCCCTCCCCTGCTTTTTTTTTTTTTTTTTGCCTTCATAGCACTTTGATGTAGTATTATGTGTATTTGTTTATATTCTGTTTTTCTAAATAGGGCACAGCTTACATCAAGGTAGACAATTCTTATTTACTCCTTTTGAAGCATTTACATAGAGTATGCATCCAATTCCAATGTGGTGGAGGACCATATAATCAATGAGTATGTGGGAAGGTGTGCGTATTAGGTCAAATCTCAAATTTAAAAATTCAAAACTAAGATCCAGCATTCATTCAAATCCCTTTCACATCCAAACTTTTCCCTTCTAAACGGGAGACGGATGAGAAAAAGGTCAGACAGGGAAGTGGAGTAGTAAACCAGTAAATGTGGAAGGCTGAAGGCAGGAAACAAGAAACTGTACAGTTTGTTGTAAGGTAAGGCTTACAGCAATCAGATCGTTCTCACCCACTGCATTGTTCTTTTTCAAGAGGAGAAGCCCCTGCTTTTCAGGTCTGATTAGAAGATGGGCTCTCTGCCATGCCCCGAACATCCCCAGGTTGGTTCTTTGCTGGCTAATGGAAGGCAAGGCCATCCAAGAGCGAGGGCCCTCCTTGGAAGAGTCCCTGCCTCCGGTCCCCTGAAGATGGCAGCTGGGAAATACAGGAGCGGTTCTCGGGCTGATCACAATTGTCCTGACGTTGCCCAGGGAGGAAGGCTGATCTCTAAGTGGTGAAGGCCCAACCATTTAGTGCTTTATAGACCACAGACTATTGCACTCAGAAGCAAATAGGCAGGCGGTGCTGACTGCGGAGCCCTGATGGAATGTGCTCCCTGCAGCTCCATCCACACAGCAGCCAAACAACCCCCCAGGCCGCCCTCGCGGAAGCTTCTGGATATCTTCCAAGGAGAGCAAGTTGCTTAACCCGAACAGCAGTATGAAGTGACAAAGCCCAGCGTCACTTTCTAAGTTAGAAGTGTTCTTACTTCTGGGCCAGTCTTGGGATGGGAATCATGGAGATTCATACCATCTAGAAATTATTTTTAATCATGATGCCTTCCTGCCAAACAGTAAAGTTATTAATAATGCTGTAAATCTTCCAAAGAAATGCTGACAACTTTTTTTGAAAAATCAGAAAAAAAAAAACAGAAATGCAGTTGCTAATATCTGAACATCTGAAAAGAGTTTTCAGAAGACACTGACAGACGGTTTTTACTAAAAATCCAGGTGAAGTTTCTTTTTTTAAATTTCCAAAAGGATATCATATTTTTCTAAATAATATGGGATTTTTATACTTTGCCTATACTTTTTATCTATATTATTTTTTTAATTAATGCTTATTTATTTTTGAGAGAAAGTGAATGTGTGTGAGCAGTGGACAGGCAGAGAGAGAGGGAGACACAGAATCCAAAGCAGGCTCTAGGCTCTGAACTGTCAGCACAGAGCATGATGCAGGGCTCAAACTCACGGACTGTGAGATCATGACCTGAGCTGAAGTCAGACACTCAACCGACTGAGCCACCCAGGTACCTCCTCTGTATTATTCTATACAGGTCAGGGAATACAACTTGGTGACGCGGTAGAGTAAGTGTGACTACAGCAGTTTGTTAAAGCGGACTGATTTTCCCTTTAATTTGGGGAAAGTTCAAAAATACACCTTACCAAACTGGGCAGATGAGAGGGTCTGTTATTGTCCAGTCCCCAGTTCCTCGTATTTGGAAATATTAGAATCTAACTGTAGCCATAATATCTTCCATGTATCTCCTGCTTGCTGTGGAGAAGCTGCTTCTGCAAATGTTATCACACTTGTAACACACTTGATCTTCACAGCGGCTTTGAGATTCTCATGCTCAGTTTGCAAACGAGCATATCAACACTCAGAGGGTTTAAGTCATGTGGCCACAGATGTTAAGCCCTGGGACTGGGCTGTGCTTCTAGTGCACAGAGCACAGCACTGGACTGCTGTCTAGTGTTCTCACTGCTCTATGCCACATCGCGACCATTGTTCACGGTGGCGCCATGCATGGTTCCCCCAACAGGGTACGCATGTGGGAGCAACGCTGCTTCCTGCAGACCCCAGCTTTTATCTTATAATCCATTTAAAAACGGCCTCAGGGCACCTGAGTGGCTCAGTCGGTTAGGTGTGGACTCTTCATTTATGCTCAGGTCATGATCTCACGGTTCATAAGATTGAGCCCTGAGTGGGGTCCTATGCTGTCAGCGCAAGGCCCATGTGGGATTCTCTTTCTCCCTCTCTCTCTTTGTTCCTCCCCTGCTCGCACTCCCTCTTTCTCTCTCTCAAAATAAAGAATTAACTTTGAAAAATGACCTCAAATCCCAATCTCTTCCAATATTAGAACACAAATTAAATTGTCTAAAGATATATAAAATTGAGTCTTTTTTAAAAAAACTTTTTCTAAGTACTTCTAGAATCTTTCTAAATACATCCATTCCTATCTCTAAAGTTATTAATAAAACAATTATTTTACTAAGGCATATGCAATAAAATTACTTCAACGTAGCTCTACTCAAGTGAATGTCTAATTGCAACAGAGATTCACTGGCTTAAGCAAGCACATTCTTAATTTGTTAGTAATGTAGATTTACCAATAAAATATTTGTATCTGAGTATTTTAAATGCATTACTTTAGGGAATAATCCTCTAGGGCCCCATGGTCCCATGTGGCCATCAGTAACCACAGGGAGCTAACGAGCACTCTGAACCCAGAAATGCTATGAATGTAAAACACACACCAAATTGTGGAACTTTGTACAGAAAAAGAATGCAAAATATCTCATTCATAATTTATATATATTGAAATAATATTTTTGAGGTATTGAGTTAAGTAATATGTTAGTCAATTTCACGTATTTGTTTTTACTTGTTAAAAAGTAGCGGACACAGCCCATGTGTCCATCAACTAATGAATAGATAAAGAAGACACATTGACACACACACACAGGAATATTACTCAGCCATAAAAGACTGAAATCTTGTCATTTGCAACAACATGGATTGAGCTAGGGAGTATTATGCTAAGTGAAATATGTCAGTCAGACAAATACCATATGATTTCACTCATATGTGAAATTAAAACAAAACAAAAAACAAACAAAGGGAGAGAGAGAGAGAGAGAAACCAAGAAACAGACTCGTAACTATAGGTAACAAACTGATGGTGACCAGAGGGGGGTGTGGGAGGGGGAAAGGGGGACAGAGGTGATGGCGACCAGGGAGTGCATGTGAGGGTTATGACTTATGGAAGTGCTGAGTCACTATGTCGCACACCTGAAACTAATATCACACTGCATGTTAACTGGAATGTAAATTAAAAAAATTAAAAATGAAATAAAATAACATAAAATAAAAAGCAGCTCCTAAAAAAGTGCAAACTGCACATGTGATTTACGGTGTGTTTCCACATGACATTGGTGTAGCAGATATCAGAGGCGCGACTCTGCTTCTTGTTAGTGGATGAGGTTTCCATACGTGAAACAGCGAGAGGTGGGAGGGGGTATCTGTTTATGTAACAAGTGACCTGGATGACAACATGGAGTCTCTGACTGAGCTCAGAGGAGGAGAATATCAATGTCATCTACAGTACCCGGGGGGGGGGGGGGGGTCTGATGTTAGGGCTGGTGGTAGGACGTGCAGGAGGGCGTCTGGACAAGCTTTGTAAGGCAGAGCGAGAGGGGAGGAGCGCTGTGAATGTCCACGTAAGGAGGGACAAAGATGAAAAGATGGTGAGCCAATGAAAAGCTTACTTTTCTATGAGCAAAGAAAGGATACTAAGAAATTAGGTATTTTTTTATGATTTTCTCTAAAATTATTAATCAAATGTTGGCACGTTAAATACGCAACGGTGTAGGAAGCAAGTTGACCTATGCTTTCTGCGCCTGAAAAGAAATGATGTTTGTTAGCCATAACTGGAATTCTCTCTGTTTCCCTTCTGAGTTCAAATCCCCACCCTTTAATTCTACAAAATCACCCAATCTGAAACAGCTTTGCAAATTATTACAGCCTTTCCATGCTACATGGTGCTCTGTTCCATGCATTTATCCAAATTTATGCAATTTGAGGGGTAGCCTAAGGATTTACAAATCAACACTTATAAATTAATCACCAATTCAAGTTTGGGTTATGAAATCAATAAGACAAAGAAGTAATTTTTTTAAACTTAAATGAAAAGAGACATACCCAGAAGAGGTGTAGCTGATAAGCTGCCTTGTTTCAGCAAGAAAACGTGCTGGAGACTGATGTCAAAGAGAACACCAGAAACATGATCTATAACACGTTTTGTTTTTAAACTTGAAATCATAATGGTAGAGGGAAAGCTAGGCTTTATTCCACTCTGAGCAAGTAGTCTAATTTATATAAAAGACCAAAATAACGAAGTTGTTTCTGGGTTATTGGCCTCTTAATCTTGTATATTAATTCAGGTAATGCACCACCACCACCATCTTCTATTTAATTATTTTTATTTATGTACCATTAAGCTCCATTTTCATTACTTTTGGAGTATAAAGAAAGGACAAACCCGGGGTATCTGGGCAGTGTCGTCCCCTCATTTACAATCCTCACAAGACCCTTTTTCTTGGTGGAAAATACAAATGACAGTCCTTGACATTCTTTAAAAGCGGTTTTTACTTCTTTAATTAGGAGTTTCAGGCAGGACCTTCCACTTGAACCCTTAACATTTTCACATACTTCTGCCTCACTTCCTGGCTGCTTCTCCCTAAATTTGTGCTGAATACATTCTTGATTTGCAAGAAAGCTGCTTTCAGGTTTTCCCTGGTCTGCTATAATCCCTAGGTAATTACAAAGTCTCTCTCTGCAACAATAGGCAAACCCAGGAGGGATTCGGAAGCTAAGTCTCACATGTAAAATGGCACTTGGACATCTCAGCAGAATTTGCTTCCTGGGGGGGGGGGCCCTACTTAGAAAACAGTCCCGTTAGAAATGCCAAAACAGAGGAGCTCAAAGGTTAGGATGACAATAACTCTGTGTCCGTGGAAACCACTGGTTAAATAAAGTAGGGCACACCACCTTTCAGTGACATGTTTCCTTTAAGAGTGGAGAAATTCTAACTGTAAGAGGCTCAGTACTAGGATAGCAAATTCCGAAGTACTTAACACTCCACACACAGTAATTTCTCACCTTAATACATTTCAAGCCGTGGGGAATTTCTACTTTCCTTCCTTTGTTTTGCTTTCCTGTAATTATTTGTATACTCTCTCTCTCTCTCTCTTTTCCTCTTTTCCTTCAGTCACTGACATGAAAACCATATCAGAAATTCGTTAACGCCACAAACTGAAGAACATCAAAATAATATTTGTGTTAATGACTTTATGTTTGGGTATTTGCAGTTCATCTTGTTACTGCCTGTCAGTCATTAGGTAGACTTATTGATTCGGGTTAGAGTTTCACAGTGTATGTTTGTTTTATTTTTTAAAAATGTTATTGATTGATTGATTTTGCTGTGAATCACGACAAAGCATGCAGTTCACAGTACTTCATCACACTAATATTTGGGGAATTTTGTAAGTCCTCACTCATCAAAATACTTTAAACGCTCTTGCCTGGTTTTATTCTAATGGCAAATGCATGATACATGTCGCACAGTTATCACAGGAATCAGTTATTGAGATATACTGGGTAGGGTGTGGCAAATGCATGGCTCTGCTCTCTGACACTAAGGCAAACTTAAGTCAGTTCAGTGATGTAATAAAAAGATTGCTCTAATCAAGAGAATAGAAAGTTAAGAAATGCTATTTCATGCTTTTTACATATGCATTTTTTAATCTCAATTAGGCTCTGAATTTTTGAGGAACTGATTACTGCTCTTTTCTGACCCATCCTGCCCAACATCTAGGCACTGTGCCTCACGTAAGACAGCCGCCCATTTCGTGCTTCCCAGGAACAGTAGTAATATCATATCAATGTCATTTCTAGGTCAATTGGAAAACCATACAGAAAAGTGACAAACTCATACTTCTTAAAGGGTGGCAGACAGCTAGTCAGGAATAAACATTGCTGAGGAGCTTCTAGAAATGCGTTGTTTGCGCTTCACAATAGGATGAAGTAAACACGAGGGGTTTTAGACAGATCATGCAGGGAAACATAATTCGACTTCCTCTTACAGTCTCGATAATCTTTGACAGCGTGTCAATGATCCCCCAAAGAGTACTGAACCACAGGAGTGCGTGCAGGGCTGGGGAGCGGGTCTCATTAAATCCTTTAAAATCCCCAGAATTTCCCCATGAAAGATTTTTCAAGGAATCATAAAATGAACTGCAGGATGGATGCTACAAGCGCTTGGCTGACGGATCTCCAGAACTTAACCAGAACGTAGACTCTGAGGTTAAAGATGATCTAAGATACAGTCTCAACATGAGAGGGTTGGAAGTCAAGGGCAAGTGACATCCCTGTGGACGGATATGTCCGTGCTCACCAGGTGGGAAGAAAGTGCTATGGGGATAAATCTCAAGCAAACATAGAGCTGAGGAAAGAGTTAAATGTCATGATTAAGCCTGGAGTAATATACTGTAAATAGCTAACCAAAACGATTCACTAAAAGCATTTCTACATTCAACCCAACAGGCTTTTCAATAACCATTCAAGAGGGGGAAATGTACAAAGATATGTTTCCATCGGCAAATGCTTGTTAAATCTCCTAAAGCAAGTTTTTGCTTTACCCCCTGCTTCCAAAGTACTTAGCTCCATCCAATAAATTGGTTGAGGTGGGGAAAAACACCCAGCTCCTTAGGTCTTTGTAAACATTTCAGTTTTATTTTTAGGAAAAAAAGATTATTTTTCAAAACCTGCAGGTGTGAGGAAACTAATATTGAAAGTCTCCTGTGCGCTGTTTTATATCTTACCCCATCAGAGAACCATTGGGCTAAAACAAATTGGAGGAAAAACACAAACCTTGTAGCTTCAGATACTCAAAAGCTTCTTATAGCTGAAAACGAGTAAAATATTACAGCCACCAGGTCTATTACAATAGAAGACAGATCTACCTTGCGCTCAAACTTGAAAGCCACCCCATCAGAGCCCCTAGAGGGAAGCAAATGTGTGCTCTAGCCTTTTAATGGGCTACCACTTAACCCACGCTTTAAAATAGTGTCCATTTTTAATTTAAATTACTAGTTAAAACAATTAAAATTAGTGTGAGAAAAAAGTCTTAAAAATATGGAGAAATAAATTGTATTCACTATTCCCCCTCATCTGTAAAGATCACAGTCTCTCCCGAAATCCGATTCAATTTGAGCCACTGAACACTATTCTTGCACTCAATTCTCCCCAAACAGGTAGTACAATACACTCTCATTTTACCAGAAGTACAAAACAAATATCTAGAGCAAGATTTTATAAAAAACTCATGTACAAACACTATTTTTTTCAGATTATCTAAAAGATGAAAAGTAATTGGAACCTGTACGCAAATATGGATCTGGGTATTTGGAGCTCGTAGGCTTCCAGATGAAATGCAACCTTACAATCCTTTTTTCTAACTCTATACAGCTGTTATCTTCGACTCCACAAGGAGAATTTCCAGGTTTCAGCAAGAGACGTCTCCCTTTGGCATATGTCTTACACATACAAACCTATCCAAACATACTCTGTCTGCCAGATAAGCATGCAGATACTGATAAAAAGAAATCAACCCATTTGCTCCTCAAGCTCACCCAGTCTGTGGTAAGTATTATAAAGAAAATAAAAGGAGTAAGAAGCCACTCTCAACATTTGATCTTAAAAAAAAAAAAAAAAGTCGAAGTCAGTAGATTGCTAACTTTGCTCGTTTTTTTGTTTGTGTGTTTGTTTTACTTATGAGGATCTTCAATCCATCTTCATTCTCCATCTCTTATTGAATCAAACCTTGTCATAACAGTCTACTCTCAACATATTCCAATAACAAAGTAACAGAGATTCTTCCAGTTTGCTTTATAAAGCTTACTTTCCAATAATTTATTTTGGTAGAGTTTTTCTTCACTGGGCTCTTTCAATGTTTCCAAAATCGTTTTGCACATGAACATAAACTCAGGTCCTGGACCAATATGAAAACTTTTCCTAATGGTGACACGCTACTTCCATCAGGTTGCTAAATATCAAACAACGTTGGAGTTGGGAGTAAATTCCCAGTATTTCATGTTAAAATGAGGAAGCTGAGGCTTAAAGGAAAGAAAATGACCATCTTAAAGTCTTGAACAGAACTAAAAATACCAAAAAGATCTTTGAGTCACCTGACCATCTGTCTTCTGTCACATCATAACCTTGTTTATGGTAACATTTCAAACAAACACAGCACACACACACACACACACACATTTACATTAAACAATTATTCATTCTATATGCCAGGGTAGATGTTATTTTATTTGCCCCTTTGTTAGAGTTTTGCCTGATGCAGACAAAGCCATAACCAATAACGAATAACCAAAAAGAAACTGATCTTTAACATTAGCACTGATTGAAAACAAGAAGAAATACAGCGTTTCAATCACCATGCACCATTTCTTGAAAACTTTAGCAAATTAATATCATCTACAAACTCACGTAGCACAAATCCTCATCTACATCATTGATAAAGTCATTAAGGATTAGAAATCAGAGATAACCCTGAACTGTACAGTTGTAACCTCATAAGTCACAGAAATCCTTTGATCTCTTTGATTGTTTACCCCATTGCCTACCATGTCATTGGGATAAAATTATGCGTTTGCCTATTTATTGAACAAAACTTTGCCTGGCACTTACTTCTATCGACTGATTTACTCCTAGGACACTGAGAAACCAGGGAGTAACAGGGATAGAGAACGTAGTTGTCCCTACGGATAGAGACCTCAAGGGTGCATCATGGAGTTGAAATACCCAAACAGTGTGAAAGGTCAGAGCCATAGATATTTGTTTCCATATTTTAGCCAGGACTTCAAGTGGAATGGGGATACTGAAGCAGGACCAAGGGGTTAAATATCAATGGAGGAATGGCTAGTTAGAGGGAAAGAATGCTATCTGAGCAAATCCTTAAGACACATGAATCTGTGGTGAGTCTTTCTCATGTTTCTGGGATAGGTTGTGGGGGGGGCACTGGTCTCATTTGAAGGCTCTGGCAGGCTACTGGGGAAACAAAGATGAGTAAGACATTGAGTGGTCAAGGGAAGAACATCTGAGGACACAATCCAAAAACCATTTGTGATACAGTCAGGCACATGCTAGTAGATATATATGTGATGGCACGGATGCAGAGAAGACTCAAAAATTGTGCCAAGGGGTATCGGTTTTCATTACCACTGGAATAAATTACCACCAACTTAGTGGCTTAAAACAACACAACTTTTTTTATTTCAATTCTGGCAGTTACAAGTCAGAAATTAAATCAAGTGTTAACACAGGTGCATTCCTTCTGGAAACTCTGATAATCTGTTTCCATACCATTTCCGACTTCTAGTGGCTGTTCACGTTCCTTGATGTGTGGCCCCCATCCATCCATCATCAAAGCCAGCAATAGGTGTTTGAGCATTTCTCATATCACTCTGACTGAGACACTCCTGCCTCCCTCTTTCACTTATGGACCCTGATGATTGCAATGGGCCCAAACAGATAATCCAGGATGATCTCCCCATCTCAAGATCCTTAATTGAATCACATCTACAAAGTCCCTTTTGCAGTGACTCTTCTGCAGATTAAAATGCAGACATATTTGGGGGTAGGGGCATTATTCTTCTGTCACAGGGTCAGAGGAAATGAACGTGACCTGAGAAAATTTCTCATGAGATGATGCTGGTAGAATCTTTGGGATGAGATGGAGGTTTCCAAAGAGGTAGTGAACATGAGTGAGGCAGGGCAAAGACAGCGTCCAGGCAGAGAGAGCACCGTAGAGAACACAGAGAAGAGTCTTTCATCCATTGCTTTCTTGTTAAATATACAATCTGCCATATAAGCAAACTATTGTGGTATTCCTAGTCAGTGAATTCACTGTCAGATTTGCTACTCTCCTGGAGATTTTCACAGATTAGTATCGTATTCCTGTAACCACCTGAACACTAAGGTTAAAGTAGCCAACTTATTCAAATGGTTCATTCTTTCCTTTCTCTTTAAAAATAAATACAATATTTTCTCTTATTCAGAGTTCAAACATCTTTTCATCATTCACAAGGACTAAACGGCATAATTACACACACTGCTGAAATCCAATCTGCCTGCTCCTTAAATCAACAAGGCTCTCTGTCATCTGGTCATCTGGTCCTGTGGATCTGCATACACTATTTACAGAGTAATCACCTCCTTCAGTGGCCCACTTGGAGTTCTAAACCTTCCATCAGGCCAAATGGATTGGATACCATCTATTTATATTTACTTTTCATCCAAAAAGTCAACAGTCTCCAGTCCAGGGCAACGGTGTGTGAAAGTGCATCAGAAAAAGGAAAAAGAGGAAGGATGAGGAGTAGATTTGGGATGCCCAGGGTCCTCCCTTCCAATCATTAACAGCACACTGTCATCAAAACACTGCCTTGGCCACACAGCCAAGGTACAGGGACCTTCTAGCCAACGCCATGCCTCAGCCACATGCGTGAATGCCAAGGACTATCTTGAACAGAATCAGCATGGCTCTGGGCAGTACCAGCAAAGCCGCCCCGGTGCATCACCCAAGATCGCTAATTGTGCTCTGGACCAAAACTGATCTGAGATATCCACATGGTTCTAGGTTAGATTAGCTTGGCATAATTTTCCTCCGACTGTTCAGCAGGACGCCTGAATCTGAGAGTTACAAAGAGCTGTCTTATCATTTAGGGGTCTCAGATCAAGCTAGATAATTGCAATGTTCCCCTTTGAGAGTTGATATTTTGTAGCAGACTGAAACCTGTCTATTCTTAAATATCTCTCAGGTATGAGCAAGCCACACATTTAACTGAACCTCAAAGGCAATGTAACTAACCTCAAGGGAAGAACAGTGACAGTAAGGTTGTGGTAGAGACCAAATCGTTTCTATTAAACATTACTTGTCATAGACGTGGTTTTATGTTTTTATTGCAGAAAAAAAATCTACTTAATATAGAGTATTTAACAATATCTTTATGTTGCCTTTATCTAATAACATATTTCTGTTTCTTTTGTCTTTGTCCCCCTAAATACGTCCCTACACTCTTGTGCTATTTTTTTTTTTTTTTGGATCTTTCCTCGGTGACCTAGCCTAATTTCCAAGGATAGCTGCACTCCGCCTTGCTTTCCAGATTTCTTATTGCCCTGATTTCTGCAAAGTTTGTGTTTCTCTATTGTTTTAGTGTTTTTTCTTCGCACTAAGGATTTGGGTTATAGAAGTTTTCCTAAGGAAGCCCCATCCCCTCAGGATTTGTTTAACACATCATCCAGAAGAGATGGCAAAACATAGGGTAGGATTGTTTATGTCTCCTCACCCTTCCGGGCCGTGTCCGTGACGGGGTGAGGGAGCCTAGATATTGAAGCGACAACCAGTATTGAAGGAGTCACTGTCACATGCCATGTAGTGTGATGACAGCCAGGGATGTAAGAAGGAGATGAGTGGGGGCTTTAGGTAGGAGTGAGAGAGGGTCCTTGCCACAAAGGAAAAACAGCCCAGAAAGGACACAGATATGCAAATAGTTCTAATGCAATGTGATAAGTGCTTTTACAAATGTATGAACTGACTCCTTGGGGAGCACAGATAAAGGAACAATTAATTCAGCCTGACGGAGTTCAGAGAGAGCTTCAGATAAGAGGTCACATTTCAACCGGGCCTTGAAAGAAGAGAAGGACTTCACCAGGGATTCCGGGGTATTGAAAGAGGAAGGAGAAGAGGAAGAGTATGTAACCCGCGGAAGGATCAGCAGAAACAGGGGCTCCTGAACGTTCAGGGCTCAGTCCCTGGACCATGTTCAGATCCCGCCAATGTTTGTGAATGAATGACTTATGAATGAATAAATGCTTGAAGAACTGGCTGCCATCCTACTACTCGCCTATGTTTCAAAGTGCGGTCACTTAGGGGTAAAAAAGAGCGCATAACTGTGGCTGATGGCATAATACCCATGGGGAGTATCAGCCGGAATGCCTGGCCACAGTCACCATGCTTGGGCGTGGAAACAGAGGCCCTCCAAGAAAATCTTACCTCCTCTCCCCCTTTTTTGATGAGTGATGAGTGGAGGTAAAGCAAAGGAATTGCAATCACTGCATTCCTTAGCTTAGCACTGTGGCTCCTTTCTTGTACCAAGTGGCCACTCAAGTGTAGTGACTTAAGAACTAGATTTATAGCCAAATGGTAAATAACTAGCTAAAGAGAAAGGGGTGGGCCAATCATGTCAGGTAGAACAGGAAGTAAAAAGTCCTCTAAGAAAGCTTGCAAATAGCAGCAATGGGTATAATGAAGAGAATAGAGGAGAAGAGCCCCTGGGTGAGTAACAAAAAGAGCCAGAGGAGCACCTGGGAGGCTCAGTCATTTAAGCCTCTGACTTCAGCTCAGGTCAAGATCTTAAGGTTTATGGGTTTGAGCCCTGCATCAGGCTCTGTGCTGACAGCTCAGAGCCTGAAGCCCGATTTGGATTCTGTGCCTCCCTCTCTCTCTGCCTCCACCTTGCTCATGCTTGGTCTCTCTCAAAAATAAACATTAAAAAAAAAAAAAAAAGTCAGAAAGCAGAGTCTCCTTGCCCTTGGGGCACAAGTTGAAAATGCAGGTCTGAGAGGAATGAGGAAATTTAAAGTGGTCTAACTTAGGAGTTTGATATAAGAAGTTCTGGCTTTAAAAATAAAAAAATCACTCCGTGTCAGGAAGGCCAGTAGATGTGGAAATAAGCGTGTAAGTGGTATTTTGGTGGACACTGAGACACGGATCTATGGCCCTTGTTTGAGTCGTGTTGGTAGCCTGGAGCAGGTAATAACAGTGGAGTTGAAGAGAAACGCACACATTCAAGGAAGATTTAGAAGGTGACATGGGAATTGTAAGCCAACTATTACAAACTTAAGTATTTTAAACATTTGCAGAGAAATATGTAAATCATTCCAGTTAGGGTATCCATTGGCACCAGCATTTTCCAACAAATATCTATTGAGTACTAATTATGAGTCAAGCAAATCTGGCCAACACACCAAAGACAGCTAAAGTCACATAAACAAGATCCTCGATATTATGGAATTTATAGTCCGGTGTGAAACAGAAAATATAAAGTAATTCTATGAACAATAATTTCAAAATGGGTGTTGAGAGAGGAGACATCTGCAGCCACCTGGCTACAAAAGGCCAACCATCCAGGAGCAGACAAAATACCTTCTCCTCCTTGAGTTACATTTCCCACTAGATCTAATCATCTTGCTAAGGTCTCCCGGTTTTGAATATTCAAATGATTTTTTTTCAAACACTTGTCTACATTCCTAAGTCTCAAAAATTCAAGAAGCAAGAAAAAAAATAAACTAACTGGTTCTCAACTCCACTCCATAAATCCTTTCTAAAATCCATGTATTTGAACAGATTCATGTTTAAAGCTGATTAAAGCTTCATTATCTATTTCCTTTAGAAAAGAAAAGCTGAATGACAGTTGGGCAGACATTTAATTGCTGATAAATATAATGAGAAGTTGTTCTCCAAAGTGTTCTATTTGTAAATCATAGTTTTGACAAGGCTTAGTAAATTTTTTTGAGTTATTCCATTGAGCCTTTTGAAAAGTTATTCTAGGTGAAAATCTTAATAGTAATTACAATTGTTTTAAGTGTGCAATCTACAAAAGGTAGATGCATAAGTAACATTCTACACACCTCTGTCTATAGAGATATGTCTTTATGAATGGATAGGACATTTTTGTCTAGGAAAATAGCATATAGTATCTTAAACTACAATCAAATTGCTCGGGCTCCTTCTATTATGGTATCTGTGATGTTCATTCTAATTTTCCATGTTCTTGTAGAGAAAGAATCTGAAATCTTAAGGGAAAAAGAAAACATACAAATGCTATTACAGTACACATTTCTGAGCAGCAGGAAGTCAGCAGTAAGTGTCAGAGATTGATCAGGTTTGTGTCCTATATATAAACAATTGCCATCAGGTGCGCCCCTGTACGAGGTCACCCCTGCGCCCAAGCAGTAATTTGAGCAATTTAGAATTTCAGGCAGCCTAGAGAGGGAATAAATTATTGAAAAGTTTAACTTCAAGTGTAAAATGTATCTTTATGGCAGATTTCTCAAAGAAACGGATGCTGTCCTTTCATATTAAATTAGATTTGTTTGTTGAATCAAATGTGTTTTTAATAATTTATTTACGCACACATACAAAACTATGTTGATGTATCATTAGTTGTACAGAGTAGGCAGTGACCCAAAAGTGGAGAATTGGTACATACATATGTGTGGCATATTCTACGTACATCAAACCATAAAATACATTAAAAAAAAAAAAAAGGAAGAGCTTTATTACTGAAGAGTTCTACCCAAGCTTTGCTTTTATTTTCCATAATACTGATACGAAACCAAAGCCAGTAAATAAAGATATAGGTACTGAATTAAAATATGGGTATGGGGACACTGAGTGGCACAGTTGGTTAAGGGTCCAACCTTAGTTCTGGTCATAACCGCACAGTTGGTGAGTTCAAGCCCCACAGCAGGCTCTCTGCTGTCAGAACAGAGCCTGCTTCAGATCCTCTGTCCCACTCTCTCCCTCTGCCCCCGCACCTCAAAAATAGGTAAACGTTGAAAAAAAACATGGGTACTCAATTCTTATTTCTAGACTGCGACTCTAAATCATACTGACTCTGGTATTGAAAAAAATGGTTAAATATTCATTCTAGAATCCAGAATATCAACAGATTATGTTTTTATTAGCTTGGAATCTACTTTAATCAAATGGAACATTCATTTTCTTATTAAGGCTCCAGAGATCTATACTACCTAACCATAGGTCAAACCTCCCTTGGAAAATGGACACATGATGAACTTGCAGTTCCTGGAACACACATGGAAGTGACGTGTACCGCTTAGAGGATGAGCTCCTAAAGAGGACAGGCTTGCTCTGAACCAGCTTATTCTCAAGGGCTGGGATGCAAAGACACCTTATCTTGAGTGGTGGCAGCCATCTTGAATCGAGGGCCAAAAGTCATGTGTTCCTGTTGGACCTTCATTGTTACATAAGAGACGGATCAACTCTTATTTTGTTTAAATCACTCTGTCTGGGGAGCTAAGCAGTCTCCAATGTGATAAATACCTTTATATCATAATCTATCTATTTCTGGTGTATCTCAACTTCAAAACTCCTACTATTTTATAATTTTTGGAATGATCAATGTGGATATTAATTTTGAAGCATATCTATGAATTTTTAAATTGGCTATATATTTTTAGAGACTCGGATCTCAAATGCAAATGAATGCTCTTTTGTTTTAAAACTGACATGTACTCTTGCCAGGTAAAGTTTGGGGTGAATTTGGAAATCTTAGGAGTACATGGATGGTTCCACACTATGAATGAGATTTAACTTCTGAAGACGGTGTTTGCCAGTGCATCCTAGGGCAGCTATGAAGCCATGAGTCATCTCAAAGGGTCATTACAGATCCACACCTGCAACCTGAAACTCATCAGGGGAGGAGCATAACTGAGCAAGAAGAGATGTGACCACGATCCAAAGTAAAGATAAACAAGCTGTATTTGAAAAATGCTCACTGCCATCATGACTTTTGGAAATCACACTTGTGCTCTAGTTAAGAAAAAACTCACTCCCCTTATTTGCTTTTAAGACTGCAAACTCGGGAAGGGTGTGCACACATCTTGTTTATTTACCTCTGTATTCCCAGTGCTTGAGGGAGAGTCTAGGTCAAAGGGATTTAGTATGTTTGTTGAACGACTCAATTAACGTCACTTTTCTAAAGTGATATTTCATGGTGGAATTCATCCTGTCTTTCTCCTGCAAATTGGCATCAAAAGAGAATATGAGAGTACAGAAGCATACCCAAAACATTCGGAGGCTTCAAATGTGATGCCTAAGCTAATTTGCAAGAATGATAGGAGGGGAGGTGTAAATAATTCTGCAGACAAAACAGCATGTAAAAAATTACCTACACCAACAAGGATCGTACGAGTTGACCCTAAGAAGATGCTGACTCTGCATAATTAAATCTAAAGATAATCTAATGACTCCACAATCCCACTCTTAGGTAAATACCCACCAAAACTGAACACAGGTATTCAAGTACGTAGGTACATGTGTTCATAGTTGCATTATTTGCAATAACCCAAAGGTAGAAATGACCCCAAACCCATGAATGGATGAACGAACTGTGGTATAGTGCATACAAATACAGGGGGATATTATTTGGCCACCGGAAGCATTAACATATGGATACATGGCACAATATGGATGAACCTTGAAAACACTGTGCTAAATAAAACAAGCTAGACAGAAAAGGTTGTATGTCGTATGATTTCACTTACATGAAAGATTCAGAATAGAAAAATCCATCGGACAATAATGCAGACTAATGGTTGCTGGGGACTTTAAGGAATTGAGAGAAACTGTGTAATGGGTAAGGACTTTCAGTCTGGAGTGACCGAATCCACATTTTAGAACTAGATGAGCATCATGGTTTTGCAACATTGTTACTCTATAAAACACCACCTCATTGTTAATTTTAAAGTGGTTAATGCTAGGTTCTGTGAATTTCATCACAAGAAATTATCTTTAGAGAAAATAACCTATGCCTTAGAGCTTCATCAATCACTCTCGAAGGCCTTTTCATCAGCATTACCGCAATTCTAGCCTTATTCCTGGATGTTCTGATGTTTTCTGAATGTATTCATGTTACAACAATTTGTCCTTTCCAAAGCCAGACCTTCTCAATTAAAACATTCAGTTTCTTAGAGCGTGGGATCGGAAACCTGATCATTTCAGGTACTATGGAGGAGAGGTAGTTGATGGGGTAGAGCTAATATCCACTCAGGGTCCCTGTCTTGGAGCTCGCTCGTACTGGGTGGCCCGCATGGCCAGCACCCAGCACAGGGCTTGCTGTGCTTGAGGTCCTGCCTCGCATGTGAGCAGAGCCCTGCTCTCTCCCGTGCTACGCAGGTTCACTGTGTCCTCTACCCCTTAGAGGGGCGGGAAGGCTCCCTCTTGATGTTATTCACATGAAGGAACTGGAAGATTCTGCTCACTTTCAAAGGAGGAGGCACCTCATGAATTTTCATCACACGCACAGATGCAGATACGGGTCAAGGGGAGCTTCGCTGAGTGTCGAAGGGGGCCTCCCCACCTCCGACTCCCCGAGGGGCAGCGTCGGAAAAGGGGGCACTTGTAAGTTTTACATTTTCAGTAAAGCTGTCAAAATGAATTAAGCATGGTGGGAAAAGGGAAGCGACGTCTTTGAGCTGAAACTTAAAAATAAACAATTCTAGGTGTCGTTGATACAATCACACAATTACAAGTAGTCGTGCTGAATTATAACGTACACGGGAAAAGGTGAGCTAGTTATTAAAGACATTGTCCTCATCATTTATCTCTGAGTCACTTGCAAATAAGAAGAGTGATTTCTGGTGGGGTGCTCTGGTGACCAACGTTGCCGTGTATGCTGACCACATTATCCGGATGATTGCCTTAAGAGAGTATTGACAGTCCACAATGCAAATACAATGATACTGATCACAGCAACAATAATAGTAAGTGACATTGCTTCAGCACCTACTATGCCAAATGCTTTAATTTCATGAAATATACACATCCTTTTCTTGTATGAAACAATGATTAAGTACACAGCCTCTAGAACCAGTCCTAGCTCCAACCTTAATCAGCATGCCTCAGCTTCCTTATCTATAACTATTCCCTATCTAACTTCCTAATCTAACAATTACACTGACACCTCAAAGGGCTCATGTGAAGATTAAATGAGTTGATGTATGCACAGCACTTAGAAGGGCCTCCTGCAAAGCAAGGACCATGTAAGGGCTAGCTACCACCTCTATTTCTGAATAGAAGGCCTGCCGATTGATTTGCTCAACTTGGCTCGGCATAAAACCAGTAAATCGAATCAGATGTGGGTAGTTGTGAGGCACGCAGAGGTTTGGCATCAATCCTTTGTACACGCTGTAGCAATGAACTTGCTGGTTTGGGTGGTGCCCCTTGGATGACCCAATCCTTGTCACGCCTCACTGCTAAAGTGCACAGAGCAGTTCACAAGAATAGTGATGAAGTAGTCATTTTAGATTAAAAGGACACTGACCAAAACGACTCCCAGAAAAGCAGATTCCCCCGTGGTTTTGATGAAGCGCACTGGTTTTTTTTTTTTCTTTCAAGCGCAGATAGCATTTGCACAAACTTCCACTTTGGCATCTGGCACATGCATGCTGTTTGAACACAATATTGCACATGTGCTGGCCGTTACCATGACATTCTTTGGGGACTGCTTCACACAAATTAGGTGAGAACTTATCTTTGTAAAAGAATGTCTGTCACTGACAATTACGGTGATGCCCGGCCAATGCCCACAGTGCAAATACAGAACGTCAACATGTATTTCTCAAGTTTTATGTTTCAAGGAAGAAACATCAGGCTCGTATTGGAAAAATACCTCAGTCGTCCAACTGCCACACTTGTGCCCCCATTAAAAATGGTGGAGTCTGGAGTTCATGAGTTAGCTTAAGTCACTTGCAAATAAAGAGGCGAAGAGCCACACTAGGAAATGGGTCACAGCTTCCATGAAAGAGGGTCTTGTTCTTAATGTATTTGGATACCAATCAAATTATGTAGTACCAGAGACCAGATATGTTTCTTTCCTTCTTGTTTTTATTTTATTTTATTTTATTTTTTGGATTGAGCAGTTTTTATGCTGCTTTGGAAAGGCTTGCTTTTGTGCTGAGCTGTTCAACTCAATTTCTTTGTTAAGAAGATAACCAGGACATTCAGGCTTACAGACTAGCTTTCCTGCAAACTTTTCTATGGAATATTTTAACATACATAAGCAACCTTGAAATGTATGCTTAGGGTTTCGAGTTGCATATAAAAGCCCAAACTCAAAGTGATGTTTAGTGAATTGTTATTCACAGGGACACTTGTTATGTGTTTCCTGAAAACTTGATATAGACCTTGGCCTTTAGAATTTAAGGTTAATAATTTTAAATCATAGCCCTGCTAGCAAATATTTTAAATAAAACCATCAGCATCCCATTATAGTTGACATTCTCACCCAATTTTTGAAGCTATAACGTGCCATATACAATATACCAAATAAATGTTTACTTACCGTTAAAGTAAAATGATATGTACAAGAATATTTTGAAAGGGATTACAAAGTTTTAAAATATTGCTTTTAATGTTCATTAATGCCTTCCTGCCAAACTCTGGCTGAATCAATGGATTGGAAAGGCGTTCAGGATAAAATCGTGCTCATTAAGATGGAGACTAGAATAAAATGTAAATACTGTTCTGCCTTGTTTTCTCTCTCTAGTCCTGGTCAATGTGATCATCAGGTCTGCTGAGCTCAGAGAAAAGGAGTTCACCCTCTTTTCCCTCAACCAGCCCCTAGTTCTCGGCCAGTATTTCAATCATGCCGGTAACCCGTTTCATTGCGGGAGATAAAGCAATTTCCTCAGCTACCATCAAAGGCTGTCTGCAGGGTAGGTGATGAGAGCAGAAGCCTTATCCTCAGATCATTTTGCCAATTCTACTCCCACTCATGCAGGGGGGAAAAAAACAGCTAGCTAATAGTTAGGGAGCACTTACTATATGCTAAGTGCTTTGCTTGTGTTATTTCATCTGATCTGTGTACAATGAGCAATTTCACTCCACTTCCACAGTGAAATGAGGCTCTAGTACAGCTATCAGCAGCGGGCATTTATTGAGTATTTACTATGTGCTAAGTGCACTGCTGGCAAGGTCTCATTTAATCTTCACAGCAACCCATGGTTTTGCAATCGCAGATTATGTTAGTTCACTGTGATTGGGAGATAAAGGTCACTTGTATTTTTTTCTCGACCTCTGTATACCTGAGTCATTGTAGGCTGTAATTTGAAAATAAGATGGCTGAGGAGAAGATGAAGAAGAAATAAAAGGAGGGAAGGGGTGAATAAAGAAGGAAGAAAAACTCATCTACTGACTAACCTACTAGATCCTGGCTTCGTTTATTTTAATTCCCACTGTAACCATTAAAGTAGGTACGTTCCTTTCTCCCATGGTAAAAGGGAGAAAAGTGATGCTTGTCAATGCTAAATAAATCTGGGAAGTCAATATGAAGTGCAAGCCAACCAACACTGGACCCCATATTCACACCCCCAAGTTCACATGCTGCTGTTCCCAACACCCGTGGACCAAGCAAAGCCGTGGACCTGGCTGGGAGACCAGAAGCATGGATGGTCCCACAAGATCCCAGGAAGGAACAGGAAGAAGAACCGGGTAATGGAGAAACCACATTTGCCCCCTTGGAGAAACCTCACAAGCTCCAGCCACTGGTTTTGCATAACTGTGGTAATTGACGTGACTCCCCAAGCCAAGAGGGGATGAATACCATGCAGGACATCATGGCGTCTCCTTCTCCTCTGCCTCTATTAGTATCGTGTTTAATGTTGTTATTTTTGTACCTGTGTTGAGATGTCTCTATCTTTTTTTTTAAGGAAAATGGAAAGTGGTTGGGAACATGCAAAGAATCATAGAATATAAATATAGTATATCATACCTTCCCTGGCTATTTAGTTTAAGTGCTTTCCCTAGACGTTAATCATCTTTGAGGTCAGGGACTTGGTTATTTACTGATGTACCTCCAGGACTCTTCCTGAGGCCTAGTTGGACTCTGACAAATATGTGTTAGGTTATTTACTTAATACTCTTCAGGTTTAGCACCAATGCGCTCTACGGAAAGACAAAGAGAGGCTAGCTATTAGCCTAAGGGATGAGATACTCCGGAAAAAAAAAATACTATTTCTTCGTACATTGTGCTTCATGCCTTGGGTTGAATTTTCTATAATCCCTCTCTCCTACCTCTCTGATGCGGTTTCCTATTCTTCAAATCCCAACTGTAAGAAGGTAAACTTTGAGTCAGATCCGTCCTTGACCCTTTGGCGTTGGTTATTTCAGTGGTGAGCATGGCTCACTGCTGCCTTTATTCCAAGATTCAAAGACCGAGTTGCTAGTCCTTTAAAATCAGGCATCAATTTTTATTTTACACCCAAATCATATGAAGATTGCTTCACTTTGAGCTAGCCTGTAGTGTTGTCTACATAATCATCTCAGAAGATTTAAAGCACCATAGGAAGCTGATAAATTGTTTTTAAAGCTAAGCATTGGTATCATCTAATGTAGATCGCATCGATTCTGTTAAAACATCCACCATGAAACACTTAAAAAGGTGATTGCTTTTTACCCTTAAGCCCCGAGTAGCTGCCCTTAATAGCAAGTTAAAAATCAGAAACTGCTAAAAGTAAGCAGTATGCTTATGAAGGCTAAGGGATATTCAGAAGCAATATTTAAATATTTTTAAAATATGTCTGATGCAAAAGAAAAGATTTCACTTTCTCTTTAGAGTTACTGAGGCGCAAGATAAGACTAGGAAAGTTCACCCGGCCATGTATATTTCACTGCAAACATGTCATTTTAGACATCTTTCAAAATGTCTGTGGAATATGGAAAAGCAATCCTACTGAGCTATTGTTTGGCATAGCTCATTGACATATTTATGTTTGTAAAATCAATCAGATCGGAGCAACTATGAGGACTGGTTTTGTTTTTGTTTTGTTTTTCTCCTTATTTGAGTGAACAGAGTCTCAAAATTTTTTAGTAAAAATGAAAATAAAAGACCCATGCAATGCATTTTGCTGACTATTTTGTGCTTAAAATTTAAACAAAAAGAAAAGAAAGGAATCTTGAGAATGATTTAGGGTCTTCTGTTCCAAAAACACTGGAATAAATAGCCAATCGGTTTAAATATAAAGATATTGATACATATTCCAGAAGCTGGGTTCCAGGACCAGGGTCTCACCCTAAATGGTATATGAACCTTCAGGAAGTCAAAAGCTACCAGAAACTCAAGTGAGTCCTCTAAGTTAACGGCAACAAACAGCTCTCTGCTTCTCAGAATGGTTATAAGGACCAAATATCATAAATAGCATACATAAAAGCAGTTTAAAAAAGAACATTTCAAAGATAAGTGTTATTTAGTAACAGTGTAACAATCGTCATTATTTAATTAAAAGAAGCTATTGGCTTTGAAATTCAATACGATATGAACCTGTTTTCTCCATTTATTATATTCTTATTCTCTGCACTCTGAGGAGAATAGACATACGTGTGTGAAATGACATTTTTAGAAAATTGCACTGGAATTAAACGTATCTTACACTCTCACTCCACCTATAGCAGAATGAGGTGAACGTGAAGCTTAGCAAAAGCAGGCTTTCTTTTAAAATTAGAATCTCCAAGGAGTAGATTTTTACAATAGTTACACTTCTGAGCCGAGATATGAATTTAATAATAAAGAGGACAAAGGGAAACGAAGAATATTTGAATCACTCCGCAGGAGAACGAGCAGAAGATTCTGTTGCAAAACAACGATAAAACGGGAGAATTGTCTCTGGGCAGTAAAGAGTCACATCCAACTTTACCTTCCAGAAGTTTCCCAAAGTTCTGTTTCTTTACTTTCTTAAACATCTTCTGGTATATCAATTCTAGCAATATTTTGGCAGCCTAAAATTACACCATTCTGACCTTCACATTAGTATTCAACAGCACTGATGAAAGAATGACAGCTTCTCTATCCTGGTGGGTGATCGCGCAGGCTTTTACCTTCATGACCACGGAGTTTCTGTCAAATGTGCTTCCAGCTGAACGATCACATTCTTTTGAATTATGAAGTGGCTGCAGACTGTGCTAATTGGGTCTGCACTGATGTCACTGATAAGGATTAAACAGCCTGGATTGCTTGAAAGAAGCGAATATACGTAATTTTGTTTCCCATGTATATTTACTCCACTTAGCGTAATCTATGCTAAGAACTGTTTTATTTCATTCAAATTGTCACTAAAGACATCAAGGATGAATTAGAGGCAAATCAGAAAGAGATGAACATCATAGCCAAAAGTAATTATAATGAAAGGTGAAATATCGTAATAATTTTGAAGGGTTTGTGAAGTGGGAAGAGTATGCTTGGGAGGGCAGAAGATACTGAAGGAGTTTCCATCTTTGCCCAGAAGAACTGAGCCATAAATGCAATGTAACACAAACCACATGCCCTGCCACAAAAATCATACGGAATAATGTCCTGAACCAATGTGGCTGTTTCCTTTGGCGCATCACGAAGAGTTTTCTACATTTAAAGAATCTTTAGGGGTGCCTAGGTGGCTGAGTCAGTTGAACATCCAACTTTGGCTCAGCTCATGATCTCGTGATTCATGAATTTGAGCCCCATGCTGAGCTCTGTGCTGACAACTCAGAGCCAGGAGCCTGCTTCTGATTCTGTGTCTCCCTCTCTCTCTGCCCCTCCTGAGCTCACGCCCTGTCTCTCTCTCAAAAAATAAATATTAAAAATAAATATTAAAAAAAAATTAAAGACTCTAAATAGTCAGCTCCTAGAAGGCAAGGACAGAAGTAGAAGAGTTTTGGTCCGGAGACAGTACAGTGCCATTTGTGTTAGAGGAGTGCTTACTAATTACTGTCTTGTGTAGACAGAACTGGCAGTCGAAGATTCCGTAGAGCAGTTATGAACATCTACATTCAGTTCAATGTTCTTTAACCACAGAATTACAATGATATTTTAATGGCTACAATTTGAAGGCTTAAAATTAGTAAATTATTAAAACAAGATCCTAAGCTATTGAAAATCAGAGCATCATAAATTATCTGACCTTATTAATAAACAAATTCGCCTGAGTTCTCTATGAATTTAACATAGATACGTTGCATAGTTCATGAAATAATTGCGCCATCCAATATTTCATACAGAGAGAGCACAGAAATTGATATTTCAAAATCTCAGGCTCTAGAGCAATATCCCAATTTTAAAAGTATGGTCATTTTTGCCATATTTGCTTAAAAAATACAGTAAAAATTATAGTGGCTTTATGTTTTCTGGTCACTTATTCTCTGCCCTCAAGGGGTAACCTCTTTCCTGAATTTCTCTGTCCTTCTTGTCCATGTTTTTATGCTAATATATATCTTTGTATTCTCCATAAATAATACATAAGATTTTATGTGTTTTATAATTTAAGCAAATTATGTTATAGTTGCATGGCCTGCAACTTGTTTTCACTCAACGTTCATTTTAGAATTGTTTATATGAGTATTTTTAACTCGGGTTCATTCATCTTAGATCTTTTATGGTATCACGTACACTTACTTTCATCTATCCAGTTAATGAAATATTTATTGAGCATCTATTACCTCCCAGGCAGCCACCTAAGGCAAGAAGGACATAGTGGTCAACTGGACAGACAGGTTGGCTGCTGAATTTTATTCCCTCGCAGGACAGATTCCAGGGAGTGGATCCTTTCTCTTAGGGTCCTCTTCAAGTTTCTATTCTGATGAACACGGCCATAGTGAATAACCCTAAACATGGCCAACTTGTGTATGTGTTTGAGAGGAGAAATAAACAAACGTTGGTTTTAGAGGTTCAATTTTACCACATAATCCAAATTGTTTAGAAACCCAGATTGTTATGTCAATGTCACATGCCCACTCCTGTTTACTCCGCGTCTCACCACACTGACCTTGTCAAACATCACTTTTGCCTCCAGATGAATGCGAATCGTATATTTGCATTTGCATTTTCCTGACTACGCAAAAGGCTGAGGCTCTTATAATCCTAGGCCACCCTCCATGTCTCTCTCATGGATTATCTGTTCTACTTTATCATCTGCATATCAGGTTATTTGTCTCTTACTGATTTTTAGGCATGCCAATGCACTCTGGAAATGAACTTAGTATTAGCCATATAGTTCCAGTGTGTGGCTCACATTTTTCACTCTTTTAAAACATACTTTTTGTCTTGGAAAAGCATTTAAATATAATAATATTTACCACTATTGCTTTGTACTGGTCTGTGCTACTTCTCCCCTCTTAAGGAAACTGCCACTTCGTCAATGCCGCAAAGATGTTCTGCTGTATTTTCTAAATGTACTAAAAGGTGATTGTTCAAGTTGTGTTTTCGTTTCATCTAGAATAAACTTTTGTGACTGAGACCTGGGGCTAGCTTTATTTTACTTCTCCGCATTTGTGGTGATGGTAGTAACTACCAGTGTTCCCCAAAATGCTAGCTGTCTCATTCCTGGGCTCCCTGATCTCTTTGGAACTAGTCCTGCCCACATGACTTGCTTTGGCCAACGGACAATAAGTCAAAGAATGTGTATGCAATTTAACGTAGCGAGATTGGATCTCAAAACTTAGGATGGAAGTGGCCCTCAGCCAGGGCTCCCTCTGAGCAAAACCATCAAGGGGCGAAGCTTGTTTACATGCGTCCCCTTGTCCCTCCGCCATCCTTCGCCTGTGCTGTTTACACCCATCCCTCCACCCCAAACCCCACCTGGAGTGAAGACCCGACAGACCTGCCTCATCCAGAGAAGATGCTAGCATCTGGATTTATATCTTCACCCACCACTCCATATCAAAGCAAACAAGAAAAATCTATCCTAAGATCCCTTCTCCAAAGAACACTCAAGTTCCTCACCTGGAACCACTGGATAGGAAAATGACTAAAAAGTTAACTTTTTTTTTCTTTCTCTCCAACAGTGAGTTCACATTGATAGGATATTTGCATTATGGTAGGGCATAATAGAATAAAGAAGTCCTCAAATGTCCCAGGAAATACATTTCCAGAGATTTGAATTTAAACAGACTTGGTTTTTAAAACTGATCCGCCTGCGTGGCTCAGTTGGTTCACTGTCCAGCATTAGCTCAGGTCATGATCTCACAGTTCTAGAGTTCGAGCCCTGTGTTGGGCTCTGGGCTGACAGCTCAGAGCCTGGAGCCTGCTTCAGATTCTATGTCTCCCTCTCTCTCTCTCTGCCCCTTCCCTGCTCACGCTCTGTCACTCTCTCACAATTAAATAAACATAAAAAAAAAAAAAAACCAACCAGTTCTGTCACTTACTAGCTGTGTGATTTTGGATAAGTTGCTTTATCACCCCAAACCTCAGTGGCCTCATTTGTACAAGAAAATCATGATACTTATATGATAGTGTTGACATAGGACATTAAAGGAATAATGTCTACAATGAATGCCTCGTATGGTGCCTGCACACAGTAAGCACTGATCAATGACTACCATCACTGTTATTCTTATTATTTGTACTCGCGACAACGGGATGCTTCAATTTTTTTTTTCTTTTTTGAGACACAGAAAGGCAGAGCATGAGGTTGGGAGGGGCAGAGAGAGAGGGAGACAGAATCAGAAGCAGGCTCCAGGCTCTGAGCTAGCTGTCAGCACAGAGCCCAATGCTGCGCTCGAACCCACGAATGTGAGATCATGACCTGAGCCGAGGTCGGAGGCTTAGCTGACTGAGCCACCCAGGTGCCCCTGGAATGCTTCAATTTTAGAAGAAGAAATATTTTAGGACAGAGTACTGTCTTGTTATCCCTAATATGACAAGACACAGGCAGGGCTCTGCTTTACCCATGCAGAAGAAAGGCTTTTAAGCATGATTTTTTGAGGTATCAGAGGAAAGGCGGGAAGTTTAGGAATTAGTTCCTCATTAAAAGCGATGATGGCAAAGTAACCAGGCAAGGATATTTTATTGGTTTTGAAATATGGAAATCTGCAAACAGGTAATATTTGTACTATATTTTGGACCCTCATCTTTAGCATTAGCTAATTCAAAATTTTCTAGAAAAGCAACAGCACATTTCATCATTCTACTGTGGGTAAGTTTCCATTCATAGATCGCCCTCGTATATTCTAGCTGAGAACATCAGTCCTCTTAATGCTACAGAGTCAGAGGTGGGACCCGAAAGCATTAATGAAAGTACCAGAAACTTTAGGTTCCAATTTCATATCACCCAAAAGTATTTTTAATTTTTTTTTAGTGTTTATTTTTGAGGGGGGTGGAGAAAGACAGAACATGAGCAGGGGAGGACAGGGGGAGAAGGAGATACAGAATCTGAAGCAGGCTCCAGGCTCCAAGCTGTCAGCATAGAGCCTGACACGGGGCTTGAACCCACCAACCATGAGATCATGACCTAAGTCCGACACTTAACCAAGTGAGCCACCCAGGAGCCTCGCTAAAAAGCACTTTTATTCGAAGTTCTTAGAAATAATTCTTCTCACTTAAAAGATACCAAATAAATCTCCCTTATGTGATTTCTTGTAGAATGAAAGGTGCCGTATACAAATATCTCCCTTTTAATTTCGTAAGTTCTTGGCAATCAGATTACTCTTAAAGCTTCTAAATTATTAAAGAATAATCAAGATGTATTTATTAGAAATTGAAATGAGGGCAGTTGAAATAATAGTCAATAAAAGATGAAAGAATTTCCTAGTTGATTAGATAAAGACCGAGGGATTAAATTCACCCTATTAGCCAGTTAAGGTGTTGGCTACTCAGGTCTCATTATTTCATGAATTATTAATTCATTTCCAAGTAAGAAAAGTATGAAATTTAATTAATTTTTACAAATATTTGATTGTATTATTAGTGGAAGTGTGGCTCAATATTATTATCATATATTATTGATATAATATATTGTTATATATTATTTAATATATTATCATATATTATTTAATATGATTACAGCCTTCCTTAAACCTAGTTAGTTTGGACACAATTTTTAAAATAACTAAGGTTTCTGGGGCGCCTGGGTGGGTCAGTCGGTTGGGCCTCCAGCTTCGGCTCAGGTCAGATCTCACGTTCATGGGTTCGAGCCCTGCGTCAGGCTCTGTGCCGACAGCTAGCTCAGAGCCTGGAGCCTGCTTCCGGTTCTGTGTCTCCTTCTCTCTCTGCCCCTCCCCCTCTCATGCTCTGTCTCTCTCTGTATCAAGAATAAATAAAACATTAAAAAATTTTTTTAAAAATAAAATAACTAAGGTTTCATATACTGGTCTGTGTCCAATAAGAAATAAAAACCTAAGTCCTGAAAAGCATCAATATTTCCATATGAGTGCTAAGCAAAGTTAATTTCACCAACTATTTTAGCTTGAACTTGACTTGTAAGCATTTGTGTGCGAATCTTTCTTTTATAAAAGTGCCTCAGCTGACAAATATAAGCCCACGGATCATAGTTTATACTGCCATATTATTCTTAAGTACACAAAGTACTTTCTTAGGTATTACTTATATTTAGTCTTGGCAAAGGTAAGAAGGAAGGCGGGGTGCCCTCATTTTATGAACGAAAAACTGAGATTCAGTGACGTGTCCTAAGATCGAGAGCGGGTAACTAGTATTAGGATGAGAACCCATTTTTCTGTTTTTTACTCAGTGCTTATGGTGCTCCTTCAGCCTGCTTTACCCCAGAGCACACATGGCTGTGCATTACTGCCCTGGCAATTTAATACATGAGTAAATATCAATGTGTGTATGTGTGTGTGTGTGTGTGTGTGTGTGTGTGTGTGTGTGTGTTCCCTTCACCTATGAGAACTGTGAGCGAAAGGAATCCCACATTAAATATTTATAGGATGATTTTGCATGTTTTAAAGCACTGTATCCTAATTCATTAAGACCTTAATTTGGAGTCACCAGCAAACACAAAGAAACTAAGAGGATGGATTGCTAAATTAGAAGGAAGTGGGGGTCAAAAGTTAAATTCTAGTTCTGGTTCTTACTTGAATATGCTCTTTGGCCTTAATGACTATGGACTGAAAAGAGGCTAGCCTGAGTCTTTTTCACCTCTAGTCTGAAGTTTCTATTTTAGGACATGCTGAGATTAACCCTTATTTTTCAACAGGGTAAACAGGATTTTGAGAATCCTCACATTGAGCCAGAGTCCATTTGAGTTAATAGTTATTATCTGTGTTTATGCCGGAACAAGATAAAACAAACCCAAAATTTAAATCTGGAAGATCAGAGAAGCCTAACACAGCACCCAATCATCCCTTGCTAAGAGATTCCAGATGGTAGGGGGCTAGGGCTGCAAAGGAAGCTGGGTAAACTGTATTGCCCTCAAAGTAACCACAGTTAATATTAACGGCATGACAGTGGCATTGCTTTCACTAAAAATGCTACTAATTTGAAAGCTCTGCATTGCTATACAATAGACTTTAAGTACAACCTTCACTTGTGGTGAAATCATTTTGATCACGACAAACATTAATTCCACTACTTCTCATTTTCTTTCATTTTGTAAAATGATTACATATACAAATTATATCTGTGGACTAAAGAACTATATTTGCAAAGGTTATGTTTATGAGATTCTCTTAAGTATGATAATAGTCTTCAGAAAATAGTCTCTTCAGTCTCTAAAAAATAATCAGCATTTAGTTCTCCTCATTATCTCAGTGAGTCAACTTGATGACTGGACAATTTGTGAATGACATAATTGTAACTTTAAAATCTTGATCATATCCTAAATCGGCAAATGATGCTTTTAATACATGATTTTTAAAATTGGCCCCTTCAAAGACTGGATTGTAATGGGAAGGGGTCCAGATGTACCTACTGTTGAAATCATAAAGGGAAGACTCTATCCTTGCACTGATGGAAACAGAAATAGCTAAGAACTATGCAAGAGAGTTCTAATTTATAAATCTGTTTCTGAAGGTTCCTTTTAAATGAAATACTGTAAAATCTCCTTTCTAATCAAAGAATGCCTAATTATCAAAGAATGTCAGTTAAATTTCAAAGAACTGAAAGCAAAGTAAATATATTAAATTCAGGGCTAATGCAATCTCTCACGGGAGATGTGTGCTCATTAATTGGGTTGGCATATGGGCCCATTTCAAAGGCTACAGGCACTGCCCATGGCTGACTCCCATCCACTCGTGTTGGCCCAAGACTTGATGTAGGAAGGCCTGCTGACTCCCCTCACCATGCTTTTCTCTCTCTGGCAGCACAAATATTTGTCATCTTATTACCAACGGCATTTGCTCTTCATCGAGTGGCAATTATTACGCCAGTAAGAGGCTTGTGTAAAATATTTTGTTGAGCACAGTTTTTCCAAGGTCAAGTTGCTGTGATAAGTGGGTAGGGAATGTTGGATCAATCTGAATGCTAGAGAGGAATGTCACATTCAGAGGTGAAATTAATCAGGCTCCCCATTCATACGCCTTCGTCACGGTGACACAAGAACACTCCTTAAAGCACATCTCCAGCTTTTGTTTTTCAATGAAATGATGAGCTTCACACTTGCTAACAGGCTGCTTTCCAAGCACAAGGGTGGCGAGAGAGAAGACCTAACAAAGAAGAGGAACAAGAGAATCCGACTCGCAGTCTGGACAGAGCAAGGGGAAATGGAATTACTAGAGGTTTGGGAACCAGGGGAGATGTTTCAAAGTACGAGAAGGTCATATCAAAAGGACAAGCAATGAAGAGATTCAAGGAGGCGGAAAGGCATCATCAGGGAAGTGAGAAAGGGAAATCATCCCGGCAGCCACGTCCTGGAGAGAGATGATAGAAGGGAAAGCCAGGGAGCAGACACGATCCATATCCAACTGCCATTCAGTCATTTTTTGTAAGGCAGAACTCACTAAAGTGGAAGCGACACAGGGCACATAAGCAAAGCCTGGCAATTTCATGATTTCTTTTTATTTAAAGAAGCGTTCCAAATTCCTTCTGGATGAGCGCTAATTTTATCATGAGCTTTAGCAATACGTGTAACTCGCATAGTAAATATATTGCATATTCATTAACAGGCTATTTCAAAGGAACACCTCTACCAGCTTTGGAACTATAAAACAACAACAACAACAAAAAGACCATAGGGATATATATTTTCCTTTAGTATTTCTGGGAAGAACATTGTTATAAATTATGAGAAGCTTCTGACCAAAGGAGAAAACAAATGGAAGCACGTGGCTGCAGTCACATAACGGCCTGCTGAGCTGACAATGCTCTGGTTCGCCAAAACCAGAACAGGGTGGTAGAGGGGTTCAGGGCACGGGCCCCACTGCGGTCAGGGGCAAATCGGCTATTTCAGTTGCTTACATGTTAAATGATGATAATAATGGGCATCATTTAAGTCTTGGTGACAAATAAATTAATATCAATTTAGCACTTGCAACTACACCTGGATCTTGGGAACACTGAAGAGTATCTATTAGACATAAACAACCTTATAATCCTGGGGCATCTGAGTGGCTCAGTTAGCTAAGCGTCTGACTCTTGATTTCGGCTCAGGTCATGATCTCACGATTCACGGGTTCAAGCTCCACAGCTGGCTCCACAGCTGGTAGCACAGAGCCTGCTTGGGATGCTCTCTCCCCCTCTTCCTTACCCTGCCCCCCATGCTGTCTCTGTCTCTCTCAAAATAAATAAATACAGTTCAAAAATAACCTTATAGTCCAAACCATGTGGTTTGATACGAATTCTCTTTCCTATCAGTACCAACAATAAACAAATTTATGCACTAACACATATATGTGCATATGCACACATATGTAATATATGTGTGTCTCTGCATGTATACAATAAAATGCATGATCACCACTCATAAAACTCTTGTTCTATTATTCTGAAAATGCCATTGCTTTGAGTGGGGAGTGTGACATACATTTCATATCATGGCTGAACATATCATCTTTTTCTATTGATGACTAAAATACTAAAAATCCCTTGCTCAAGTCATTCATTATCAGCTTTCAGAGCGACATAAAAGGCCACCATCTCAATTGCGGAGCAATTTACTGAGAAGAGTAAATTTCAATAGCACGATGAGGACAGGATAGATAAAAGGAAGAACATTGCTGCCGGCCATCTTCATTCACACGCTCCATTGAATTAAACCCTTGAGTCCAAAAGTAGAAGATGGCATGGTTGGGAAACTCTAGGTTGTAATGTCAACCAGTTAAAAGGGCCACATATGGAATTCGTGTATGGACCTCTAGACATCTTTATGGGCGCAACCCGAAACTGATGGCGAGAATTCCGATCACTGTTTAAGTCACTGAGGCGGAGCTGGATACAATCCAGGGGCTTCTGCGGGGTACTAGATACTCCACAGTGAACATAACAACTTTCCCAGCCACCTTACAGCCTGTTCAGTTGACTTTGCTGGCATTGTGTCTTTTAATATTCTGGTTCTACCCTACTCTCTGGTATTGGTGTCGGCCACATGGTAGCAATCGAGAACATTCCTGACGCTAACTCATGCTATCATAGGATCTCGAGGTACATAGCCACTCCGGGAGTCTTGGTTAACCTTTTAATTGGTTGGTGGGCTTTGCCCTGAGTACATAAGACACAATGCAATAAGATGAGAAGAGCAGTGTGAATTATACAGGCATGCTACCAATCTCCAACGGAGACATGAAGCATATTGGTAGAATCTAGAAGAGAGTCCAAGGAGTGTATGGCAAAGAAAACGCAATTTAGAATAAGACAAGAAGGAACTCAGAGAAACGATATGCAGTGACGTCATCCAGAGGTAACCAGAGCCAGCCAACAGGTAGGCAGAGTGTATCCATACAATCAAATGTAACTCCAGACCTAGGGAACAGAACCTAGCCTATTCGTGTGTATCAAGAGGAAGAATGCATGGAATGCCCCATTACAGAATTCCAGGGGTTGGCAAAGTAGGAAACTAAGCCACAGAGAGGGTGATCCGCAGCCGCATCCTGCTATCTGCTTCTCCTACGTGCTGGCTCACAGTTAATCACGGCAGAGAGTACTGCTTTCTCTGACGAACTGTGGCCCCACAGAACTGATAGCGGACGGCGGCTGTGACCGTGATGGCTCCAGTCCCCCTCTGTCACAGACTGTCTTTATAAGCCAGGCATGTCAGCGCCATAAACTGATGAGGTAAGTAGTGATTAAGGCTAAGTGGATCTTGTTAATTCAGCAACACTTTACAATAATTGAACATGAATAAAATGGCAAATTATAATCAAAGTCCTTTGGGAATGCATTTGAAGGCTACATAATGCAACATTAGTTCATCATGACTAATACTATTATAATTAATATTAAATGATGAAATAATGACTGGCTTCTCTTTCTGAGTTTGAATTTTCACGCTAGCGAAGAGGTGCCCTGGCATTTGACATGGGAGCGAGGGGTGGAGACAAAGGAGACGGAGAATGAAAGCGATCATTTTGTAGGGCAATCTTTTCAACTCGGCATTTTCCTATTGAATTGCTTTGCCGGCTTATTCGGTTTTTGGATCAGGACATTTTTCCATTATGCCTTGGTGTTCAAAACACAGAGACAATGGTAATAGTCTCCTGAAGGGAATTCTAAGGTTTTAAAGCCCAAAGTGTACAGGAGGCAATAACATGTTTGCTTTAAGAGCTTTTGAGATGTAAGTCGTGACCTTTGTGTTTCCAATAATGCCTGATAATTGAATGTAGACACTGCATATTGGAAAATAAGGTACTTGTAAGGCAAGGATCATATTCAACTGGCCCTTGTAATTGAGGGGCATGGTTTATCTGAGATTGTGAGCCCTGCCTCAAAGAACCTCAATAATCATAAGCGGTGGGAGATTAGCACCTACTAGAGCGAGGGCAGTGCAATTCTGCCGGCGGGTCACTCAGAACGGAAATAAAGAAACAAACCAAACCGAAGCAGAGGATAGTCACGTGACATTACCCCTGGGGAAATGGACGGCGATGCCGAATTCCTCAACAGGGAATGAAAACCCGGGATGGTATTTTCTGTGCCATTTTGAGACTGATTATCATCTAACAAATAGCTGGTAGAAGAGAGGAGTGGAGAAGTACAGATTAAAAGGCAATTAAACTTAAAAAAATCAAATGCAAACGTAAAGCCAAGGAGACATGGTGAAATGGAGGACGGCGAGGTGGTGTGACACCTGTTTGTCTCAGAGGGACCAAGTCCCTCGGGGTACAGAAGACAGAGACGGCCTAAGTTCGTCAAAGTGGAAACCTGACAGTCCACAATGATTTGTTTGTTTAATGACTATGATTTACCACTTCCCTGGGAGTCATCTGTTACCGTGACACATTGAGGTCAAGAGGAGTGAGTTCTCAGTTCAAATACAGGTCTCTGTCCTTTCGTGACCTACAGCCAGGGATCTACCCCATTCAGCAACTGTAAACCTCGAGACATTAAGAGGAGTCTCAGCCATGTGTCTCATATTCCATCCACATCCTTCCTGCTGATTGTACTTTATATCTGACGTTGCTATGGTGTGTCAAACAGTTCAGCTTTCACTTAAACAGAATGGCTGTCACTGTGTGCGGGAACACTTTCAAACAACGGAAAGGAAAAAAAAAAAAAGCTGCAATCTCTATTTCCCAATTTCATAAAACAATCAACAGAGGTGGGTTCTGTCTGCAAGCCCCATTTACTTGGCATCTGGGAAAAAATTAATCCCTAAATATAAAGAATGAAAGGTCGTGGTGGATTTTACAAGAGTTTAAATTCTGCTTTGTAACTGGACTGGGTGGGAAGCTTGATAAATGACAATTTGAACTTTAGCTTGTACCTTCTTTTCTTGAGTGCTCTTTTCAGCCCTGGAGGTAATCACTATGACCCCGGATGATTCCTCCACATTCTTTTGATTGTCTAAACTCCAGTGTCTTTACTAGTTTTTATGGGATCTTTGACCTCCTCGGCAGTGTCCTCGGTTAATTGGACCATAGTTTTGAGCTGTTAGCTTGCCACCGTAGGTGGCTGTGCTTTTAAGAAACACAATGTCATGTTCCTTTCAGGTACAGTTATGAAATCATATTTTGCCTTAGTAAAACCTCAGGAGAAACTTATCTAAGCAAACACTGTGCACTGGCTAAGGACAGCAAGGATTCCGTGGTGGTAGCTGAGTAACTGCAACTCTTCAGAGAACCTCAACTGAAAATGAAATGCGACACACGGCATTGGAAATCATATCCTTATATTAAATTTCAAAGGTAAACAATGAGAATAAAAAGGCATGATCTCTAGCATGTTATAATGTTTCAGCGTATTCAAAAATATTCCAAAGCATGGTTATGTGTTTGGTTTGGTTTTGTATTTTATGGGTATGTTTTGAAAGTAATTTTGTCAAATAACTACTAAATTAGAATCCTCTTATATAGTGTTACAGAATAAAGAGATAGCATTTATGCAAAATATTAAGAATTTGATTTTTTAATTAAAAATAATGTTTATTTATTATTGAGAGAGAGAGGGAGAGAATGAACAGGGCAGGGGTGGAGACAAAGGGAGACACAGCCTCCAAAGCAGGCTCTGGGCTCTGTGTTGTCAGCACAGAGCCCAGCATGGGGCTTGAACTCATGAACTGTGAGATCATGACCTGAGCCAAATTCAGATGGTTAACTGACTGAGCCACCCAGGTGCTCCTGGATAAAATATTAAGAACTTTAGAGGAGAAGGATATCAATGTTCCAAAATGTTCCAAAAAGAATTAGACCCATTTATATTTCAATAACCATCTATATATGAGTAATTTCATATGTTATTGCCTGAAGTGGGCCAAAGTTACACCCATGATGTCTAGAAAGAACTCCAGCCCTGGGGAGAATATGGAATTTAGTGTAAGTCAAGCAGTCGTTCTAAAACACTTAATTACCCAAATATAAAACCAAGCTCTAGGTTATCAAGTAACATCAAACAACCTTTTTAAAATTTTTCTTTATATTCCAACTTAATTCATTCTTTCTACCCCTTGGGAGAATATAAATCATCAAAAGACTTAATTTCTTCCTTCCTTTTTCCCTCCCCTCCTTCCTTCCTCCTTTCTTTTCGCCCTCAGACACCTACAGAATTAAACAGAATCACAGGCACAGAAAGAATCTCAGAGACAAGCTAATCCATCACTGTTATTGTATGGATGAGAAATGGAGGCCAAATAGAATTAGCCGCTTGCTCAAAATTCCACAGGTAATAAGTTTCGGAATCTGAATATGGATCTCCTCCCCTCTGGTACTAGGTTTTTTCCTCAGGTATATTTAAGTTCTCACAGGGTTTCCGATGTTCAGTCCTAGAAGGAACACTCTCAGCCACCCTTTGTGCCATTAATTCGTCAAGCATTTTCCTCCAAAGTCCCTTTGACATTTACTCTCCATGGCTACATTCCAGGCACACAACTTCTGAGATAACCATCATTAAAGGGTGTCTGTGGTAAGGGTGGTTGCCAGCTGCTGCTTTCAACCCATCTAATCAATATTTAAATCTGTATTTTTGAGCACTTACTGTGTATCAGGCACTGTCCTAAATAGTGAGTTAGAGTAACGGACAAAAACCATGTCATAGGTCATTTACATGCGGAAATCAGGCATCCTATGCTTAACCAACGGAGCCACCCAGGAGTCCCATGAACATATATTCTTAAAGGGAGATAACGCACAAGCTAATAAACATGAAAAGAAGATGGAAGGAAGGAAGGAAAGAAGGAAAGAAGGAAGGAAGGAAGGAAAGAAGGAGGGAAAGAAGGAGGGAAAAAGGGAAAGAAAGAAGGAAGGGGGGCAGGCAGGAAGGAGTGCTTGAGTCAATTAAACAGTGGTAAATGTGATAACTCTATGGAGGAAAATAAAGCCATGCAGGACATGAGGAAGCACAGGAAGTAGGGTTACTGTTTTATAAGGGTGCTCAGAGAAAGTCTCAATGACAGCTATTTGAAAAGATAGCTGAAGAACACTAAAATCATACAAAGCTCTGAGGGAAGGATGCTCTAAGTAAAAGGAAATAAGAGTCTTGAGTCATGGATATGCTTAGCATACTTTAAGAGTGATCTAGGATGTCATTAAGTTAGAAGCCAAGAGAATGAGAAGAACAACTGTAGAGGATTTGGTGAGAAATATACATTAGAGAGAGAAGGTTTACAGGTGGAAACAGGTCTTTGGGAATCTTAGGGACCATAGAAAGGACTTCAGTTCAAATTACTATGAATTAGCTTGTAGAAATGGGAACGAAGCAAAAGTCTAATTAAATGGCTATTGCAATCCAGTAAAAGTTGATGATAGCGTGGAAAAAAGAAATAGAGACAGGGATATCTATGAGTGGTAGGGTACAGACTCCATTTTGAAGGCCAAAAGAACAACACTGGTTGGTGGTGTAGATCTGGATGTGTGAGGACAGAAAGAGAGATGCCCATAGGCTTCCAACTGGGTACACCGAGTAGGCTGTGGGCTACATGAACGTGGGGTTTGGCAGAGTTTGAGACTCTAGATGCAGATAAAGCTGGGGGTCATCAAGTGTACATGTCATTTAAAGCCATGAGACTCAATACCATCACATAGAAGGGCTCAACACAGAGAAGACATCTAATAGACACTCCATAGTATAGGCATCGGGTAGATGAGGAGGAAACCCCAAAGTAAACAGAGAAGGAGTGGCTACCAGATGGGAGGGAAGCCATGAAAGAGTGCTATCCAGGGCACTGACAGGGTTAAGAAGAGGAAGTGACCAAAGTACTGACTACTGCTGACAGAATGAGGAGGATGGCAGCTGTGTGTTGCAAAGCCAGTTTTGCCAAGGGTGTTAGTAATCCTGGCTGACACTGCATGGAAAGGTCTGGCGAAGTGATGGAAGCATAGCCTGGTGTTCTGCGTATTTAGGAGAAAAAGGGAGCCCAGGGATGGGAGACAGGCATGGGATATGTGACCTCTGACACACATCCGGCTTCGGGCAGGTGAGGAAGCATTCTTGGAGGAGGCGAGACTAAACATGGTCCAAGACTTTGAACCAAACCTTGACAGGTAAACATCCTGATGGGAACAATGTTTTAGGTAAATTGAGACGCTTGAGGACAACTTTACTGGTGGGAAGGACAAACCAGGGCTGTGTGACAGCACCTCAGTGAACTCAACAGTAATGGAGGTGAAGTGTGAATTTGGCAGTGGCGATGAAATGAGTAATAGAAGGAAAGATTGGGAAAATTATTAGGAGAGGTTTGGGCAGTATTTATAAACTTCTATACAGAGCAGGTGTGTATAGAAGTGTGTGAACATTTTGGTGATGCTATTAATGGATGTTAACAAACAGGACATGCTAAACAAGGAATCTGGGGTCAGAACTAGATTTCCCTCAGCGTGTCATGCCAATTACTCCTTCTCTCTCCTCCCCCGTGTTAATGCTCTCACCCTTGATAATGCTCTCACCCTTGACTTGATTTTCTCATCATATGAGGAGTTAGAGTCTGAGGTCCTCTTAGCTAGTAATGTACAATTTCAGGTACAATAATAATGATTTTGGTCTTAGCCTATTAAAAAATTATTTATTTTTGAGAGAGGCACAGGGTGAGAAGGAGAAGGGAAAGAGAGAGGGAGACGTAGAATCTGAAGCAGCCTCCAGGCTCTGAGTTGTCAGTACAGAGCCTGACATGGGACTCAAACCCACAAGCCATAAGATCATGACATGAGCTGAAGTCAGATGCTTGACCAACTAAGCTACTCAGGTGCTCCGAGTCTTAGACTACTGAGTCTGAGGCGTCATGGAGAAATCATCAAGCACGTGTTTAAAGGGCATATGTTAAAGGGCTAAGAAAAACTTGTAAGAATGGCCAAAACTTCAAGAACTGGGGATCAAGTAGCAAGAGTCTAGAAGGATCTAATTTAGCTCCTGGCTGTGGAGGAGAAGCTACTTACAGTGGAAACTTTCCAGAGCTAGAAAGGGGTTTATGCCTGGCAGGCAGAAATAGCCTGTGAGCCTCCAGTGGCATCCAGCCATGTTTCCCTTCCAAGGTTTGCAGTCTGCGCCAGTGTACACAGAGTCATTCGGCTCCCCAGAGCAGCAAAGCCTTGGTTCCTCAGTGGATGCGTCTACAAAAGCCTAAGCTCATACATGTTTGAGAATTAGCCTGAAGTGTTTATAAAAGGCATTCTCTCACCAACTATGGAGGGTTATGGCCTCTTATTCGTTTCTCAATCAGTAGGAAACCACGTCGAATCTTCCCAATGACTCTAGAGGGAAGCACGTCCTTGGAGCCATGATGCCTGGAACATAGTTGGTGCCTCACAAGTATTTAGAGTCCCCTGGCCAGAATGCCCAGAGGGGATGGATACTGAGAGTAGAGAAACAGGCTGCTTCCTTCCTCCTGCTTGAGGTAGGAGGCTGGAAATAGATGAACAACAAAAGCCAACAGAGAGAGACAACTCCCTATGTCTACACGTAATGTTGTCTAGAAAACATATGTAAAAGACAAATAATAGATAAATAGATCCACAGACAACAAAAAGTCCTTTTTTGGTAAAGGAAAACACACACAAACACGTGCGTGCTTGTGCACGCGCGCATGCACACACACACACACACACACACACACAATTTCCCAACTTGAGGTCATCTTGAGATATAATTTCACTGTTGAGCTATTGTGTTGTGTGTCCTTCCAATGTTCTCTCCACACCACCCAACCCCACCTTTGATTCACACTGTCGCCCACGTGAGGTCCAAGGAGAGGTTGAATGTAAAGGCTTACCCCTTTAGCATACCTAAACATGCGCATCTTTGTCTCATTGTATTTATAAAAATTGCTATCCCTATTGTTAGCATCTAGCTTTTCTTATTTCAGCTCTCCACTCTTACATCTAAATAAGGACACAAACTTAACGACACAGTCAAGTAGCACATAGGAACTATATAGAGGAAAATAGGTGTGCTGGTGAAATGGGGCAATGGCTAACAGAAGCCACCGAGGATATTGAAATGACTGTTCATAAGTTCATGAACAAATTCCAAACATGCACAAGAAATGCAGCTTAGTGGGTGGCGGCGGGGAGTCCAATGTGCACAAGTGCTTCTAAGGGTAAATTATGAAAGTTTTTGTCTACTTGAAAATACAGCGTATTTGACCTTTATATATTTTGGGCAGTTAGAAGACTGAGGCAAGGCACTAACATTTGCTACGCACGTAACTGGATAGTGGCCATTACACAGAGTGGACATGCACGTATATATTACATAATGAAACACACATACACACATGCCCAATCTCATTTATTCTCTTCACTGATCCTGTGATGCATTAAAATTCCCATTTTTCAAATGAAAAAAAAAAAAGGAAGTTCAAAAGCATTCGTAACATGACCAAAGTCACACAGACTATCCATGGTGAATCTGGGGATTGGTACTCTGTCAGAGGCACCGCCAACTTCAGGGTATTTTGGGCAATCTATAGCATAACCCAAAAGCACGAAGACTTTGCTACAGGAGTTCTTGTCTTCAGTCACTTTGATCCTTGAGATTTTTGTCATACTGTAGCAATTTCCTGGCAGGGAGGAGCAGTTAGGTTCCCGTGAAACGCCCTGGCATCTGTCCATCCCCCGCGAATGGAGCATGACATAACCCCCCTCCCCCACAACCATCACTGAAGACATACGGGACTTAAGGCTGATATCTTATTTTAATAGTTAATTCTGGAAACCCACCAAGAGCGGCCATCATTTGAATTTGGCATGATTTCATCGATGCTTGTTCCTCCTAATTTCATTATTCTCCAGATGTTAACATATTTTCCTGCAATGCTAATTTTTCTGTTGCCAATTATCTCTGTCAGAATTGTAAGACAATTCTCTTTTGGATTATTTACTTGTACATTTCTTCTACTAAAATGGAAGTTCCACGAGGGCCCGGATGTGTGTTTTGCTTCGTTATTATAACCTCAGCGTCCTATGCCAGTGCCTGGCACAGAGCATGTGCCCAGAAAGTGCCAGTTAAAGGAATACACAAGTGAAAATCATACCTGCTTCCTGTTGCACGATGCTATTAAAGTGGAATGCTTAAAAATACTGAGCATGTTAGAGGATTTAAAAAAAATAAAATAAGAAGCAAAGTCAGTTCTTATGATTCCGTGTGTAGATCCTCTAGTGGAAAGTTTGGATCCCCGAGTAATGGACTTCTTGGATCTTATCCCTGACCAGCTCTCTGGATCATCCTATGTGCTGGGCTCAGAGAAAGCCAAACACTTTTTAAAGCAACAATGTCGTTAGGAAATGACTGAGGCTAAAAATAGTCCTAGATATTTTCAATTAAAAATAGCACTCTGAATAATCCACTTTTTATTATCTCTTTCACCTCTCCAGTCCGTGTGCTTCATTACCTGACAATTTGTTATCTCTATTTTTAATCACCCCATACAAGACGGAATTAATTCTTCCTAAGCCTTCTTTCATTTTCTTGGCTTACACATAAATTCTTAATGATTTCAAAATATGGTTCCTGTTAATAATTTTTCTGTCTTTAGATGTGCGTTTTGGGAGTCTAGGAGGCATTTTTGTTCCTCTTGTTCAAGTTTGAAACTGTCCTTTCTGTTTTCATAGGAGCAAGAGCAACCCACATGATACTGGGTATAGAGTGCCTGAGTTCTGGAGCTGCTGCCAGGGGGTGGGAGATGATATTATGACTAGTGTCATGGTGCCCTGAAGATAAAGAATTCATTTTCAACTCAGACCCCAAGTAGGAAGCTGTTTTTCCCTGCCAAAGGGGGTTTCAAACTCTCACGAATAGAATGTGTGTGCAGACACGGCCAGTAGGGGACGAAAGGACAGCCATCAGTGTGGAGGACACTGAGTCCGAGCCCCCCACTCTGATTAGCGAGTTACGCCACAGAGCAAAGCCGCTGCTAAAATGGTCAACAACCCGATCTTCTGGCACAAAAGCCTCTTCCTTGAACAAACCATGAGCAGAGATCGAAGTGTCTTGAATCAAGCAGCGGTCACCTGAACACACATCTCATACCGGAGCAAGGACGCGGAAGGCAAAGCCGTCCGAAGCTTCCTTCTTGTGGGTGAACTTGGTGGGTGAACCAAAGACGCCTGAAATAACCCAATGGGGCTCATTTTGGTGCTGCAGGTACTGGTCCCTGTTTGGATTCGAAAGTTTGCAATGAAATGACCCCTGTGAGCTTTATTTATGTAAATTCCCGGATAGGATGAGTCCTGCTTCACTCACTGCATCAAGAATGTCTGTCCAGATGAGTCATATGTACAGAGGCAAAACTGTTTTGAGCATCCTTTCCTAGATCAGTCCACCTCAAACTTTAACGTGCAGGGGAATCGCGGGAGATCGTATGCGATGCAACTTCAGATTCAGTACATCTAGGGTGGGGCTGGAGATCCTCCATTTCCCATGAGCCCCCACATGACACAGATGCTTCCAGCGCATGGACCACACCTTGAATGACAAGGCTCTAGATTGTAACATCTCATACCCAAGTATAAATATGATGCTGCTGATCGCAACTCCGTATACATTTTTATTTGCCAGGGAATGACTCCTCTCAAATCACCGATGGGCACTCATCATTATGGGGTGTTTGCTGGTGATACTGTGAGGGAGTCTCCCCGACTCCGACAGTCTGAAACGAACTCTTATTAACACCTGAGAAGATTTCCGTTCCACAGACAGGGTGTCTGCTTCCGCCCTTTTAAAATAAATGTTGAGATCTTTGGTTTGGAGGAAACAAAGGGAGTCACGTGACTCGCAGTTCCTGGTGGTGTCTTGAAGATGCCTGTTCTGTTTCTCAAGCGAGGAGGAGGAGAATAACATATGGATATATTGCCGGGCTGCCCGTGCTCCTCCTGAATTGCCAGACCACGCTGTAAGGGGCAGCAGATGGCCGGAGCAGCGGGGACCTGCCAAATGATGCACTCCAGAGCCCCTCGACGAGGCGCTCGCTCTGGGAGCGGTAGCAGAGCTCAAGAATATGCTTACGGCCTTTCACAAAGACAAATTATCTGGTAGCTCTTCAGATGGTGCTCTCAGAATCATCGTAGAGGGTGGATGATTTACCTCTGCTATGCACTGGCAATTCAACGTTGTATTAGGGAGGGGGGAAGTACTTTATGAAAGTCTTCGGAATATGAACTTTCTTTCCTGAGTTTGGGCAAAAAGTGCTATTCTCGGATTATTTTATCCGCCACATGGAGTAAAGGAGCCCTATTTCATACTGTCAGTGACATCGCCACCTCCCTCTCCAGCCTCGTCTTCCTCTAATGTCCCCTGGAAGCCTTCTCTGTTCTGGACAGCAAGGCAGCACCTCTAACCTGACCTCTCTCTTCTGGGTACCATGGTTCTCCTCTTAAGTTTTGTGCCTTTCCATCCTGTTCTGCCTTGCCTTTTTAAAGTACTTAAAATCCTACTCATTCTTTAGGGTCCATGCCATATACCAACCCCTCCTGAAGATCCTCCTTAGTTCCTCCAACCAAAAGTTATTTATTACCTCCCTCCACTCGACACTTCTTGTCAGATCCAGATATTTGACAGGTATGAGTGGCTCTTTCTTACAATTCATCTTCTTATTTGATTTTTCAAATGAGCATGATTTCTCTCCTAATTTAACCTATAGGCTTCTTGCAGACAGCACATGTCCTTAGGATGTTGAAATCGATGACAGTGGATGAATACATTCGCACTTAGGTTTTCAAGTCAATCATGTAGATGATACACGCAAAGGTCCAGTCCACCGAATCCTTGCTCAGAACTCAATGCTCATGGATACATCACCAAAGGTAACAGTGGTGATGCCAAGGCTAATGTCCATATTCTCTTTGCTCACAACACGGACATGCACATCCTCTCTTCTGCTCTAGACACTCTATTTGCTTCTTGTTTTATGGAATAGAATATACAGGGGTATCTGTGTTTACTCTGGACAGTAACTGAGGCCACTCAGTCTCGTGCCTCACATTCTGATGACTAGTCAGGAGATTCATTCTTCTAAGAATTCTATAACTTGGGTCTTGATGTGTGTAGAATACATTTGATCTTCTATCTATCTATCTATCTAATTAATCGAGTATCTACCTACCTACCTATCTATCATCTATCCATTTAGTCAGTTACCACAGTAATGCTACAGAAAGTCATTATTTTGTTTTGAATCAAATTTGAAATCCTTCCTTGGAATGAGCCCCCAGTCAGCTCAAGCCAGTTGGCTTAATATCTCAATCACCCAGTCATCCTACACAAGCCTTTTCCAAACTGTGCCATATTCTTGGAATGCTCCCTCTTTCCATCTGCCAAGTTATCTCTCTTCCATCATCCAAACAGCTCATGCAACCCCACCTCCTCTTCACAGTCTTCCAGAACTATTTGGAAAAGGTCTAATAGCTTCTCTCCGCACCATTCGGTGTGAGCATTAGCCACTTAAGGCTCTCTCACTCTTCACTGTTCTAATGTATTCATTCTTGCAATGGACACCAAGTACGTACCCTGTTGCGCACTCTTCAACAGTCTTCTTCCCTATTTTTTGGGGGGGGGCGTTTCTTTTTTGTTGGTTTTGTTTTGTCTTTGTATACGCTGTCTTTAATTCCAGGTATTTTGAGGCTCGTGATCTACTTTGACAGATTCTACAGAAATAAGATGATTACAGCCCTGTGCACAGTGCCAAGTGTAACATTATGTGGAAACAGATACTTAATACATAAGGAGATTTCTCCGATTTGATTTTTTTCATGAACAAAGAATATGGAACATATTTAATATTTCACAAATCCACCGGGACCTGCCAGAAGAACTCTTTTCGCCTTGGGCAAGGCTGGCAATTTCCATGGGGGTTCATTTCTCAGATGACAGTGCGGTTGTTGCGTTGGTGGCAATTGTAGGCAGGACAACGGGGAATTAATAAGATGCTCTCGGTGCTGAGGGACAAGCTCACAGAGGTCATTCTCCGAGAGGGAAACAAGTAGGGACACTGAAGGGCTGAGAGGTGCAAGCTAGGAAAGCTTCCCTTCTTCGAGGGAAGTGGGGAACGTGCCAGTAGAAAGAGGTGGGAAATCACCTTGGACTTGGGAGGTGTTGCTCACGGAGCGGATGCTCAGCGTAGATTTTACCGAATGAAAACAGAAATCAGCTATTCAAAGAGCCATGATGTAAATCACGTTCCACACAACCTAGCTGAGGAAATCACTAATGCTCCCTGACTGAATTTGGGGGAGGGGGAGGAGTCTGAAAGTTTACAAGAGGGACCGAGGAAGAATAGGAAGTGTCTGTGTTTATCTAGAAGTAATTAAAAAACAAAAAAGAAAAGAAAAAAGAAAAAATCTCCCGGTTATCAGCAGGGCCAGCTACGTAACTTGCAGGGACCAAAACAAAACGAAATTGGAGAGACATCCATTTTCAAAATTATTAATGATTTCAAGATGGCAAGAGCAGAGGAAGAACGAGGCACGAGTCTCTTCTAGACCCTGGGAGACCATTCATGTCTCCTGAGCAGTGGAGAGATCCCTGCCTTTGAACATGAATAGTGTGCCTACAGGTGTGAGTGCATTTAGGGCACTGGGCTAATCCAAAGTCTGGACAAAATCTCTCCCTTAATAATAAATCACTGCTTAGAAAAAAATACAGTTTGGCTGTTATAAGCTCAGGTTTTTTTGGTAATATTCATTTATTTTGAGAGAGAGAGTGAGCACAAGCAGGGGAAGGACAGAGAAAGAGAAAGGGTGGGGGAGAGCACAGTTTGGAGAAGGACAGAGAGAGGGAGAGACAGAGGGAGACGGAGAGAGAGACAGACCTCCAAGCAGGCACTACACTGTCAGGGCAGAGCCCGACGGGGGCTCTAACTCACAGAACTGTGAGATCACTACTTGAGCTGAAATCAAGAGTTGGACACGTAACCGACTAAGTCGTCAGACGTCCCATAAGTTCAGTGTTTTAGATGACATTAGACCACAAAGCGTGATCTCTGGGCAGGAAGCGTTTGGTTTTATTCAGTCGGCTTCTTCCATTTTCATATCAGTCATTTCAGATTTTCAAGAGCATACTTCTTTTGTCTTTGTCTCTGTTCTATGCAAAACAAAACCAAAAAAACTCACAACCCCCCAAAACAAAAACAAAACAAAAAACCTAGAACTTCCTGTCTCTCCATTTTTTTTTTTTAAATCAGGAAGATGGAGATGATAAACTTCATCTCTCAGGTTACGCAGTGTCTCCTGAAGTCTTGTACTTGCATTTTCTGGCATACACCAGTTCCTCACTTCCCTTCTTTCCTTCCTTCCTTTTTGGACTCTGGTTCTCCAAACGCAAGGCCCCTGCGCACGAGGCCATCAACTGGTCCTGGATAAGTAACCAAGTTTCTGGTTGTCAGTGCTGAGGGCCCGCCCTTCACCCCGACGTTCCGTCTGTGAGGGCTGTATTTATGCCCACTCTCTTCCTCTCACTAATCCCCTGTAGGCTGCGATCATGCTCTCCAGGAAAGTCTGCAGACTGTGTCGTTGGGGAAGAAGACGGTGGGAGCAAAGGACCAGGGCCCAAGACATTTCTGTCTCGTGTCTCATTATCTGGGTACTGGCAACCCCAGCCTCCTCACAGCCCATTTCATCCCAGGGAGGAGTCCCAGATGAAAGAACGGTGGGGACCGGGCGAGAAGAGGCAGAGAGAGAGATGGAAAACAGACCCAGCACTTTGACAAGCTGGATGCAAAGATGCTCTAGTCTATTTGATCAAAGTGGGGGGAAAAACACTTTTGTCAAACTGTCTGCTTTGTTTTCGGGCGATGCCACTCTCGCACATCATTTGCCTCTTTGCATTAATGCGCTGTCTACATGTTTTATTCACTGTTGGATGATCAGTGTCCAAAGCATTTTTTTCCTACTACAGATTTATTTAAATGTGCCCAACACTTAAGCAGTCAGCTTATAGCAACTACTATAATCTCTTCTTCTTTACTCGTTGCCAAAGACACATATCACACAAAGAATAACAAAAGTGCGAGAGAAGGATTAGGAGAATGCGGAGTCACCGTGAACAAAGTGAAGCTAGCATTGTGCTTTAAAAATAACGGCTTTTCCGTCTCATGGGCAAGGAGAAATAACTTTTCCACCACATAATAAATTTATTAGCCTTTCCGACCTCATCATTCCTACCTTAACTTAGATACAGCATCAAAGACAAGAACATCTGTTTGACAGGAATATTTTCCACTTCAGCTTTTTAACATTCACCGCTGCTTGGTTTTCCAAAGTTACTGCATGAGCGCCACCTGGTGGGGTGTTCGTTAGTTGCTCAGTGTAACCAGGGAAAGGATCCGATTTTGAGACTTTCACTATGGAAGGACATGCAATTAGGCAAATGTTTGGAAAGACCAACCACGAATGGGCAACCTATTACACGCACTTAAAGCAATAAATTCTATCCTTTAATTGCTGGCTAAATATAGCATGTTCCGGTTCTCCAAACCTGGCTCTTTCTTCCTAAACGTTCTTTTCCCTGTTCCTTCTTGTTCCAACCAATTTCCCACCCATGTATATCTAACTCTTTCAAGATGTGGTTCATCATTGAGTTGTTCCAGAAAGCCTCTCTTGGTGCTTATGTCAGTCAAGGTCCCCATAGAAACAGATGGCGCACTAAAACTGGGTCATCAGAGCAGTTTATCTACCGACAAACAAGTGGGCAGAGTATACAAAGCCACCATGATGGTGGGAAGAATACAAAAACAGGAACAGAGGTCCCCACTGTCCTAGTTCTGAAGGAGCAAGCAGACAGTGGGCTGTGCAAGAGGGCAGCCTGGTGGAGATGTGACCTCGGGAGACGGGTTCCATCTCTCCATCTCCTACGGGTGTCCCTCATTGGCCAACCACAACATCCAACCACGGCGGCGAGGTAAACCATCCAAGTTCACCCACTGAGGGGTGCAAATAGGGAGCCAAAGCCAGGTGAGGAGGTGGGGTCAGCAGTAGAGTACCTGCAGCCTGCACTTTTCCTTACAGTCCTGGGCATCTACCATACAAAAATACACTTACAGACAGAAGACCGAAAGATTAACTACAGAGAAATAAACAGTTATACTGAAAGACTAAATGATGGGCCCGAGCAAGGTTTTCCACTCTGTATAACGTCCTCTTGCTTCTCAGACTGATAGGACATCTACCCACCTGAAGCTACCTCTACCCCCTTCACTTAAGGTGCTCCCAGTCAGCATCTCTCTTGTTTCAAGATGGGGTAGGTGTGTGTTAATTGCAGCTCTGTTTCCGGTTCTGCTTGTAATGGCCCGTTATCATTCATCACTAAGAATGGACTAGAAGTTTGAGGACTCAATATGATAAATCCATGTTAATTAATATCTGTCATACCTGGTCTCTCCATTTTTGAGGGGCGTCTTGAACTTAGAGCATCCATTCTCCCTCTCCTTCTCTCTCATTCGATATGAGTATATCTTTGGAATATGCAGTGGCTAATAAAGTAGGAGAAAGTATCAACAAGGTTTACGTTGCAAATCATGAATGAGCAGGTCTGGCCTTTGGGGAGGGTTTCACTTGCTGGCTGGTCTCAGTTCCCAGGAGAAAAGAGCCTGCCAGGCTAACACGTGGGCGTCACAGGCATGCAGTGGGACAAGACCACGTTAGGAGAAAAGGACGACATCAAAGCTTTCGAGAAAGTCTTTGTGGATGTTCACATGTTTCTCAGAGCAGCTCATGTGATCCTGACCCAAGGCGGTAACCTGAACAGTAGAATTTTATCAAAACTATGGTCTGTTTCCAAATTTGAGTTTGATGATACAAATCTCCGCATAGAAAACCAATAGAAAACAGAAAACAACTCAGAAATTATTAACCTGTCTTTTAAGGACTTCATAAATCATCACATTATTAGGGCAGGAACTAAACTCTGCAGAATATGAAATCGCCCCTCTCGGTTTGAACATGAAGAAAATGAGATTGGAGCTTCAGTCACATACCCTGAGACAGAGGCTAATCAGTTGCAAATTTAAAACCACAATCTAGATCTTAAATGAGGTCCCCACCCAGCGCTGAGAATATTAAAGCACAATAGAACTTCATTGTGTGGCAGGACAATTTCTTAGAAACAAAAAGGAACATGTAACTGATATGTGCTTTTTTTTCCAGCTGTAGGAAAAACGTTAGGGCAAACAATCTCCTTCCTCCCCTTTCCCTTCAGCCCCCTTCTTCCCTAGCAGCAGTGAGAAGGTAGAAATACCGGTGGTTTTGTGGTCCTGAGTCAGAAGACATTAAACTTGTGTTCTCCAAGAAGAGACAGCTAATGACGGTAATTGATCTGAACAGGTTGGAATCCGGGGAGAAGGGAAATGGGGAACCAGGAGAGAGGGGGAGGTGAGGGAGGTACGCAAGTGTTTGGGTGTCCTTTGGGGTCAGAGACCTGAACCCATTCTTGAACCCTCCACTTGTAGCGCCAAGACCTCAGATGGGGATGGCACTGTGAGCCCTGGGGAGGAAGGAACCCTGACAAGATTCTCAATACCGAGCCTGGCAGGAGTGGCGGGAGCGGGCCGCAGGCGGGTGGTGGGGATTCTGTCAATAAAACCGCGTGCCGTGCCGGCGCAAGGATCAGAAAGGCACCCGGTACCTAGTTCTCTGCCCTTTGTTCTAGACTGAGTCAGCCCCCGGAGTCGTAATGCAGTCTGAGGGCGGGCGAGGGCACCCCAAATTGACTGATATTGGACTTCTTGTCAACCTCGATGACAGCAGCCTCACAGTGGATTTAATCTGACTTAGAAAAATAAAGAAAGGTGACATTTCTTGCACTCTGAGTACCGCGGAGCGAGCTGTACCTGTTGAAAGTGTAAATTTTCCATTGGTATCATCCAATAGTTATTTTGAGGGGTGAGGGCTGAGACCTAAGTGCCAAGGAGATCATTGCATCCACCACCTTTTATTTTTAGAAAGTGTATTTTTGAAAGCAAAATGTTTCCCACTGTACCATTTTTTTGTGGTCCACCTAAAAAGAGGGGAAAAATGGATTTTTACAATTGTTTCTGTAGTAACATAAGCTCTTCAGGCCATAGGGCTTGCGTACTGAAATGCAGCCCAGCATGAAATTTTACAGCTGAATTGTGGACCCTGCCAATAAAAGTTTACAGCAGAACAGCCTGGCTTTTCTAGCGTTAGGAGAAGAGGTGGAGAAAACACACATGCTCTAACGTATACTAGGATCCTGGAAATATGGCATTAATGATTGCAACTCTTTGAGAATACAGAATTAAAATGTGCGAGTGACGTAAATTAGAAACACTTGAAAAATAACGTTTTTTATCACCCAAGTCATGTGCCCCATATTTACTTTGTATAAATGTAAACTCGAAATGCTTTGACGTCTCTTTCAATTTCATAATTGAATGAGAAGGTTGGAGAATTCACCGGTTTTAAAGCGAAACTACTATTGACTTTAAATGATCCCCGTTAGGAGGAAAAGTAATAGAATGAATAAATTAAATTCACTCGACATACCATGATGCCGTAGCATGAATTGCGCTCACAGACAACTCGTTGCCTACTGAATGCATTTATACCAGAGCTACCCAGGCAGTCAGTGCCGCCAAAGTATCCAAGGGGCACGGTTTTCGCTCTGAACACAGAAATATATAATTGGCTATGACCTATCTTTGGGTATTGTTGTGGGTGGTGTGGAGCAGAGAACTGAATAGAGCCCCTAAATAAAATACACCTGCTCAACTGATGATGATGATGACAGTGATGATGACAACAACGACAATTACAAAGTGCTTTTTTTTTTAAACCGATTGAAACTATTTTTAACTGAGTTTTAAAAAGCCCTAAAATAAAATCTGTGTGAACCATAGCACAGATCTTTTATTGCAATCACCTAAATAGAAGCGTGCTTTAATCTATCCAGCCTTCCTGACCGACGCCCACCCCCTTTTTCTTTTTTCTTTTTTATTTACCTAATGGCAATGGGCTGAGTGTATGAGTCCACTGATAACCCACTCGGGAGGAAAACCTTCATAACATCAGTTCAATGTGTTGGAGCTCCGGGGCACGTAGAAATCATGCTCTGGAAAACACACTCGGGAGGCCCGAGGAACAGAGACTGTGAATGTAACTGACTAGGGAGGGTCTGAGGAACAGAGACTGTGAAGGGAGTGCTGGCTCGGCCTGCCCTTTGGGCAAAGGATTTGAGGGAGTGACCGAAGTACCATTCACTCAGCCTCCTCCCCAGCCAGATCAGTGGAAATTGCCACTCACTGTGATGAAGATGCAGGGACCCACACTCCCAGCTAAATGAGACTTGGGTCATCAAAGGGATGTTGGGAGGGTGTGGATACAGGGCTACGCTAGAGCACTTGCAGACAGAAAGTGCGGAGGGTGTATCAGCGCTGTTTTTGTTCCTTTTGGAAGATCCAGCATTACTGTAAACTATAATAACCAGAATAATTTATCTCACAAACTGGAAATAGTAGCCACCATTAATAAATGATGTATTTTCCCTACATTCCAGTGGACAGAGCCCTGTTTGCTCAGGCTCGCAAGGGGCACGGATTCATCCGTTCATTCATCTGTTTAGTGATCAGCCAGTGATTTTGTCTCTACATATCAAACACCGTGTTGTGCACTATCCTGGTAAATAAAGTCATCTGTACTCCTAGGGAGCTCACAGTGTTAGGTGGGAGAGACCAAGTCATACCGGAGAGGTCATTACAGGGGGAAACAGGAATCCTTAGGGATACATTTGATTAAAACGGGGATGGAAAGAATAGAAGACTTCTTCGGAAAGGTGATACTTGGTTAAACCTTAAAAGTTCATGGATGAGAGGCCTGTGGGCAGAGGAAACAGCAACGCTTTCAGGAAACTGTGAACAGGGATCACTGTCAAATGACAAGTGTGGAGAAGGGAGGGGCACGACTTGCGGAAAGTCACATCCGGGAGTTTCGATCTTTTGCTAAAGGCAGTGGGTCTGTATAATAACTCGGTTTGCATTCCGTAAAGATCATCCTAACGACGTGGGGGAAAGGGTTACAAGGGGGGAAGGAAGCTCGGATATACCATTTGCTTGTTTTTCTAGTTTCTACGAGCATGCATTATTTCAACTGTTTTAGATTTGCAAGTTGAGAACCTGGCCGCACTGGCCATGAGAATGCCCCTCTCGGCTAACTCCAGGGGGGGCTGGAGTCTGGGACAGACCATCACCTCCCCTGATGGCCAACTTTGACACAATTCCCAACAGTCTTGCCAAACTTTCCAAAGACCTCAGAAACCTCCTTTTCTCTCTTTAACTCTGGGTCAGACTTAACATTACAGTCTAAAAACTCAACGTGTGTCCCCTAATCAAGTCTTCTCACATATTTTTCCCTCTTGGCATCTGCTTCTCAGAAGACTCAGAGTAATATAGTAGCGCAGTAGGATCTACCGCATAAAAACTCCTTCCACAAGTAAACATTTGTGAATTACTTGAAATTAAGAGTAAGTCATATTAATTCTCATCTTCATCCCCGTCCCTGACACTAAACAACTTGTCAGGTTTGCAAGAATAAAGGAAAAAATAATTTAGTTCAGAGGTGATCATGCAACAGAATGTTTTCTATTACAGTTCAAGGTGATATATCAACAATGTTATTTTTTTATGAGTGCAACAGAAACTTTGAAAAGTGCAATTACTATACAGGTTAACAGAAGTCTTCCTGTCCAGTGTGATCGAACCCAATGCTGGAGTTGCTTAACATTAAGAAGTCAGATAAGGGCACCTGGGTGGTTCAGTTGGTTAAGCTTCTGACTTCAGTTTGGGTCATGATCTCAAGGTTCACAAATTCAAGCCCTTTATCGGACTCTCTACTGTCAGAGCAGAGCCCACTTTGGATCCTCTGCCCTCCCCCCCCCATCTCTCTCTACTCCCCTACTGCTCCTGGGCTGCTCTCTCTCTCAAAAATGAATAAGCATTTAATGAAAAACAAAATAAAAATTAAAAAGCCAGTTAAAAAGGAGAAATCATAAAAATGACTCACACCTTAACTTCGTATCTCAAAACATATGGATACAGATTTGTCAGTTTTTATAGTCAAGAGCTTTTCTCTGAGCGAGGTTCAGAGAATGCCTGTATTATGAATGCCTGCATAAAACATATCTTTAACAAATTACCTATTATGCCTGTTTGTGATTCCGTTCAAGTTGAATTACAAATTCAACCTCAGAATAAATTCTATCCAGAGTCCTAGGATTTCCCTGCCTACTGGTCAGCTGTCGGGTCCGTACCTAACAGGCAGGTATATAATACAGTTAAAGAGCTTGCATATGTATGGGTGTGGCTTGGCTTGGCTGGAGGCGGGGGGCTCTCAGCTTTCCTTGACTTATTTCCATCCGGAACAAAATCCATTACAGTCGGCCCTACTGATCCCTCTTCCCTTTCCACAGGAGGAGGGAAGGTACTGGTTGAGTTCAGGAGAAACACCTGACTGTGCCTAGATCAGATGACTTCTTTCTCTCTCCAGAACCCAACCTGTCCCCATGACAGATAGATTTCTGCCGCTTCAGGAGAATGAGTTTTCTCCCTGCAGGGGAAGCTTTTCAGTTGCCCAGAGCTACCTACGATGGCACAAGTGTGGCAGTGAAATTCTGGAACCGTACACGGCCAGTAGGGTGCAATGTCCCCATTGGGTTGCATGTTCTACTTGTCATTCTGTCAGTAATACGGATTCTTGACATGTGAGTCCAGTGACTCCAGTTAGGCTTTTCCCTATCAGAAATTCCTTCTTACATGATCTTTTCCTAAACTTTTAGGCTTGTTTAAACATCTTGAACTTTTTTTAATGTTTCAGAAGAATTTTTACACAGGTTTTTCACATTGTCATCAACGTTTTGGATCCCATCCCATGTCATCCCTTCCAAGATCTATCTCCTCAAGTGTCTGACCATTAGCGTTTTGAATCTTTTCTCCTTGGTAGACTCCATCCCTGAGAATTTCAAATATGTTTTACTTAAAAATCTTGAAACATTTCCTTTGATCCTGCTTTGCCTTTTGGTCGGCACCTTCCAGTCTTCCTTTTTCTCTTTGCTGATTAACATGGTGAACTTGCTAAGAGCCTATGGTCTCCCTGGCATTCCTGAGGTTTCCCTGCTGAATGACCTTCTTTTTCTTTTTTTTTTTAAATTTTTCTAACATTTGTTTATTTTTGAGAGACAGAGTGTGAACAGGGGAGGAGCAGAGAGAGAAAGAGACACAGAATCTGAAGCAGGGTCCAGGCTCTGAGCTGTCAGCACAGAGGCTGATGAGGGGTTCGAACCTAGGAACCATGAGATCATGCCCTGAGCCAAAGCCAGATGCTCAACTGACTGAGCAACCCAGGCGCCTCTGAATGACCTTCTTGACAAGCAGGTATTGTTCTCATTACACATGCCCTCTAATCTTCCTAGACTATGGCTTGAAATCATCTCATTATTAATACCCTCAAACTCCTTGTTTTAAAATTCATATATTTTTGAATGAGAAAGCACACATGCACCCATGGGGAGGGACAAAGAGAAAGGGAAAGAGAGAATCCCAAGCAGGGTCTGTGCTAACAGCAGGGGTGGGGCTCCATCTCATGAACCTTGAGAGTATGATTGGAGCCAAGATCCAAAGTCAGACACTTAACCAACTGAGCCATCCAGGCACTTCCCTTCTCCTTTTGAACAGGATTTGAGTTGTTTTGTATTTTCCCACTCCTGTTTTTCCTCTTCTCTGCCTGCTCCCTACGACTTCCACCTGCCACATGGCTACAGTCTACAGTGAATCAGAACACAGACTCTTCAGTCAGACTCGCTGGGGCCCCCCATTCATAGTCATGTGGCTTTGGGCAAAGTTCTCGTTCTGTATTTTAACTATGGGGATAAGATTAGTCCTGGCCTGTTTATCATGACAATTAAATTAGCCACTATACTGAAAAAGCTTTATACACTCTTTGATGTACAGTTAATACCCCCTGCATAGAGCTGGCTATGGGAAATCTCACTTTTTTTTCTTAGTTTGTTCTTCATTCTTTAGGGTAACGTTCAATGAGCTAAAACATAACAAAAAAAATTTCCTGGTTTCAAGGACTTCGATATTCATATCTCCTTGTTCTTTATATCTATACCTGGGTTATTATCCAATTTAAAATAGTATCCTGTTTCTAATTACCTTGAAAACATACCCACTTCAACATTGTCTCTATCTCTATTTTTGTCCTAAACCCATACATTGATCTTTTCACCCAACTTTCTTTGAGTAACAGAGGCATTTGGAGAATGAAAGTATTTCTCTTCTCCATTTGCCCTTTCAATCCTTCTCTAGTCTTGTTTTGGGTTCTTCATTTTGGACCCCTTTAATCCCATGATAGCCTGTTAACTGATCTTCTTCATCAAATGCATTTGCTCCAATGCAGTCAATATTTATTGAGTATCGATCAGGGGCCATGCATTGTTCAAGGCCCCTGGGAGGCATCTGTGAACCAGACAGACTGGCTCCCCACTTCATGCATCACCCATCCTGTGTCCTATCTCCCCCGCTGGCCCTACATCACAGTGGCCTGAAGCTCTTTTGTCCAGGCTTGTATTTGCTTTTTTGTATCAAGTTTAAAAACTCATCCTAGGAACTGTGGTAAAAGGCAGAGTGAAAAACACCAGCAACTCTCTTCCCTGCGTAGCTCTCGGTCATCATCCAAAGCCGAGGTTCTTCTCATGTTGTACGTGCAAGAGCACACGGCTCTTCCTTCACAACTGTCGCTACCCTCCCTCCACCTCCCAGGGCTCCACTCACTCTGACCTTATCTCGCCCATCCTATCTTCTCAAGCTCATTCATGTAGCCACCACTTCTCAAGCCAGATCTCACATGCCGCGTGCCCTTCTTTCTCATTTCAACCCAAAAAGTGTCCACCTCAAGCTGGTCTCCCCCACCATGAGGCCACTGCGGTCTGCTCTGTTAATTTTCCCCTTCAGTGCAAATCTGATCCACTTTGGGGCATAGCAGAAATATTAAGGGGGGTCTCTATTTGTATAGGAATTTCAGCTGAGTACAAAGCTGGCTACAAAACGATCTGGTCTGATGACCTCGTCTATCACTCACTTCAAGCTAAGGTGGTAAGGAGACTGACCACTGATTACGGGAACAGGGCGTTTCTCGGGAGAGAGGTTCTAGAAAGGTGTGCATACCCCCCGGCTGCATGCACATAATTAAGTGAGCGTGGACAGAGATGTTCATTCCACCATATCAAGTCAAATGAAAGGGTCCTTCAAGAATACCAAGCAGATACTTGGGAGTGTTTGTCGGTGGAAGCAGCTACCCTCCCACCCTCCAACAGGTCTGCTGCTGATCTAGAGAAGTCTTCTGCTTCCCCTCTAAGAAAGGGCCAGAGCAGAACTGATAAGAGCATTTGAGAGCTTGCCCTGTTTTTCCACAAGTCTTAGGGGGAGATGCTGGTGTTCCCTGGAAATGCCTGTCCAGACAAAAGGTTTTCTGGAGCTCTCTATGTTGGCATAATACAAAGGAAGGTTTGGGTGGGGGTGGCCCAACTTCCAGGACTTATCCAGCTAAAGCGAACACCACGGAGGGGAGTTAGAATTGAGTCATCCTGAGAGGACTTGTCAAAAAAAAAAGCATGCATTAGAAGGTGGACACTCCAAGTTAGAGAGCCTACTACATGGGGTGAACCACACACACGGGGACCAGCCAGAGCAGGCATGGGACATGCCAGAGAACAGAGAAGAGGGAGGTCACCACTGCTTCTTCCCTCCATCTTCACCTGAAAGGAGCTACAGGAAGTAAGAAGTGCAAGAAGAGCAGAAGAACAAGACAAAAGTCAACCATAGTATCTGTGCCCAGTATACATTCCTTAGAGGCTGAGTTTGTCCAAACCTGGGGATGGGGAAAAATTTTCAATGAAATGGGAGAGAAGGGTACGCTTTAGAACAGATACAATACTGTTTAGAACCTAAAGGTGACCAGAAGAACCAAATGACCTGCCTCAAGATTCCATCCAGGGATAAAGAAGAATGGTTCAAAGCAGGGGGTGTACTGTGTCAGAGGTGAGCCTAATTAAGCTGCTTCCTGTCTTATCCCCTCCAAATCCAGCTCACCCAGTAAAATAGACATTCATAGTTTACCTGAAAAAAACAATGTGAAAGGGAAGAAACAGACACTTCTTGCCTTCTTTTGAATTATCTTTACCCCAGAGCTCAGGAAAGACTCTCTTAGCCATTACTTCAGATTTATTGAAAGCTCATTCCCAGAGCTCTGTGGGTTAGACTGTAGCTTTCAATGGATCTACATAATGTGAGGAGGACTGTCCCCTGCCCAGCATAGTTCTTTCCAGGTGGCATGCTGCCACCACTAAGAGAATTCCAACACCCCGTCCCTCTCACCCCCTAGAGATTCCTTCACTGTGCACTCAACACAGAACCAAGCCCAAGATGGGAATACGGAAAACAATAGCCCCTGGTTGCTGATTGAGCACTGTTTGTCAATAGCCAATTCCTCCTAAAGGCTTTGATGTATTATTGTTGATTTTTTTTTAAATTTTCAATCCTGAGAAAATGTAATCCTTGACAAGGTGCCAAAGGAGTTTTGTTAGAGAACACATCCACAGAAATTGGAAGAGGATGTCTCCCATGCTCTCTATCTTCTCTACGGGTATTTGTCCCCCTCTCCTAGAGATGGATGTATTTAGTCACAAGTTCATTTGTTTCTTTCAAATCTCATGCCTCCAGGTGGATCGTTACTCCCAGAAGCCTGGGAGAAAGCTTTTGGTTTTGCCTTTCCTCGGTTTCTGCTTGTAGGCTGTACAGGTCCCCACAGAGTTTTACACTTTACACATATTTTCTAATTTCCATTTTTATTTTTATAAATGATTCCCTAGGAGTTTATCCCATTCCCACCTGTTTCCTTTTTCTTCTTTTTATTAGTCTGCCTTTCCCCGTCGGCCCCCCACAAGAAAGACTCAAAATAAATTATTTCTATGTATACTCCTTTAATTTTGAACCAAGTTGCTCAAATGAACTCAAGCATGCCTGTTCCAATCTATCAACTTAATTCCGGCAAAGGGAGACCGAATTTTAGCTCTGCATTTCCTTCAACGGTAGGTCAAGAACACCTGTGCGTTTCAGCCATTCATTCTGCTCTGCTCTGCTCTTGACCTCTGTCAGGAAAGACCTCTTGTTTTAGACTGGCCTGCAGGCCAATCTATGCGTAGATTCCAGCACTAGGAGAGACGCATTGAAATCATCCGTCTCTCTCTCATCACATACGGACACCAATTTTAGAACAGCATCGTGATAAAGATGAGTTACTGCCTTTCTAACCTAGATGGTCAAAAAAATAATAATAGTAAGATCCATCAAGATGAAGAAAGTGGTGTACTTCCAGGGTCAATATTTTGGGAGTACTCAATTTTTGATATGCTAGAGATACACTTACGCATACACTACAGAAACAGGTAAGAGGCCATGAGGTCTGAGGAACTCAGTTAAGCAGAAGAGAGGTTTTTGGAACGGTCTATCTCTCCGGTGTGTGAAGACAAATGATTACTTGTGAGTCACTTTCGTGGTACTGTGATACTGTTAGGCAGTACTCACAGTCCAAGAATTGAATTAACAGGACTATCATCAGGATTTCTCTAACACACACATGCACACAAAGTTTGAACAGACACTTGTTTATTTCTAGCTGTAATTCAGAGCTTCCTTAAATCCATGAATGCCTTGGTACTGAGATGTCCACTAAGAGCTAAGACCTGTACTCCAAGATTCTGTCATATGCTCCTGAAAATAAGTACCCTTGGAGGTGACCTCACAGGCAAAGCATGGAGGGTATGACAAGCTCCACATGAGACAATGTCGAGGTGGCACTGTTATGGGCTGAATAATTGTGTTCCTGCAAAAAATGTCATATGCTCAGCCCCTAAACTCCATGTGACAGTGTCAGGAGGAGGGACCTTTGGGGGTAATTAGGATTGGATGAAGTCATGAGGGGGGTGCCCCAATAATGGGCTTAGTGCCCTCAAATAAACCACCGGGGTGCTTTCTTCTCTATTCTCCACCATGTGAGGATCCAAGGAGGAGGCCATCTGTAACCCGAAAGAGCATTACCAGAACACAGCCATGCTGGCATGCTGATCTCAGACTTCTAGGCTCTAGGAACATGAGATATAAATTTGTTGTTTCTAAGCCACTCTATCTATGGTTTGTTAATTATAGCAGCCTGATGGACTAAGACAGATTCTTTGTTTCCCATTCTATATGCAAGAAATAATAGAGGACAGAGGTGATTAGAAGCTTATACTACTTATAGAAAGCCTTGAAGGTAGAATCAGAGAGGTGGAGGGAATAAAGGTCTCTGGCTGGGTAACATATCAGGAGGGGGTGGGGTGAGAGCAAGAGAGAGGAAGCTGTGAAGGACAATGAAAAGAGATTTGAGAAAGACATGCTAAATAACAGACTCTGTGAATACCTCCCTAACTCACCTCTGATGCATACTCCTAAAGCCCAGACGGAGGAGTTTGCTAAGCTCTGAAAGCAGAGGAATATGCCAGAGCCTAGAAGGATCAGATCAGTAAATAAGTAAATAAGAAATTAATAAGAAAAAAAACAACAGAAATAACAACAAAAATATCCCTATTCTGACAGAGCTTAAATTCTAGTGAGGAAGGAAATATTAAAATAAGTAATATTATTTAATAGTATTAAATAGTAAATAAGAAAATTATAGTTTATTATTGATTAGACCTGGTCAATTACATCCGAGAGAGAGAGAGAGAGAGAGAGAGAGAGAGAGAGAGAGAGAGAGAGAGAGAGAGATCAGGGTGATGGCGGCTGGAGTTCCTGAGAAGGGAGACAGTTGGGAATTTTACACACCGTAGGCAGGATGCGTGTATCCGAGAAGAAAGCACTGGAGAAGAATGTGAAGGAGAGAAAGGAGGTGGCTCTGCAGGTGTCTGGGCGGTGTCCCCACAGGAGACACAGTCACTGCATGGGCCTAAGGCAGGAGCATGCATGGTCTTTGGAAGGGATGAGAAGTTCTTGAAAAGGGTGACAAGAAGACAACAGGAAGTCCAGCTTCTCTGCAAGTATTCTGCCTTATTTATTCCACTAACCGTCCTCTCTCCTTCCTGTACTCTCAACTTCTTCCAGTCAACTGGATCCTTTCCATTAACTAAAAAATGGTACTTTGAACATCTTAATATGGTCCCTTTGCCCAACATGCCTTCTAGTTTGTGACAGGATTCACACCTCCTTCACAGCTATGTCTCTCAGAACTTGATCAACACACAAGGCCTCTTCTCCAGCCTCCGGGCCACCCCCGTCCACACTCCCCTCTGACCTCACATGTCTTCCACACACCGCCAATTAACTCCAGGTTTCCAAATCCAGTTCATACCCTGGCTTTCAATTATACTTGACCTGTCCAAAGAACCTCCTATCTTTTTGAAGACTTTTCTCTTGCCCTTTGGGACACTGTGTTCTTCTTGTTCTTGTCCACTACATCTGGGCTCATTTTTCCCCTTCCTCCTGAACTGAATCATGGGCAAATGGAATTCTTCAGAGTCTAAGCTTGGATCCTCCTCTCTTTGTACCTGGAATGCTCCTCTAGCGCATTATTTCAACTCTAGGGGCTTCAAATCCCATCTACATGCATGTTACCCATCTACATTTTTCCACCCCAGACCTCTCCCCTGAGCCACAGGTATGCACGTCCAAGTGCTTGAGTTCTCTATATGGCAGCTCACCGATGCCTTAAAACGATTTCACAGGGCTGGGCACCTGGGTGACTCAGTCAGTTAAGACACTGACTACTTATGATTTCAGCTCCAGTCATGGTCTTGAGGTTGGAGGCCTACACTGGGTCTTTGCTACCAGCAGAGCCTCCTTTGATCCTCTGTCCTCCTCTCTCTTTTTGCCCTACTCAAACAGACATATTCTCTCTTTTTCTCTAAAAAAGAAAATAAAGAAGATTTCACAAGGCCAAGTATCTGAACCACCCTTTCCCAAATACCTAATCAAATTCTATTCTATTCACGGGCTCTGCATTTCAGTACACACCACCTTCATGAAACTATCGCACAGACTGAAAATCAAGGAGTCATCATCATTTACACTTGACTCTCCCTCACCAACCATATTCAGTCCATTTAAAAAGATCACTAGAGGGGCGCCTGGGTGGCTCAGTCAGTTAAGCGTCTGGCTTCAGCTCAGGTCATGATCTCACAGTTCGTGGGTTTGAGCCTCATGTCGGGCTCTGTGCTGACAGCTTGGAGACTGGAGCCTGCTTCAGATTCTGTATCTCCCTCTCTCTCTGCCCCTCCCTGGCTCACACTGTCTCTCTGTCTCTCAAAAAAAAATCACTTGATTAGCAACGTGTTTCACAGCAGTCTACCTCACCCCCAACCCCTCACAGTTCTAACCAAATTCCAAGTCTCTGCCATCTCTCACCTGAAGTAGTGTGAGATCCTTTCACTTGTCTGATTTACCCTTCGTTCTTCTCCATCCATTCTCTATACAGTCACTCAAGTTATACTTACACATGCGCGCGCGCGCACACACACACACACACAATCAATTTAGACAGAGAGAGAGAGCATGAGTGGGGAGAGGAACAGAAGGAGAGAGATTGAGAACCTCAAGCAGGGTCCACACTCAGCCTAACACAGGGCTCATCCCAGTGTCCTGCAATCGTGACCTGAGCTGAAACCAAGCGTCCTACGCTCAACCAACTGAGCCACCCAGGTGTGCCACACGTCATATTTTTAGAACATTAAATGCCTTACATTCCCTCTTCACCTAAAACTCTTCAACAGCTTATGAAGTCACAATTCTAAAAAAAAAAATTTTTTTTTTTTTTACACAGAACACTGTACGATCTGGTCCCCTGTCTATTTCCCCGTCTTCATCTTGAGCACCTCCCCGTCCCTAAATTCAAGTCACACCAGCCACTTGCTCATACTCTCAGTGTCTCCCTCCCTCCCTTTCCTCTGTTCTCCTCCCCTTTCCTGCGTCTTCTCACTCTCCCTCTTTCTCCTTTATGCAAGCACATGGATACATTTTTCTTACCCAGGAACTATGCCTAAGTCGTTTCCTTTGAGCAAAGTGAATTCCTTCTGTCCTTAGTCCCTGTAACACCTCAGCTAACTCTGCTGGCTCTTCACGTCTTTCTTACTACTTGTTTGCACTGTTGGTGCGTAATAAACTCCCACAAAACTCAGTGGCCTAAAACAAGAACCATTTTAGTTGATGACAAATCATCAATCTGGGCTGAACTCAGCCAGGTGGCTCTTCTGTTTGCTTTTATTCACGTGGCTATAGTGAGTCCACATAATTCTGAGAACTTTCTCTGTCATCGGAGTCCCTCTCCACGTGCTAATGGCTATTCTCCAAATAGTCTTTCCAATTAAATGCATAGCAGCTTAGAGAGTCCAAGAAGGTAGAGCAGACGCAGCTAGTGGCACAATGCCACTTCTGGAACATTCTCTTCTAATTTAAAGGACTACATACAAGGACATGGATACTTCCATCAATATACCAGAATATGACAATATAGTCTAATATAAATTGGCCCTTATTTAAAAGGGGGGGGCCTAGTCTGACAATAAAGAATAGGAGCACATCTAAAATTGATTTATCGACTTACAGCTTTTGTGCAGAAAAGGAAATGCAGTGATGGCAGTATGCATTTTGGCCATGTGGACTCAAGATTTTATTTCAGGGGAAAACATGGAGTACCTTTATTGTTCTGTTTACCAACTTTTCTACAAAATCTATAAAGTAGAGAAAATGGCATCAGGCATATAATTAGCAAAGGTTTACACTTATAAAGGATCACATATTCAATCATTTTCAACTACAACTGAACCCAAGATTAAAAATGTTTGGTTAAAGATGGTCTCTTAGGGGTGACTGGATGACTCAGTTGGTTAAGCGTCTGTCTTCCCTCAGGTCATGATCTCACCACTTGTGGGTTTGAGCCCTGTGTCAGGCTCTATGTGGACAGCTCAGAGCCTGGAGCCTGCTTCTAATTCTGTGTCTCCCTCTGTCTCTGCCCCTCCCCTACTCATGCTCTGTTTCTGTCTCAATAATAAATAAACATAAAAAAAAAGATGGTCTCTTAAACTCTTTCAACTATATCTATTACAACTTCTTTGCTCAAACGAAGAATGGGCAGTATCTACGTCTAGCAGACACAGAACTCACTGGCGTCAGGAGCAACAGTACTGGTATTATCATCACGGTCATTGTGCCAGCAGAGAGCTGTTCAGTTCACCCAGAACAAGTGCCCCGGTAGCAACAACAGAGGGTGTTTGATGTCAGCTATGGGCCAGGCACAAGGAGAGGCATCGGGTCCTACTCACGGGTGAGCAAGGCGTGGGCTCATCCCCGGAACAGGTTCACCATCTCTGCTGCCTCTACGCTTACACCTGAGCATAACCCAGCTACGTGCAATGAAATCAACCTATCGGAGAAGCATGCATAATTAAAACATAGCGGGATAAGACCTGCTATGAGAGGTATTTTTTTTTGAAACAGCTAGATTAATGCTTTCTATATTTCAAATCATAAAAGATTTCACCATGGATATTTAGGGTGATTTCTCACAATTTTCATGGAATTCATGAGTTCCTGGTGGGACACTTAAAGGACTAAAATTGCTACCTGTTCTGACTTCTTGTCTTTTTGTTTGTTTCCTACAGCCAGTTGGGCCTCCCCAAGCATTAGCAAGAGGGTCAGAGTTTCTGGACAGTGCTGTGACATTTAGAGATCTTGCTTTCTGTTTTCACACCTGGAAGACACTTCATGGCGCTCACTGAAGAGTTTGTTGGTTAAGAAAATGATCTTTGTGGGGCGCCTGGGTGGCTCAGTTGGTTAAGCGTCTGGCTTCGGCTCAGGTCATGATCTCACGGTTCGTGGGTTTGAGCCCCACGCTGGGCTCTGTGCTGACAGCTCAGAGCCTGGAGCCTGTTTCAGATTCTATGTCTCCCTCTCTCTGACCCTCTCCTGCTTATGCTGTCTCTGTCTCTCAAAAATTAAAAAAAACAGAAAAAAAAAAAAGAAAATGATCTTTGTCAAGAAGAGGTAACACTGTGTTTTGAAACAAAAGTCACGTTGGTGGCCTAAATCAATTGTTTGGTCTAACGTGGTAAAACGGTATGTGAAAAAAGGGATAAAATAATTTTCTTTTACATCAACCTAAATGAGGTTGTGGTGATATTTCATTATATATTTGTATTTTCACATACTAGATCATTGAGAATATTTTTCTCTTAATTGGAGAGAAAATAACCATCATGGGAAAATAGATTTCAATGCATTTTTCTTTATTAATTGACACTCATTAAATAGTTTCTGTCTAAAAGAAGTTCTAACTATACCATGAAAAAAAAAATGGAGTCCAGCGGACAGGAGAAGAACTCCTAATACAAAATTCCCTTTAAGTTTGACATTTGGTTTTACTGATGCCTCTAAATATCTACAGACACTATCTTTAATCAAACATTTTTATCTGCAAAATTGAACTGGAAATTGCTTGTTAATGCGTAGTTAATGGCCCCTTTCTTCCCTAACAGCTAAGAAAAACCTCATTTCAGAGTAGAATTAACTAGAAAATGACAATTCTCAGAATTTATAGCTTCTTTCCTTGTTCTATACCCATACCCATCTAAGCTCTTTCCGATCAAATTGAATAAAAGCAAGTTTGCTTGAAAGTCAATCTAACCTCATTCCAGGCTTGTATTTAGGCCAGCTTGTACATTACAGAAGGGGGGGAAAAACAGCCATTTCCAGTCTTCTTTTCCATTTCCTAAATTATGGAAATCAGGTTTTCCTTGATTCTGTCAGGATATAATGCTTCTTTTTCAATGTGTCAGCTAAAGATACTACATTAAAATGTCTTTTAACACTTACAGAAAATAAGCATTTACAAATCATGTGGTTCTTTATTGCTTTTCAGGGGGTTCTGTGTTTTATTTAAAGAAAATTTTACCTAGCACTTCAAAAAGAGTTCACAGAATGTTTGGACATGATAAAATGGCATTCAGTCCATTAGGGGCAGATCTAATCAATATGCATAAAGGCATTCATTAGGTCAGCATTACGACAAGAAAGTAAAATATAAACTTTCACACACAAGCACACACCGCATATCTTTGTGCTTCTGGGACATATTTAATTATTCATAGAGTATAAAAAAAGTCCATTTTCCCCTGTGTATTAGCTCTATGGCCAGCCCAAAGATACTTATTTTTCTCTTCTAACCTCAATCCCGTAAATCTCTCATTCTTTTCCCTTCTAGCAATCAACAAATCACATCCTAGACATTGGGACCCAGACCCATTCTAAACTAACCGACGGGGCTCTGTCCCTCTAGAAAGTTTGCTTTGTGATACATTAAGTGCAGAGTTACTGGCGGTGAAATATAACAAATGTCTTTTACAAAGGTTCCTGGGAACATTCTTGGTCTTGGCCACATCAGGAAATTAAAAAGGTTTGTCAAAAGTAAGTTTAAAGGTTTTTATTTTTACCCTGTAAATGTATGCCCCAAAGAGTTTGTAATGGATCACGAAATCCTAAGGGGAAAGGAGTTATATTTATATGTGTGTGTGCGTTGTACTCAATGAGGCAGTGTGAGGTGGAAAAAAATGATAAGATTTTGGAATTCAAACGATATGAATTGGAATCTAAGCTCAATTGTCACAGAAGTCTCTTTGCTTCTTTGAGCATTTGTTTCCTCACATGTAAAGTGGAAATCATAATATATATACTTTATGGAGAAGGCATTTACTTCTTGCAATATGGCTACTCAGGTATCTGTATCTCTCTCTCTCTCTGTTTCATTTGGATTTTTCAAATTTTAACTTATTTATTTTGAGGGAGAGCGCCACACAAGAGACTAGGGGAGCGCCAGAGAGAGGACAAGAGAATGTCAAGCAGGTTCCACACTGAGCGCAGAGCCTGATGCGGGGCTCAAACTCATGAACCATGAGATCATGACCTGAGCTGAGGTGCCCCTAGCCAGGTATCTCTTAAAAGCTATCCTTTCACACATCATCTAATTATTTTCTATTCACTGTTCAGATCTCACCTTCAAGGTCACTTCCTTGGAAACGTTTTCATCAACTCCCCATTGTTCATTCTAGAACCAGTCTTTTTTTTTTTTGATACTTTCATAGGACTGTAATTCTTTATAGCAGAGATCAGCAGACTACAATTCATGAGCCAAATTCAGACTGTTACCTGGTTGTATAAAGAAAGTTTTATTGGAACATGGCCAGGCTCAGTCATTTACATATTCCCGTCAATGGCCACTTGTGGACTAGAACTGCGAGGCTGAGAAGTTGCAACAAACCTTCACGGGAAAGCCTAAAATACTCACTGGCTGGTCCTCCGCAATTAAGTTTGCTGACTCCTGCATTAAGCAATCTGTTTTAGGGTCACCTGGGTGGCTCAGTCGGTTTCCTGTCTGACTTTGGCTCAGGTCATGATCCTGTGGTTCATGGGCTGGAGCCCTGCGTCAGGCTCTGTGCTGACAGCTCTGAGCCTGGAACCTGCTTTGGATTCTGTGTCTCCCTCTCTCTCTGCCCCTCCACCAACCCCCCCCCCCATCCCGCTTGCACTATGTCTCTGTTTCTCTCTCAAAAACAAATAAACATTTTAAAAATTTAAAAAAAGAATTTATTTCATTTTCCAATGATCCATTATTAGCAAGGCTGTTAACAAAATTACTCTCTTCTCTGTGAGGATGTAAATTATAAATTCCATTTTAAAGTAGATTGTGTTTGTTTTTTTATGTTTGTTTATTTTTGAGAGCGCACGAGCACAAGGCAGGGAGGGGTAGAGAGCGAGGGGGACAGAGGATCCGAAGCAGGCTCTGCCCTGACAGCAGAGAGCCCGATGCGGGACTTGAAGTCATGAACCACAAGGTCATGACCTGGGCCAATGTCTGATGTGTAACTGACTGTGCCACCCAGTACCCCCAAGGTAGACTGTTTTTCTTGATCTTCCCTGCTTCCTCATCACCAATCACGTAACATGAGAGAATATAGTTTCTATTCAATAAATGCTGAATAAATGAAATGAACACACAAATGAATAAATGCATAGACCCAGAGATAAATTCATTTGATTTTACAAATCACTCTAGTTATTTAGTAATGAGCACAGCATAAATGAGAGTGGACATTTTCACATGTCATCCTCGTATCAGGATCAAGTCACTACAGACGTACCCTGTTTACATGCTATCAATTACACGTTTGCACATTCAGCATTGTCTAACCTACACACAATATTTTGAAAGAGGACTTGGTTATGAATGAGTAATTCATGAAGCTCATACATTATGGACTTTATAAAACATGCATAAATTAAATAACCATTTGTCCCATATTAAAATACTTCAGTGACATATGAATAATATGGAGGCAGAGGCTAGAGAACTAATTATGATGGAATTACTTACTTTTTATTCAATTACTTTTGGCGTAACCTCTGCTGCATTTCTGCTTTGTTGTATATTATTGTGCCCCCGCCTGTATCTCTACTTTGCATAAACAATATATCAGAAAGCATTTTACAGTCAATGCCCAGCCGCTCCTGGCCTGGAAGAGCTTCTTCGCCTAATTGTGCATCCCTTGTGGATTTTTCATAATACTTTACAGATCTAATTTAAATACTTTTACAAATTCATCAAATACATTCTCCGAGGCACATTTACTCAGCTTACTTTTGAAACTTCTAATGAATTCTCTCGATATGTAATTTTATACTCAGCATCATGATTTGAATTAAATATTATTGAACAAGGTGTTCATTATTGGATGTGAATTATAATTAGAATGATAGGCAACCTTAACTATGATAATAGTTTTATTCAATTTCCTCTGGGACTGCCAGTTTTCAATCCAGTACAAAGACCAATACCCTCTGCTAAAAGTCTGTTATAAGGGTTACAAGTAAATTAAGCAATGTCAGTACGAGCTGCTTAAAAGCTAGGATTAGCAGACATGATTTAACTCTTAAGAGGCACGTAGCAGGCTGTCGCGGTGCGACAAATCAGCAGCGCAGGATAGCTGACCTGCTTTATACGCCATTTAGCATCCTGATATTGAGAGATGACCTAGATTTTCTGAGAACCACACATGAACCTTGTAAATGATTGCCGTTCCCGCCTATTTCACATATTCATCAACAGCGGCAACAAAGGTGGTCTGTAAAAAAATCCAAGCAACTGACACACTTCCTACTAAAATACATTCATGCCTTTATAGCATCAAGAGATCTCTTGTGTAGATAAAACGCTTCTCTTAGGGAAGTTGTGGGAGAATTACTTTTTTTTTTTAATTTCTTTTCAAATATTTTAAAACAAGGTGACTAGGCAGAAAGTGGAATATCCATTTATAAATGAAGGGTGAAATCGACTAGAATCAGATATCACTGATTTATCTCTATCCAATCGGCGTTTTAACAAAAGGTGTCACGAGTCTCTAAGAGCACAGTGGTTTCCAGAACATTGAGGCTGGATCATGAGGGAGACTGTAACACCTTCGTAAGTACCGATGGTCTCATTATAAATGACCTAGGATGATGCCTAACACATAATAGGTATTCATTAATGTCATTTTCTTTCCTCCTTCATGAATAATTATTCATCGGTCATGGTTAGTGAACATACTTATTCTTCCCCCCTCTATTACTCTATGTCTTCATCTATAATATAATGGCCTCATACGAAATGTACCTTTACCTGGACAACACCTCAAAGTAACGTTCATGGAGACACAACTCCGGATTAAGAAAGAATCCCTGCCAGTGTGTCATTCTACAGCTTTTCAGTTGGTCTTTTTCACAAGGCATCCTGGAGATACTCAGGGTTTCAATGTGTTGGCGTGAACCATGTTTCTGACGCAGCCCACAAAAATGGCTTTAACAACTAAAATCGGGTCTGCTCATTTGTATTCCGCATCCCCTATGTCCTGTACTATGTCAACTCATCGTCAGTTCTATTTCCTTTACCGTAAGTCTCCCTTCTCAGGGACAAGGCGAGCCCAACACTATACGTCTGCCTCTTTCTTTCATCCCAGTTACCTCCATGTTCATCTCTTGTAAGCCCTATTTTATACCAGAACTCATATAAAAGCAGAATTACTCTTCATACCCCTACAATACAGAAATAGTCTTCCCTTTCCTCATCTGGATGCACTTGTATATATGTCTAAGTACATGTGTGTGCATGTGAATTTGGGCTGCCGCACGAGTGACGGCACAACAGGAGTCTAATTGGAAGGAAGTAAATTTGGGGACTAGGTGGCAAATGTCTCTTTCTCAACAATTTAAATAAAGCATAAACAGTAAATATCTAAACTGGTGACGATTAAGTGACGCAACCTTCATCATAGGTCTTATTGTTTCTCACACTCGGAGGAAAAATTTTTCCCATTTCAAAGATGTAGGTCGACGACTATAAGATAAATAAAAAGACTTCCTGTCAGCACATATCCTATCAGACATGACTAATTTGCTTATTTTCATGTCTATTTTTCTGGAAGAGAAGGGGACCCGTCATCTGAACTGGACCCACTTTATCACCCTCTGAATTTGTGTCTCATCTTGACTGGTGAAGTTAAGGATTTCTCAGGGAAGCCAAATACGCAAAGTTCCCAATGTCCTCGCTGTGTCTTTTTAAAACTCTTTAAAGAGAGAAAAGAAATTCTGAAAATTCTAGCACAACTTCTGTTGCCTGAGTTACCAGAAAAAAATAAAACCCCTGCTTTTTTTGTTCACAGCAGGGTCCCCAGATATGCGGCAGACGTTCCAAAAAAAAAGTGTTTTAGAATTTACAGCAACATGGCAGACTGAGCTGAGGCTGATTCACAATGCATAGAAATGTTGGATAAAATATAATAAACATTTATTTTATAGACATAGACATGCTCAGAGGATGAAAGACGAATCTCTACATGCTAGAAATGAAGGTAGGAACACTCAGCCAGAGCTATAAGCATCGGAGTTGATTCCTCTGGGACTGTAAGGGGTAGAGACTAAAATACAGCTCTAATGGCGAAGCGCTAGATGCTAACGGCCACCAGCTATGAACTCATCTCCCTCTGAACCAGACAAAGAGCTGGAAGACAGACTGCGCAAGGCCAAAATCCCAGGAGGTTTAAAGACGAAATAGAAACTCCACTTGTACCCTCAGCTCTAATCAGTCTGAAACCTACTTATTACAAACTACGGGTGAGAGATGCTAAATTGAGAAATCGACAAAAAAAAAAAAAAAAAAAAAAATTCTTGTTCCAAGGGGGTCTGGAGAGCTCAGTCGGTTAAGTATCCGACCCTGGGTTTTGGCTCAGGTCCAGCCCTACATTGGACTCATTACTTCAATGTGGAGGCTGCTTGGGATTCTCTCTCTCCCTACCCTGCTCACATGTGTGCACGTGCACACACACTCTCTAAGGCCCCACAAGCAGGGATGCCCACTATCACCACCGTTAGTCAACAAAGTATTCAAAATCCTAGCCTCAGCAATCAGATGACAATAACAACAACAAGGCATCCAAATCAGCAAGGAGGAAACCAAACTTCCGATCTTTCACACAGAACATGATACTCTATCTGGAAAAACCCAGTTTCCACCAAAAAAAAAAAACACTTCTAGACCTGACACATAAGTGCATCCAAGTTGCAGGATATAATGTCAACATACAGAAATTAGTTGCATTTCTAGATACCACTGATGAAGCAGCATAAAGAGAAATCAAGGAATCAATCCCATTTATAATTGCACTGAAAACCATAAAATACCTAGGGATAAATAAACATTTAAAACCAAAGCACAACATGGGGTACCTGGGTGCCTCAGTCAGTTAAGCACCTGACTTCAGCTCAGGTCAGGATCTTGTCGTTCATCAGTTCAAGTCTTGTGTTTAGCTCTGTGCTGACAGGTCAGAACCTGGACCCTGCTTCAGAGTCTCTGTCTCCCTCTCTCTCTGCCCTTCCCCTGCTTGTGTGCGCTCACGTGCGCTTGCCCTCTCTCTTTCTCTCTCAAAAATAAATATACATTAGAAAAAATTAAAAACAAAACAAAGCAAGACAAGACTTGTTCCACGTTGGTGAAATCACTAGGCTCTTGTGAGAAAGAAAAAGAACTTTTCCATAGTGTTATTTTGCTACTATGCAGGATTCGGACAACTCTGTAGAGAAAGAAACTCACTGGAGATTAGGTAACAATCAAGCAAACAAAACAAAACAAACTAAAGCAACCAACATTTTAACCATACAAATAAACAGACGATCACAGGATATGGAATACTGACAAACATAAAAATAATTAAACCTACATGAACTTGAAATGGCAATTTAAAAATTATCCAAATTATCTGTGTTTAGAATTATTGCATGAGTAGGATAGTGGAGTCAATGAAGACAATTGTAGATTTAAATAGGCAAATTTGAACAGGAAGCAATTTATAAATGTGAGAAATATAGTCAATTGAATTCACAACTCAATGGATGAGGTCAAAAACATTAAATGAAAATTTGAAGGACCATGAATTTGATCCATGAAACTCTTCAGGAGGGAGTTCATTTTGACAAAGAGATGGAAAATATGAATTAGACTCATGGAAGTGGGAAGGAAAGTCTGATATGTATCTTCCAGGTATTCCAGATGTTACTATTATTAGAACTAAAGAGAAGCAGTATTCTAGAAGTCATTAGATAAAAATTTCTTCTGAGAAAAAACTGTATTCTTCAGCTTGAAGAAACACATCAATCCTGATTACAATTCACTTTTACACACATCTGATGAAATTGCACATCATTTAAGATGAAGAGAAAATGTTTAAAGCAGCAAGAAGATTAAAGAGATTATACTAAAAAATGGCGGCAGGCTTATCAACAGCAACCAGAGTCCAGAGGGCAAAGATGTTGGGGCTCAACACCACTAGCCATTAGGAAAATGCAAATCAACCACAATGAGATATCACTCACGCCTGTTAGAATGGCTAGCATCAAAAAGAAGAAACAACAAATGTTGGTGATGATGTAGAGAAAAACGAACACTTGTGGACACTGATGGAATGGAAAGTCATTGTGCGGCCACTATAGAAAACAGCATGGAGGTCCCTCAAAAAAACAAAAACAAAAACAAAAAACCTTAAAATAGAACTACCCTATGATCCAGCAATTCCACTTCTGGAAATACATGCAAAGAAAATGAAATCACTATGTTGAAGAGATATCTAGCCCCCTGCATTTGCTGCGGCATTATTTACAACAGTCAAAACATGGAAACAACCTAAGTGTCCAGCAGCAGATGAATGCATAGAGACAACGTGGTATATTAAGTATATGATTCAGCCATAAAGGAAGAAGGAACTTATGCCATTTGTGACAACATGTATGAACCCTGAGGGCATCGTGCTAAGTGAAATAAGACGGAGAAAGACAAATACTGTAGGATCTCCCCGGTATGTGTAATCAAAAATAAATGAACAAAAGCTCATGGGAAAAGAGATCAGATTTACGGTTACCAGAAGTGAGGGGTCAAGGGTAAGAGAACTGGATGAAGATGGACAGAAAGTACAAATTTCCCATCATAAGATAAGTAAGTACTGGAGACATCACATACAACATGATGACTACAGTTAACACTGCCGCGTTGTCTATTTGACAGTAGCTCATCTGAATCTTTTTATCATGAGGAAAAAGCCTTTATTGTTTCTTTCTTTCCTCTTTGAAATGATAGATATTCAACTGAAGTTGTTGAAGTGATTATTTCAAATATACGTCAGTCACTGGGCTTTATACCTTAAACTTACAGAGTCCTGTATATCAATTTCATCTCACTAAAACTAAAAGAAATGAATAAAAACCCTACATATTACTATGGCAATATCACTATAAACACAATGACACATAAAAGATGAATAGGAGATACAGAAAGATATGCAAGGATAATACCAACTAATAGAAGTTATAGTAATATTAACAATACATAAATCCACTTAAGCAAAAAGACATATTTTTCAGCCTTAAGAGGGTCATTATTCATCATAAAAAAACAAGTCAATTTACATGCAAAATATAACAATCTGATTCTAAGAGCCACTGCCTCAAAATCTGTAGAACAAAAATTATCAGAGAAACTAAGTCACAAACATAATAATTTCTTAAATTATGCTTGATAGGTTCAGCAGGTAAAAACAAAACTCAGAAAGGTACAGAGATTTGAACAGTTCATTAACAAACCGATCTACTGGACAAAAGTGGCCTTGTGAATGACACTTAGATGACATACAAGCAAGGGAAAAACTCACATACTATTAAAAAACAACAGCAACAGAGAAAATTCACATTTGCCAAAGATTCACTCACAAACAGATTACAGTGTCTGTCTGCAATGGAATGAAATGTAAAATCAGTAACAGAAACTAATCCCCAAATAATTATTCATTTTGAAATTTAAAACTAAATAATTCATGGTGTAAAAAAATAATAAGGAAAATTAAGAAATATTTAAATGAAGTCAATAAAACGCTCATATCAAAACCCATAAAAATATAGCTAAAGGAAATTTATAGTTCAAATGTATCCAATCAAAATAGAATTGATTGAAAATAACCAAGGCAAGAATTAAGGTTAAGGGAAGGTAGATAGTGAACAACGAACTCAATAAAGTAGCAAAACATGTCAGAAATTATTTTTTTAAAAAAGAGAAAGCACTCAGTAATGGATACAGAAGAAAAATAATAACTAAATCATCATCAGGGAAATACAAACAAAACCACACTGAGATACCACCTCACACCAGTCAGACTGGCTAAAATGAACAAATCAAGAGACTACAGATGCTGGCGAGGGTGTGGGGAGACGGGCACCCTCCTACACTGTTGGTGGGAATGTAAACTGGGGCAGCCACTCTGGAAAACAGTGTGGAGACTCCTCAAAAAAGTATCGATAGAACTCCCCTATGACCCAGCAATAGCACCGCTAGGGATTTACCCACGGGATAGAGAAGTGCTGATGCATAGGGGCACATGTACCCCAATGTTCATAGCGGCACTGTCAACAATAGCCAAAACATGGAAAGAGCCTAAATGTCCATCACCTGATGAATGGATCAAGAAGATGTGGTATATATATACAATGGAGTACTATATGGCAATGAGAAAGAATGACATATGGCCATTTGTAGCAAAGTGGATGGACCTCGAGGGTGTCATGCTAAGCGAAATAAGTCAGGCAAAGAAGGACAGATACCATATGTTTGCATTCATAGGTCTAACAGGAGAGACCTGGCAGGGGACCATGGGGAGAGGAAGGGGGAAAGAGAGCAGGGGAGAGTGAGGGACACAGATCAAGGGAGACTACTGAATACTGAAAATGAACCATGGACTGAAGGGGAGGGAGGGGGCTGATGGTCATGGTTCGGGGGCACTTGTGGGGAGAAGCACTGGGTGTTATATGGAAACCAATTTGACAATAAACTATTAAAAAATAAATGTTTAAAAATAATAAACTAAAAGCAACTTCATTTAAACATAACCACCCCCACCACCAAAAAAAGAAGAGGAAAAAAAAAAGGAACGAAAATATATAAAAGGTAGCTACTTTTCTGCATGAACCTCAAGTATACTGTAGTATAGAGGTGGAATTTAAGGAAAGGTATTAAGCAGGCTGTGTTTTAGCTTATGGGCAAGGAATAAATTGTATCATGTATCTTGAATGTATCATAGATAAGCTGCTACATAATGATTGCACTTCAGATAGCTGTGAAATTAGGTGATTAACTAGTTGTTACTTAACCTTCTAATTTCTGTATAAGTCTAATTTCATGAAATAGAAGTTGGGGTTTTGATTTTTTACTTTGCTTTTCTGTTTGGAGTGTAATTGTAACTACTGTATTGTAAATGATGGAAAATAATTGCATATGTTAAAAAAATAAATTGTATTATATTCAAAAAAAAGAAAAAAAGAAAAAGTGGGAAAAAAATAAACTAGAAAAACTTTGGAAATTTTTATGAAAAACACATAGAAATGAAACAAAAATGAACTTTGTTAATTAAAAATGCAAAGAGGAAAAATTATTACAGGAGACATGTAAACACAATGAATAAATCAGACTTTTTCCCATTATATGTGGAAACTTAGAGAAAATGGACAGTTGAATCATTAGCAAAAAATTCTAACCCAAAGAGCAATGCCTACGTAATTTGTAAACTTTCAACACACACACACACACACACACCAACACACACCCCAACACAGTGCAAATTTTATTCAGACTGTTCTAGAGAATAAAATAAATTGTCAGTGTTCCCTAAGACTTCTTTAAATTTGAAATATTAATACCAATGCCACCCAGGAAATTAGAAGAAAAATTACTGCTGAGTAAGAAAATCTTGAATTACTAGCAAGCCAACTCAAAACAATATAAAAGTCATGCTAAGACAGAATAAGTTTTCTCAGAAAGTGAAAAGTTGTTCAACATTCAAAATCTATTAGTGAGATTAACCCCATCAAAAGAGAGACAGAGACAAGCATAGAATCATCTAAAGAGATGTAGAAAAAATTCATTAAATTAAATAAATTTTTCTGTGATAAATATTAACAAATAAGGAAATAGAATAAACTTTTTGATAGAGGGATTCTAATAAAACCCAGTGGGAAAAGAATGATAATTCTTTTCTAGAATGTTTCCTATGGCCTCTTTAACATTAGACTGAAGATGTTAGATATTGCAATACATTAAGAAAACATAGTATCTGTTGTGATGATTAAAAGGAAGAAAACCTTCATTAATTACACATGATATGAATATCTTCAATAAAAATATAAGAAAATTCATACTCTACTAATAATAGTGTTCAGCCCAGTTCCAGGACACAAAACCATTCCTTTAGACTAATACATACCTATAGGAAAATTTAATATATAATTCCCATTAATAAGAGAGAGAAAATCTCTCTAAAAGAAGAAGGGATACATTTCACATGAGAGGCACAAAAATATTTATGGAGATAGAGTGAGATATTTGAAATACACAGAAAGTTAAAAAAAGACAATTTTTCTCCCAGATGATAAGATTAAATATTTAAGATGTCATTGTCATCACATTACTCTCTGTAATTAATGTAAGTGTAATAACAATTTTAACAGTGTGTGTATGAGTGTGTGCATGTGCATATATGATTCATCTAGTAGATCCTAAAAATCATTCTTGGAAAGTACAGGCAAAAAAATACTGAAGGATAAAAAATTATACACACACACCCCCCCACACACACATATATAGATACATACATACATACACACATGCATACATACTCCATGCATACATACTCTCTGTTTTGGTTTGAATTATTTGGTTATTTAAATTTTCACTACATTATAAAAATAAATTATTTAAAACCTATGAAATTGGCAAAAGGTTAGGAAAAAACAGATTAAGGGAACGAATCCAAGAGCCCGGAAACATACCTATAGTGTATGAAAATTGGTTTATGGCAGAAATAGAACTTCATGGCAAGAAGTATTCAGTCACTGAGAACTGAGATTATCCATATAAAACAAGAAAAAAAAAGATCCTTGGTTGACGAAATACATGAAAAGTAAGTGCCAAATATCTCAACAGTTGCTGTGGGCACCCGATCCCTATCCCCAAGGCATCAAAGGTCCACACAGGCCGGCATGTCCGACTCAAGCACCTGGATTCTGCTTGTGGTCTTTCCCTCACCCCTGGGGGGCCGGCAGATAATGCGTCTGAGGGAACAGCCCAGGGAACAGCCCTCAGCCAATGAGAGAAAACAGAAGTGTGGCTCAATGGAAATAAATGGTATCCAAGGTACACTTAAGCTGGTATTTTAAATATTAAATCTCCTCATCATTTCTCATAAGGTTTTCTAGGAAAAACAAAGGATTTATTTGAATCCATCCTTTTTCCCTGCCTCAAGTTTCTCTGTTAGACTGAAAACCAATCTAACACACAGCTCAAGGGTCTGCAAATCCCACACCGAACTCGACCAATGCTAGCAGCTGTTTGGCTCTTTCTTAGGAGAGCGGAATCTACTGAAATTAGGGATGATTTATATTTAACTCAGCAAATAACTAAGCATGTTCTGAATACAAAGATGTATACAAGTTACTTCCCAATCCCCACTGGGGCTTCTCTACTAAGTATCTGAACAAGGCACACATACCACAATCACAGCAAGAGAAAAAACATGAGAACTTTCAGATGAGGAGATGCACAGAAGGGTTTTAGAATGTGGGGGGTGGGCTTTTCCTTTTGCTGTTCATGTATCATTTTTCATGACAAAAATCCAGATATTCCCACATAGAGTTCCTGCCTTCAGGTATTTTAAATACATGAAATCACTGACAGAAGATATGAACCATAGAGAATCTATACAGCGGCATAACCTACAGCCACTAAAAATAGAACAGCATTGCAAACTAATGGACTCAATGTGAAATGAAATGAATGCGAATTTAAAGTGTAATATAAAATGGAAAGTTATGAGTTGCATATTAAGACTCATGGTGTCGTGCTAAAGAGCCTGGTTTTCATAGTGCAGGAGCCCACGGCAAACCTCAACCTTCCAGTTGGCACTGAACCTCTAACAAAATCACTTCCGTCTCCCTCTGCAAAGAGACACCTGACATGAGTTGGCAGAGGTGGGGATGCTTTATTGCTCCAGTTGATGTTACCCACTCTTCTTTTCCATTTTTAACTAGTTCTCTCATCAATTGAACTGGTGTTTATATAGAGTATCTACTATATACCAGACCCCATTCCAAATGCTCTATGTGTACTGTTCTGAGTAGAACATAAGTAGAACATGAAAACTATAGTATATCATATGCTTGGATAAACAAACCAAATTGCATTTAGTGGGATATACCATAATGGGAAAGGATACAACGCTTTGACAGGGAATAATGGTGATTTATTTTAAATGGATTACTCCGAGGAGGCTTCACTGAAAAATGTCCCAACCACGAAGAAAGACTGAGAAAACTCATTCAAGCAAATGGTAGCCTAGACCATGCACGAAGGTACTGAGGCAGGACTCCGCTTGGGAAGAGTGTGGAAGAGTAAGGCATGAAGAGAAGGAGTGGTTAGGTGGCACAGATGGTGGGCAGTGGGGTGGAAACTCTGGAAAGAAAAGTGGGGAGCGACTTCTGCAAGTCCTTGAAATTAGGGTTCAGGTATTCTACGGGAAGCCACCAATCATTAAATGATCCTAGTTAGAGATATGATGGGTTTTCTATTCTATTTTTTTAATGTTTATTTATTTTTGAGAGAGAGAAAGACAGTGAGAGAGGGGGAGGGACGGGAAGGGGTACAAAGAATTCGAAGCAGGCTCCAGGCTCTGAGCTGTCAGCACAGAGCCCAACGCGGGGCTCAAACCCACAAACCAACAGATCATGGCCTGAGCCAGAGTTGGATGCTTAACTGAGGCATCCAGGTGCCTCGGTTTTCTGTTTTAAAAGAGATGTGGTATAGATTGTGGGTAGGGAGGACCCAAAAGTGGAAGTGAGGAGACCAATCAGAAAGCCACTGAAGTCCATGCAAGAGACGGTGGCATCTTGGATTGGGGTAGTGGCAGTACAAATGGAGATAAAATGACAGATCTGACACCAAATAATTTGGAAATAGAACCGACCAGACTTGCTCAGAGAATTCCCAAGAATGAATCAGAATTGAAAATTAAAATTAGAAATCAGAATTAGGCAATGCAAGTTAAAGAATGAGAATTCAGGAATTAGAATCAGAAAAAGAGTAGAATTCGGTGACTACACCACTAGGCCACTCCTGATACAGTTCTGATTATAAACTACACACTGTTAGAGGGGATGGGTCACATATTCATTAGGACCCGGACTCTCCCTTTCATTCTCATCAGCAGTAAATCACAGTTAACAATGAACTTTCTGAACTTTTTCATTGAGACCATCATTAAAACTCCTCTTCCCTGTCCTGCATGTCATCAGAATTCTTAGCTCTTTTTCCTAAGGAGGCCAGTACAGATTATATTGTCTTTGAATGCGTTGGTATTCTAGAACATTCTTTTCCTGCTTTGCAAGGCTCATTGCCTTCCATATCCCCACCTTCTAGCCTTCACATTTCCTCACAGAAACTATTCAAACACAGTTCTTTACTGTGTTACTACTCAGCTGTGTGGACACCAAATTGGACTAAATCTAAACAGAGACCTACTCAAGTAATTTCTTAACAATCGAAAATCAATTACAGAAATATTTTTGGTTTCATTGACTAGCAGACCTTTTAAATTATATTGGTTAGTATCAACAAGGAAAACTTTAAACTAATTGAGTACTAAGTTTAGAAAATCCTTTTTTCAATACCAATTACTTTTCTAACTTTCTATGAAGGCAATTCCTTTATTCATCTGTTTTACTAATGCTCACCCCGGAATCAAGTGTTCAATAATTTATTCAAAATAATTTTCGCGTGTTACTTTCTTGGTGGATGTATTGAATAGTTACTCTATTAGCACATAATCCTTCATTTTCATATTCTTGACTAATTATTTAGACGTCTTCCAAATAAAATACATTTGATGTCTTTTGCTAAAATCACTTAAACAGTAAAATTAGGTTCACGTTGTGCCCCTGATATGTCCCTTCTTACTATAGGGGGAAAAAGTATATTAGAAACAGTCTTGAATATTTATTTTAAATATCTCATATAGTCACATGCCAAGGGCTCTAAGTCTTTTATTGTCTAACCTTAGTTCCCTCATCAGTAGTATTATATATGTCCTCATTTTTCCTGAAAGAGTCAGTTCCACAGGTTTGATTATTTGCCTAAAATCTTAATAAACTGTGCTTAGAATAAAATGTTTATTTACTTGATTAGTGATTCTACTTATAACATTTTAAAGCTGCATATCATTATTTAAATGAGAAACATAAAAAAAACTTCTGGAATGCTATCAACAATTCTAATAACTTATAAAGTACCACGCTTTCATATCCAAAGGATTTTTCATGACAATTAAAATATTCTTCTTTCCTAGCAATGACCCAGAAGCATTTAATGAGACTGTAAGCACTCAATCAATCAGGAAAACTGGTTGTTCAGTGGGGAAAACACAGTTGATGAATCTTCAGCTGTTTCTCAAAATCAAAGTCCAGGGGCACCTGGCTGGCTCACGCAATTAAGCGTCTGAATTCAGCTCAGGTCATGATCTCATGGTTTTTGAGGTCAAGCCCCATGTTGGGCTCTGTGCTGACAGCTCAGAGTCTGGAATCTGCTTCAGATTCTGTGTATCTCTCTCTCTTTACCTCTCCCTTGCTCACACTCTCTCCTTCAGAAATAAATAAGCATTAAAAAAATCAAAGTCCATAAAGACCATTTATTAAAGATACCAAGGTTCACACTAGTGAACTAATATTCCCAAGGTCTGGCGATGAACTCATGAATCCACCTTGATCACACACACCCTGAGAGACGTGTATTCATGTCAACTTAAGAGAACCCAGGAGTCAGACCAGGGCGCTGGACAGGTGTTAAATAGTTATGTAACAAGTCACTAGAAAGAGGATAGAATTAATCCATTATTTCAAGAGAAGGTCGGGTTGCTGACACAAAGCAAATTTCTACAGAAATCACATTCCCCCCCTTGATTTTAGCCCTCATACAGAGTGGAGAGTACCTGTGTAATTACAGTAAAACTGAAAACCTTGGGGAAAAAAGTTCCCTTAAATTTGAGGAATATGACATCAAACACAAAATTACAAGCACTTATTTGATCAAATGAGATGAAAACATGGGAAGTCTACTGATAGCTGCCTCTTGAAATTAAACGGTATTGTCTGTGATGCCACGAAATTCCTATGATTTAAAGAGTGACAGAGTCACAGGGCCACTTGCTGAGAATATTGCCTGTAATTCTCCCCCTCTCCTTGTGCTGGAGTCATTACTGTGTAATCAAGGCGCTATCAAGTTATTTCACTGAGGCTTCTTTTCCATTTTGCTGAAATCTGTCCTTTTCTTGCAAAGGGTGATGAGCAAAATTCTAAGTGCAGTATCGCTACACCTAAGGACCGTGCTTTCACAGAAGAAAAGGAAAGGTGTGATGAAACAGTCCCTTCATCCCTGTGTGTATGTGGCGGCAGCAATCTATTTGCAGGGGTCTGGGGACATTGCCGATGCTCCTTTGTGCCTTAAAATTCAGAGAGCTCTCTCCTACACGCAGAACGGCTGCTCCTATTTATAAAGACACAGAACCCCTCCGACATAGTGTATGTTTAATAAATATTTGGAGAGTTAATAGAGGGATATGGGAGGCAGGAAAGAAATACAAGAATTAGAAGAACAAAGTGAGGTCATAACTACATAATTATGAAACAAGAGGGCGTTCTGAAGCCTGCGACTCCCTAAAACCTTTGTAGGTTAGCTCAGTGGGAAGGATCAGGACAAAACCAGGGTGCTCTTAGCTGAACAGCAAAAACAAAAGTTTTCTGGGCAACAGAAATAGGTCGAATAGAAGTCTGCTGGTTTGTGGCAGACAATTTATGTCCCGAGTGTGACGTGACACCATGGCAACATAAGCTCAAGCTCACAGGCAGCTCAGAGCTACAGGAAACTATTTAAACCTTGTCTACCAACACGCGGGAACCCACCATGAGCAGGTGCTGTGTTCGGCAGATCCATGGTCGTTGTTTGTGATAAAGCCCTTGAACTGGGGCTTCCTCCCTGCTTTACATACGAGAAACTGAGGCTTGCTCAGGGCCTTGGAGGGATTAGTATGTATGCATCAGAGGCCCATTCAGAAATTCTTTCTGAACATTTTGGAACAGCCAACATAAAACATCTCCTTTAGCACACGGCCTCGCTTCCCTGCTTTCCTGGTGCCGTACTTTGCATCGTGGAGGTGAAATGAAGTCTAATGGAAGAAGAACGGGCTCTCAGGAGACCAGGGACACCTGTTACTGGGGGTGACACTCTGCCATATATTGTGTCCCGGCAAGCATGTCACAGGAGGTGCTGGGAGATCAATATGAATAAATGCAGAGTCTCTGAATTTGTAGGAGAAAGAACAGAGTACAGGATGAAAGTAATTATTCCGTGTGGGTCACGCCCATTTCTTGCATTACAAACAAATACATGACATAAAGATAATTCCGTGATTTCTGTATCCTCAACATCTAGGATCGATGGAAGTAAAGGAAGGGGAGGGGTGCCTGAGTGGCTCAGTCAGTTAGGCGTCCAACTTCCGCTCAGGTCATGATCTCAAGGTTCGTGGGTTCGAGCCCTGTGTCAGGCTCTGTGCTGACAGCCTGGAGCCTGCTTCGAACTCTGTCTCTCTCTCTCTCTCTTTCTGACCATCCCCTGCTCATGCTGGGTCTTTCTCTCTCTCTCTCAAAAACAAATTTAAAAAACATTAAAAAAAATAAAAAAGGGAAGGGAGTAATTCCCATTTCCTGATTTCCAAAGTCATATGAAATTTTCCATGATCTCCTATAGGGAATCTCTGTCTAGGATACACCGGAAACGCACTGATTACAACAAGCCCGATGCACTGGCCTTCCAGCAAGGCTGCCTCTTCCTTCGAAGCCTCTGTGTCAGGCGATGCTGTTTTCCTAACTCAGAAGCTACACCAGATATTCAAATTTGTTCTCTGCCCACTCAATCACTCCACTCAGGAAACGGGAATCTCTTCCCTATTTGAGAAACTTCCACTTCCAACCTGAACATGCTAATACTAACATCTTCTCAAGACATAATTGCGTTCAAGAATTATTTCTTTATTGAAATGCACTGGGCCGCAATTGTGTGTACCTAAATAGAAACTTAAGAAAATTTCAGAAACCTCTGATTCAGAGAGTAGCAAGAGATGACTCAAATGTTCTATAACCCATATCTGGTATACGTGCCAAACATTTAAGAACAAAACTAATGTTCGTTTATTTAAGAGAGACACAGAACCTGAGCTGTGGAGGGGCAGAGACAGAGGTAGACAGAATCTGAAGCAGGCTTCAGGTTCTGAGTTGTCAGTCAGCATAGGGCCCAATGCGGGGCTTGAACCCACGATCTTTGAGATCATTACCAGAGCCAAAGTTGGCTGCTTAACTGACTGAACGACCCAGGTGCCCCAACGTACCAAATATTTTAACACCCAGTGCTGTCAAAGATGGGGGGAAGTAGCATTCACACACACTGTGACAGTGAATTTAAACAGTGAGAGGGACGCCTGCTTTCAGGCAATTTGATCGTCCCTCCCCACACTGAAGACTTATATACTAATAGTGGATTTATATACTGCTCCAAGCATATAAAGATATGCATGGTTCTAGGATTTTCACTCTGGACTATTTAAAAATAGCAAAATGTCCACAAGTAGAAATAAAAGATGGTCATGTCAAATATGTAACGGGATAGTGTGTAGTAAATAAGAAATATACAATGAAATGGAGGGGCACCTCAGTGGCTTGGTCGGTTAACCGTCTGACTTCAGCTCAGGTCATGATCTTATGGTTTGTGAGTTCAAGCCCTGCATCAGGCCCTCTGCTGTCAGTGTAGAGCCTGCTTCAGATCTTCTGTCCCTCTCACTCTGCCCTTCCCCGGCTTGTGCTCCCTGTCTCTCTCAAAATAAATAAATAAACTTAAAAAAAATAAAACTAAATAAAATGAAATGGAATGATGCCCACACTATATTATAAAATGAACAGGGGCACCTGGGTGGCTCAGTCGGTTAGGTGGCCGACTTCAGCTCAAGTCACAATCTCGCTGTTTATGAGTTCGAGCCCCGCCTCGGACTCTGTGCTGACAGCTCAGAATCTGGAGCCTGCTTCATATTCCATGTCTCTTCCTCTCTCTGCCCCTCCCCAGCTCACACTCTGTCTCTCTGTCCCTCAAAAATAAATAAATATTAAAAAATAAATAAAATAAAATGAAGAACAAACAAACCAGAGAATATATTTTACAAAAGAGCTATTTTTTTAAAGTTAGATGTCTGTGTGTATGTGTGTGTGTGTGTGTGTGTATGCACGCATGTGTGAACACTTGAGTCTGTAGAGAAAAATGACTGGAGAGGTACTCATCCAGCCATGAATAGTGCTTACTTCTGGAGAATGTGATTTCTTGCAAGGGTTGGACTGGGAGATTTCACCGTAGACCTTGTCCACCTCTGTATTATTTAATATTTCTATTGACAGGCTTTACTCTTGTCATTAAAAAAATCAAAACTTTACAGGATTAAATGATGTGCATTAACATTCTCACAGACAGGAGTCTGAGAAGGTCTAAATACAAAGATAGATATGTGACAACATGGTGTCTTAAAACATGAGATAAGTCACGTGGGTAAACAAATATGGGCATTTAGAGGCGCCCGGGTGTCTCACTGGGGTGAACGACCAACTCTTGGTTTCAGCTCAGGTCCTGGGCCCAGGGTCCTGGGGCTGAGTTCCACTTTAGGCTCTCTGCGGAGGATGGAGCCTGCTTTGGATTCTCTCTCTCCCTCTCCCCTGCTCTCACTTTCCCTCTCTCACAACCAAAAACAAAAACAAATAACAGGCATTTAAAACTTGGTGCATCACAATGACCTATGATCCACAAAGGGTCCATGGTCCTCTCTCCTTTCAAAGCCGCCACCTGAATTTAACTTCGAGGGAGGGAAAATACTGTGATACCACAAGACAGTTTCTCTCTCGATGACAGAATATGGGGTGTTACGTTTGCAGAGCTGATCAACTTCACTGTGCGCATGTCTCTCTCTGTGTTATATTTCCGGTCTGTCCTAACCTAAGAGTACAGTGCCATATTCTTCGTTTTTCCTCTCATTCTCTCTCTTTATTTTTTTAATCTCTTTTCTAGGAGCAAACTAATGGATTGTCTGCACAGAAGTACTGCAACACTATGCATTCTTTTTTATTCAGACTTGAAAAGTAGCCAAATTACATCTTATCACCATGTATTTCTTGTAGCATGCAAATATCTAAAAATATTAACAATATAATCAGCAGCCTTATCAACACCTTATTTCTCCTATAAATTTTAATGTACATTTGCTCTACTTTGGAAACCTTAGTTTATACCATTATTTCATGTTGATCTATATACATATAAACATATTATTTGGCAAGAAATCAATTAACCTCATACCTTCTCCACTTCCCATTGATTATTTCACTCCTGGTCCAGGGCCATGAATGTAGGGCTATTTATTAGTTTTAACTGATTGACTGACTCTTAGTTACTTAGAGGCTACATCTTGCTGGCTCTTGCTTGTTAAATCGAGTTATTATAACTTGATTTTCTAACTGTGGCTTTAAAAAAATCATGAAAGGGCTCACGTTTTATAAAGATACAATTCAACATACTTATAGCAGGCAATTACAAATGCCTACCTTATGAATCTGAATAGACTGCCTATAATCACATTAATGTGACGGTAGGCTGCCTTACAAGACACCCTTGATGAAGATTTAACGTGCTTTCTCACACCAAACTGACCATGATGTATCTTTTTAAAGATAGAGATAGGAAGAGTTGCCACTGTAATTTCTCTCCTCTTCTTCAACTTCAGTTTCTACAGCATTAAGATTTTCCAGGTACGGGGCATTATTGTCTTATGCAGGAGGCATTCAAAGATTTCCTTCTAGAACAGCATCACACCTGGCACTGCTGCGAGGTGGGTTATGACTTGGGGTTTTGTTCTCATCCCTTTAGGTCTAATAGGACAACTACTAGGTCAGGTGCGATATTCTGAAATGTAATTTTTTGAATTGCTTTAAATACTTCTGACCAAAACCCATTAACCTTCACACATCTCTACCAGGAGGGCAGAAAAGGGCTCCTCGGAGGCGTGGCCCTGCCGTCTGGCCAAGTGCTCCCAGCCCTTCATGGGGAGCCTGGTGCATTTGTGATAATGAGAAAGAAGCCTTTGTGGATGCCCACATTTTGCAGATTAGCAACTGAGAACAAAAACAAAACAAACAAACAACAACAACAACAACAACAAAAGCCCTGGATTTACAAGGCAAGCTTACATTTGTTTGTGGGCTTTAATTTGTAACAAGTGAAATCTAAGTTTAATTCTAATTTAATTAGTTTACATAATAGAAGGATTCAGAGTTATTTTTTGTCACTGTCTTCGATGATCTCAGCTTATAAAGTAAATTGCCCTGGTTGAAATTCTAGAAGTAAGCATGATCATTTTGGCAAATGTGAATGAGATTGAATATAAGTGAATATGTTATTTCATTTGCATATTTACTCATATCCTTTGGAAGAAGTTGACATGACAGATATGAGATATGGAAATCTATACCTTGTTAGAAAGTACCTGAGAAGGTGACATGAGCCTCTCTGTACTTCCTTACTGTCCCTTTATGTAAAGACAAGGAAAGCCATCTTCATCAGATCCATGCTATTCTTGGCCCAAGTCACTTGTTGGCTAAAGGTTCTGAATTAATTCACAGTAATCGCATCATAGATGGAGACACAGTAACCTTTGATGACTAGCTAAGAAAGGAAAGATTTAATTCAAGCCTACATGGAACAGAACACAGACAAAATGTCCAATTACACAGGAATTTAGAAGTACAGCTGATTTTTCTTGAAATGGCAAAGTGAATAATCTCAAAATTTAAAGAGGCAATGTTCTAACTGAAGCAATTTAGAGACGAGAAATTTTGTGTGGAAACATAATGTAGACCTCCAAATTATCCTTTGTGATTTATATTTAAAATAATGGTGCGATCCTCAGTCTTCTGAACCGAACCTGCTGCCTAACACAAGCTCCTTTAATTAGCTAAGTAGATTTGCAGCCCTTCTTTTATTGGGCGAGTTCCAGTTTTATGTCAGTTGGAACAGTTCCAGTATCGAAAATCATTTGAAATAGCTGAGTTAGTCTCAAAAATATTAATAGGTGCTCTAATACCACATGTACTAATAATGTCTAATGCTACATGTGTTCCCTAACACGTTTTTGTGAACAATGAATAACTGTTCGTAAAACTGAACTGACACCAAGAAACATTGGATAGGGGCCTTATTAATGGAAGAGAATGATCTATACAACAAACTGACCAAACAGTTAAATCAGAATAAATATTTTTATCACGAATCACACTGGCGTGATAATCTATTTTTTAAAATGTTTATTTATCTTGAGAGAGGAGAGAGAGAGTGCCTGCAGGAGAGAGGGGGAGAGGAGAGAGGGGAGAGGGGAGAAGGGAGAGAGAAAGAGAGAGAGAGAGAGAGAGAGAGAGAGAGAGAGAGAGAGAGAGAGGGAGGGAGGGAGGGAGGGAGAGAGAGAGAAAGAGAGAGAAAGAGAGGGAGAGAATCTCCAGTAGTCTACAGGTTTACTGCAGAGCCTGACAAGGGGCTCAATCCCAATCTGGGATCATGATGTAGCCCAAATCGACCGCAGGACGCTCAACTGATTGAGCCTCCCAGGTGCCTCTGATATTCTATTTTTAAGAGCATTTTTTATCTATGTTTATTTTGAGAGAGACAGAGAGAGTGCAAGTCGGTAAGGGTCAGAGAGAGAGGGAGGGTCTCAAGCAGGCTCTGTGCAGCAGCACAGGGATGGAACTCACAAAACTGTGACATCAAAACATGATCCGAAACCAAGAGTTGTGTGCTCGACCTACCGAGCCACCGAGGTGGACCTTTAATATTCTATATTTTAAAAAGTCAAAGAATACTTTAGAACTTCGTAGTCTCAGGGTAAGCTCTCAATAGTTATTATAAATATGTAAAACTGGTGATGAAAGGCAGTTCTGTTTAAAACAATGAAAGCGATTTCCTATGTGTCATAGTTCCTATTCTAAGTTCTTGGTGAAGAAACCAGAAGCAGCAAAAACGGACAAGATGCGCACCTGACATACCCAGTCGTTCTGGTTCCGTGAGATTCAAGTAGCGGGAGTGTTTGTTTACTCCCCCAAATCATTTTGATTATGCTGTCCTATTTAAGTGGTTAATTAAATATTTTTATGTTAGTTTAGAGGATCCCTTTTCAAAAAAAAAATCAGTGTGTGTGTGTGTCACTGAATACAATTTTTAAGATGTAAAAAAATACCAACTAGCCACTAAATAAAAGCCTAATTTTACTTGAAATATGTTAGCCAGATATGTGTTAGATTTAGGACAATACATAACCTCTTTCTAATGAGGTTCTACTACTTCAAAATAATTGAAGGGCATCCACTTTCATTTTATTATTTATTTATTTACTTATTTATTTATTTTTATTTGAGAGAAAGAATGCATGAGCAGGGAAGGGGGCAGAAAGAGAGAGAGAAAGAGACAGAGAGACAGAGAGAGACAGAGAGAGAATCTTACGCGGGCTCCATGCTTAGTGCAGAGCCCGATGTGGGAGCTGATACCTCAACCCTGGGATCATAATATGAGCCCAATCAAGAGTCAGATGCTCAACCAAATGAGCCACTCTGGCATCCCAAACAGGGTTGACTTTTAAAGAGTTGTGCTAAAACGGCCTAATTTATGGTATATCATGGTCAGAAGTTACGTTATCACCCTTTAAAGAATGAAAGATAATGACTCAAAAGATGTAAATGCAGATTTTCAAGGTAAATGTAAGGGTTACCCACTGAAGTGTGACATTGGTGTCCCAAAGGTTAGGCTACACGTGCTCTTCTAAAGGAAGGGGGGAGACATCCGTTACAAACCATGGTTTACCTACTATCTCTTTCAGGGTCCCCCCATGTATATTCTAAGCAATACACCTCATTGTTTAAGGTGTTTTATTTTGGCTTTTGTTTGTTTGTTTTCGTTTGTTTTTTGTTCAAATGTTGTCAGGACAAATGGTGTTAGGGAAAGGACATCTAAATTCTCCTCTGGAGGGGCACCTGGGTGTTTCAGTTGGTTAAAACAACCGACTCTTGATTTCTGCTTGGGTCATGATCTCACAGGTTGTGCATTTGAGCCCCGCACTGTCAGCGCGGAGCCTGTTTGGGATTCTCTTTCTCTCTGCCCCTCCCCCACTCATGTTATTTCTCTGTCTCAGAATAAACAAACAAACAAAAAATTTATTTAAAAAATAAATTATCTTTCGGAGATTCATAAAGTCAAGAATATATGAGCTGTGAGAAGTCCTCCAAGAAAAACAAACCAGAAACAAACAAGCAAACAAAAACGATCCCCAAATCTAGCAATGTTTTTACCATAAGGTTTCCAAGTTTTGAACTATTCATAGTATCTGTTGGCAGCCCACGATTTGGGGCGATACCATTCTAAAATAATTCTTTGGAACTCCACAACCAGTTTCTAGGTTCGTTGCAACTTACTTCCTATCTCACAAATGGGGCTCATCTTCTTTGCTCCTGGAGAGGACACCCAGCACCCACACCCTGATGGCCTTCCAGTGGTTTATGGAGAGAGCTTTCCCGGACTTTCTGTTTCTGTTCTGCTGCCTCTGGATTCTCGTTACTAGCACACTGCCAGTTTCACATTTGGAAGGCACCACGCTTTGCTCAGCTCCTTTATTTTCAAAGATTCACACATATGCAAAAGCTGAATTCTCCAGCCTGCAATTGCAGATATTTGTAATGCAGCCCCTTTTTGTACTTTAATCTACTAGTTACTACACAAAGACCCTGTGCTAGCAAATCCCATTCTCAGACCACACCAAATGCATTCTCTTAGCACCTGGGTGCACTTGGCCGTGGTTCCTAGAATGTGGCCTTCATCCCAATCGATGTGACCAGGTGTGTGTGGCATCCCCTCAAGTCCTCCCTATTCAGAGAAGCCCCACTAGACATATTAGTTTGAGGTGCTATCTCCTTCCACTTCATTCTCTAACACTCGTCAACTTTACCACCATTTTTAACTGTGAGTCTCAGTATTATTAAAATTATATTGGGGCACTCGGTGGCTCGGTAGGTTAGAATGTCCGACTTTATCTCAGGTCATGATCTCCCAGTCTGTGAGTTTGAGCCCAGCATCGGGCTCTGTGTTGACGGCTCAGAGCCTGGGCCAGCTTCAGATTATGTCTTCCTCTCTCTTTGCCCCTCCGCTCACATACACACACTCACTCACTCTCTCACTCTCTCTCTCTCTCTCTCTCTCTCTTTCAAAAATAAAGATTAAAAAAATTAAAAATTATCTCTTCTGCTATCTCTTCATCTGTGTGCCTTTTTTCTTCTAATCAATTAGCCCCTTGGAGTCCAGAAATATGTTTATTATTATTATGATTATTTTGCACAGGGGATGACTTCTAACATAGTAACTTACACACAGCAGGTAGTCAATAAATACGTACTGCTGTTTGTACTATTCATTTATTTATTCAGTCACATACTCCTTGAATCGCTCACTAAATATTTATGCATATTTGATGCCAAGTCTATGGCTCAGCACATTTTATTCAGAGGTGTGGTGAGTTTTCAAACTCTAGCATTCTGCTCATCTTGCTGGAGTATATGACTATATGACTGCTGACCAACAGGAGAAGAGAAGACGTGGTAGAAGGGGTGAAGGACTTCGAAGGGATGAGGGCAGCAGTCATGAAAGCAGCTCTGTAGAAAAGATTGGAGAAGCAGCCCTCGGCCGCACACGTGCAAAGCATTGATTAGAACGTCCATCTCTCTGTGAAAAGCCACCATTTGCAAGAACTGGCCACAGGACACTCAAGCTTCTCAGCTAGTGAGGTGAGGATCGGGGATTCACATGCCGACCTGTCACAGACTACATTGTAATTCTATAGCCACTTAATATTTTTTCAAAGGGCTTTATCTGATTTAATGAAACTTTTTTTAAACATTAGACTTACAGTTCTTTTTTTTTTTTACTTTTTTAATGTTCATTTATTTTTGAGAGAGAGAGAGAGAGAGAGCACAAGTATGAGTGGGGAAGAAGCAGAGACACAGAATCCAAAGCAGGCTCCAGGCTCTGAGCTGTCAGCACAGAACCTGATGCGGGGCTCGAACTCACGAACTGTGAGATCATGACCTGAGCCAAAGTCGGACGCGTAGCTGACTGAGCCACTCAGGTGCCCCTTAATGAAACTTTATATTAACGTCAATAAATCAGAAGGACCTGGGACACTTGGTTTGTCCGGTCTTCAATTAGGCGGCTACCCCATAGTACAGAACTTAAATTAGAACCACACCATAATGAGGTTATCTTTACAGCACCAGGTCATCTGAACAGATTTATACAAACCCACTCCTGGACATTAACTCCTTCAAACACAAGATTATCATTTATTCAGTCTGTAAAAGCTGTTTCTTCTTCAACAGAGAAGTGAGGTAATCCAACAACGTAATGGAAATTCCCAACGTGCCTACTGTTTATCTCAGGAGCCCACACGATGAGCCTCTGACACTTAGACATTCCGGCGACCTGAGATGACATTTAAAATCAGTCTTCTGTGTTGTACTGTGCTTCGAGAACAATTGGAATGCCCCTCAAACAGTAGAACCCACCAATCTCGGCACCATGTGCGTGTTCCTTTAAAGGTAATAATAAGAACGAAAGCAGATCTGGGAGTCAGGGACTCTAGTTTACAAACACCCGTTTACTAAACCCGCTTCATACTAATAACTAAGTTCCAAAATGAGTCAAACAGAAATGGAATGCTGAACAATTAAGATTCTCTCCCCATAAGCCCATCTCTATCATTTTATTAAAGGCTACTGGGAAAACCATGACTGAATAACTAATTCTAAATTATATTCGATGAAAACAAATTAATGTAATAATTTTCTTTCTGAAATTAATTTAAATCTCTGTGGATACTGCAACAGATTTAGTCTTTACTATGCATACAAAAAGTTATGAAGAGCCTTATTTCACTCACTGCTTTAGGCAAAGATTCACTGTCTCACAGTCACTGGTAATGGCCGTTATTTCAATTTAGGCAAACCTGCTTTAATCAATCATTTTTGCCTCTTTGGCTCAAATATTTAAAATTCTTTGTATTTTTTTTTTTTTGCACCAAGAGCATGCTTGCTGAGATGCTGTTGTACGAGATGCATTGTTTCTTTCTTGTTTTTTTAATGTTTATTTTATTTTTGAGACAAAGAGAGACAGTGCGAACAAGGAAGGGTCAGCGAGAGAGCGGGAGACACAGAATCCATATCAGGCTCCAGTCTCTGAGCTGTCAGCACAGAGCCCGACATGGGACTTGAACCCAAGAACCATGAGATCATGAGCTGAGCTGAAGTTGGATGCTTAACTAACTGAGCCACCCAGGTACCCCAAGATGCATTGTTTCAAAGGCTCTGTTTTGTTTCTAGAATTCCTCCCTCCTAGGGGTTATCCTCCAATTTGGTTCTTGCCAATACATTCCAATGCAGGAAATGCAACTGTCACGTCTATTATAAAGTTCAAATGTTGCTTTTAGTTGACTAAGTGCAAAGTGAATTGTCTGCATCGCAATGAGGCTGTGCCTTTGATGTCATTACTCGCTTTGGCTTCAGCAAGCTTTCAAATGTATCTTCTGTCTGAACATCTAACACTAACATTGTCTTTTTCTTCCTGGTAATCCAAATCATGCAATTAGTAGGATTTAAATTATGTATTCACTCCAAAACCACTTTTGCCAGGGTATAACAAAGTAAATATATTCGTAATTCATCTAATAATCACACATATTAATTATATATAAAATATTAAATTGAGAAAAATGAAATAAGAAGCCACAAATATTTAGGATGGCAGAGAAAAGGAACTTTTAGAAATAAACGCAATTTTGAAAAAGGTCATTGGAAGATGCCTAATGGCCCAAACATGCACCTGCCCTGTAAACATATACCCAGGATGGGCCCTATGCAGTCAGGGAAGTGGAGAGCAGAGTAACCCCCCCACCCCTGCAAATGATCCTAACTTCAGGACAATTAATGTCATTCTATGCAAAGTATTTGAAGCTCTGATTCTCTGTTTACAAGTACCTGGGTTGTTTTGTTGAGAAGACTGCAAATGAGCCCATTTCTAGATCAAGATAAAACCATGGATGACCTTAGTCAGTGTTCTATTTGTGTCTACCTGTCCCCTCATGTAAGGGAGCCCCCCCCCCCAGGGCTTCTATTAACTGAATACCCCAACCTGGGGGAATCCTTCCCAGACTCTGAAAGTATTTGGATCAAGGTTATTGACCTTCAACCAGAGAGTAAGTCTCTGCTGGAATGTCCTGGGCAGACAGGTCCTGAAAAACTGTCAAGTTAAGGAAGTATGAAAATTCTGTCTCATAAAGGGCAAACTCCTACGGGCTCCTCCCTCTTCCTGTCCGCGGAGGACATAGTCAGATCTCAGCAGATGAAAGCTGCAATAAAATGTGTATGACCAGCATCGCTCTATACATGGAAAATCCTGGGTTGTGGGCTATGACAAGGCTGAAGCCAAAGCTTCTTTCAGGGTGAAAAAGAACCAACAATTATGACAAATTCAAACAGGGCTCTGAGAATATAAGGACACATGAGGGACCCTGAAGACGTTAACAGCACTCAATAACTCCCTACCACGTGCTATTATTTACTTTTCTTCTTTCTGCTTCTCTTTCTTTTCTTTTCTCTCCTCTCCTTCCTTTCTTCCTTCCTCCCTTCCTTTTTTCCCCATTGATGTTCTTTTGTAGCCACTCTGTTTTTCCTTCCTGGTTCTAACAATAAAATCTAATAATAATGTGCGTTGATTTTCTGAGACCTTCTATGTCTTTAGAAAGGAGAGGCTGGTCTATGTACTGACCTTACAGGGAGCAGGGAAAAAATGAAGCATTTGAAGAATCAAATTTTCCTAAGAGAATAATTTAAGCATGAAACACACACGAGCAGGAAATTTAAAACAAAAAGAAAAGCTTATGTTCAAATAGAAATATACAGTTGGGGGGGGGGGAGTCAAAGATTGAAAGAATCATTGGAAAACACTATAAATCTGTATTTTGTAGTAAATTAAAAGAACAAGTTTAGCAACTCTACATCATTTTATGAAATATATATATTTTATTAGTGACAACCAACACTATACAAGTACTTTCCATCTGCCATGCCTACCTCCAAGTATGCTTTTCTCAATTGGGACCATATTATAAACACAATTCCTACAAACCTGTTTCCTCTGTGTTAAATGGTATGCAAGAAAGCCTTCCCTTTTTAAAAACGTCTTCACCCAAATGGTCAATGCTTGCCTATGTGACTTTATAATTTTTTTTTAACTTTTTCATGTTTACATATACGTTTTGAGACAGAGAGTGCATGCTCATGAGCAGGATAGGGCAGAGAGAGAGGGAGAAAGAAAGAATCCCAAGCAGGCTCAGGGCCTGACACGGGGCTCGATCTCACAAACTGTGAGATCATGACCTGAGCCGAAATCAGGAGTCAGACCCTCAACCAACTGAGCCACCCAGGAGCTCCTGCCCATGTGACTTTAAAGGTCTTTTACATTATGTGCCCTGATTCAGAACTTATAATAGCTTACAACTCATATGCTGAAATAAAGATGTGAGCCTAGACAGACAGACAGATACAGACAGAGTATTCTGTACTTGGTATAATTCGGATTTTACTTAAGGGACACCTGTGGTGGAGAATGACTGTCATCTTTTATTCATTCTAGGCTTGATGATTTATCTTAGTTTACTGCATATGAATGGACTTACAAGTCCATTTCATGAACACAAGTCTATATTTGATAAACTACCAAACCTCCTTCTCTGAGTACAAATACGGAGGTGTCAGAGGAGTGGCAGGTTTGGGTTTCACACAGCCTGGTGACAATACTACCCTTCGCCTGTTTAGAGGGCTGTTTAAAGGTTGAACAAGGGTGGGGTTAGCCCACTTTTCTAACACAGTGTTTTACATGGGGGCTTAGTGCTTTCTTTGGGGGCTCTTATAGCTGCTTTACATATTTGGCAGTGTGTCACTAAAATTACAAAGAGTTTGTGAATAAAATAAATACTGATGCATTATGATTTTCTTAGTGACATGGGGAATTTCTGTAATGTCTTCTGCTACATTTGGGAACAAAGCAATAAGTTCCCAAATCTGAAAGGAGATTCCGTAGTTTAAATGCACTGCCTGATTATCACCATAAAAGAAATTAATTTTCACACATGCTCTGGTTCCTCTGATGAAACGGGATACTATCACCGTCATCATCAATAGCATCATCATTCTTTAGGTAACTGATGAAATGTTTTATCAATGCTCTAATATATTAATGATACTTCAGTAAATTAAAATATATGTGATACGATTTAGTCAGTATGAAACATATGACACAATTTCATTTCAGTACATTAGAGTCTTCATATCCTAGGAAAATCTCTGTATTATATAAATTTTAATGCAGCATTGCAAGCATCCCTCAGAGAATAATTTAAGCATGAAACCCACATGAGCAGGAACTACAAAATGCAATTAAAAATTTTACGTTAAAATAAAAAATACAGCCGGCTGTCAGATTGAAGAAGTCAAATTCAGTATCATATTTCATATTCTGACATGCATGTTCCTACTTTTTTGTGACACATGATATCCAAAGGATAAAGTGAAATATTCTAGGCAAAACCCCAAGGCTGTCCTTTAAGACATAGCTTTTGAGACATTATCTTCATGGTGTTACTGTAATGTTCTATTAGTTTACCAGTGCACTGGGACGGGCTGGGAGCGTCCCATTGCACGTGGTGGCCAGACAGCCATCATCACGACTTGGAGAGGTCAGTTATGATGTCACAAAAAATCCAAGAGCCTAGAGGACGACAAGAGAGTAACTGATGAGAAGAGAACAGTTCCTTACTCAACCTGTTTGAGGACGGAGGGTTATTTTAGACATGATAAAATCATAAACTCTTAAAATGAGTCTGACCTGTCAAGTTATTCATAGTACTTTTTGATCTTTAGCCAGATAGGAAGTTAGATTTAAAAAAAAAAAATCTGTTGAAGAGCTCAAGAGAGCAATACTCATACGTTAAATATGCAGAGTCCCGCAACCAGGTACGTTATGTTCACGGGGGTGTGTAAAAGTTAGGATATTGATAAAGACGGAAAACAATGGCAGGCCCTCTCCCTGAAGAGACACTTATATCCATTAGACTCTCAAGGTGACTGATGAGAAGTAATATTTCTGTGAACAATCAGTTCTAAAGTTACTCCTAACTATGAAATGAGCCAATTTACAACTCTGTATATCTCGGTAATGACTACGTGCTTATTTAACCATAAAATCTATAAAACACACCCACGGAGACAAGCAATTCAACTGCAATAAAGCTACAGAAATTCTTAAAGGTAGTCGATGAAGTAAAGCGGTAGTGGATCCCATTTTTATGCAGGTAAATACTGTACCCATTTGTCTTTAAACTACTTTTTCCAGGCTCTCTTTCAATTATTTCTCGGTGAAAAACAAATCCGCTGGCTTTAAACCTTGGCTTTAATGACAGTGTTAATTTGAATTCTCAGTACATTGGCTACATTGTCTCAGTTTATTAGGCAATAATGCACAGAGTCACTTTCTCAACCAAAGCTAATATTCTTTGTGTATTTAATTAGATTTGAGAAGCAAAGAAAATGCAGGTAAAGACTGTCAGATTTACTCCAAAAATAAATTCAAACATGACCTAGATTAAATGTAGAAAGGTAAAACATGGATTGGATGTCCTGTAAAAATGTTGAAGCATTTAAAAAGTGCTAGGCATGCCAGTAGGGGTGCCCAGGTGATTCAGTCACTTAGGCATCTGACTTGGGCTCAGGTCATGATCTCGGGGTTTGTGAGTTCGAGTTCCATGTCGGGCTCTGTGCTCACAGCCTGGAGCCTGCTTTGGATTCTGTGTCTCCCTCTCTTCCTGTCCCTCCCATGCTCACATTCTGTCTTTCTCTCAAAAATAAAAGTGTTAAAAACTAATAATTAAAAAGTATGCTACTGAAAACTGCATTTCTGACTTATAACTGCTTGTTACACCCCGGTAAACCCACAACTCTGAAGGTCTTTTCACTGTAGAACACTGCAGCTCTACACTTAGGAGACAGCCCACTCACAGAGACAACCAGAGGACGGTCTCACAGGTGTTAGGGATACGGATGAAATACATTATTACCAAAACGCAAAAGATAGGATGAAAAATTTGTGAGATAGTTTAGTAATAAAGTAGTTAAACCCTTCATTTAGAAAGATAATTTCGTATGTGAATGCACCCTTTTGTCACCTGAAATGTAATAAACATGAGGGTTTGTTTTTTTTTTTTTTTTTTAATCCACAAGAGCCAACTGAAAGTTTTTTTGTCACTACTTAGAACATTCCCAGGCCACTGTTCAGGTTGAAGACTAAGGTTAATCAATTAAAGGTGATTAGATGTGATAGAGACTATCACCAACTTCTCATTAAGTGCGGTCAAAGCTCGAGGTAAACCTTCCTTCCTGTTTTCCCTCTGAGGTGTCACCCTGGTCTTGGACATGCCCCAGCTTCTCAGTTCTACTGTACTGTCTCCCAATCCCATGCTTTCCATCCAACGGGGCTCCTGTGCGGAACATTTTAGTTATGCTTTTCTTTCTTACACCAGGGCCTCCTAGCTGAATGCGGTCACCAAGCTGCCTTTTGTTTGGGTTGACCGTTAACTATCATAAAAGCAATACCGTATGTGGTACTTTCTTTTGTACTAGGTAATCTTATTTTCTAGGAGAAAAGGTCAGAATTATGTAGAGAAACACATGAATAAATCACTAGGTATGTGGGGGCTTTGTCTCATTTCTTCTTTAAAACTGAATGGGTTATTTCTTAACTGAATACTGACAGTTTATATCAATTCAAATTGTTACCCAAAGTACTACTCACGCATGAATACAACAACTGCTTCTAGAATTTCCACAAATAATAAAAATAGATTCCTTAAATGGGAGTGTCATCAATGATAAGCACTTTTCCAAATTTTTAGATGTATGAGGACATTTGATCCTCCCAATGCTAGGAGCTAAGTACTAGGATTAACTCCATCTTGTACATGAAGAAACAGACATGAGTATTAAGTAACTTGCACACAGCTCGCAACTGGAAAATCTGATGCTCAAGACATTCTTACGCGAAACTTGCGAAGCTACCTTTAAGTGTGTAACATTAGGACAAATTGTACAAGTAAATGCAATAAACCAGGTAAATATTGAAACTGAAAAAAAAATTACAGTTGAAAACAATGGGACCTAAACCACATATTTAAAAGCTTATATATATATATATATATATATACACATATATATATACATATATATATATTTATTTATTTATTTATTTAAGTTTACATATATTATTTTTATATATATTTTAAGTTATATGTGACAATTGGCAACTTATTATTATATAAACAAGAAATGGATAAGTAGCTGGGCCCCAAAGAGGTAAAATTATTTTTCTTACTATCAAACAATTAATTAGTAGAAGAAAAAAAGGGATCAGTTTGTGCTCAGAGATTGATTTATATTAATTGAAGTATGTTATTATTATTAAAGGGTTTTAAAAAATTTACTCCCTTTCCAGTAAGGTGGAATCATGTGTGGCTGGGGGTCTCTAGATGGCACCCAGGGATGTTAATGCCTTCTGTAATCTCCTCCCCTTAAGTATGGGCTGCACTTACTCACTCACTTTGAAGGAAGAAAATTCGGGATGTCACTGCTGGGATGACATCCCAGGAAAACCCTGCCTTCCACCTGGGGCTGTCACTCTCTTCCTTTGTCAATGGAAACCTCCCTCTGGGGGGAAGCAGGCCGCCATGTTGGGCGTAGCCCCATGGGAAGACTCCCATGGTAAGAAACAATCTCTGGCTTCCAGGGAGTGAGAACCTGAAGACCTTCAAGGGCACGAGAGAGAGCTTGGAAGAGGATCCCTCCCTATTCTGACACTGAGGTCCCTGCAGCTCCAACCAACACCTTGCTCACAGTCTGGTAACAAACCCTGATCCTGAATCACAGAGCTAAGCGGCCAAACTCCTGACACACGGTAACAAAGTTTTAGAGTCATGATTTGCTTTCTAACAAAGTGACACAGAACTACCATATGATACATGTATTTCAAATATATATAAAGAGGCAGGCATAAACCCAGAAAGGCATACATAAAACAAGTGCAAGTACACTTAAAATAACATTCCTTCAAGGACAATTCTATTATACTTAAGTCGTTAAAATTATCTTTATCCCAAGTTGTTTCACCTCTTGCCAAATCAAAGCAAAATACAAAGTCTGTTTAAAAATTAGGTCTAATCGGGGCACCTGAGTGGCTCAGTTGGTTAAGCTTCTGAGTTCCACTCAGGTCATGATGTCAGAGTTCAGGAGTTTGATCCCCACGTCAGGCTCTGTGCTTACAGCTCGGAGCCTGGAGCCTGCTTCGGATTCTGTTTCCCTCTGTCTCTGCCCCTGCCCTGCTCATGCCCTGTCTCTGTCTCTGTCTCTGTCTCTCTCTCTCTCTCTCTCTCTCCTTCAAAATCATATAAAAAATTTTTTTAAGTAAGAAAATAGGTCTAATTAAGGTTTAACAGACAAAAGTTGTTCCTCACGGAGATGAAGCAGCGGTTAGGAGGCTCCTCTTTTACAACTTAGCAACAGCAAATTTCTTCCCAAATGGAGAAATAAGTCCCTCCGCCTTCACATTCAGAAATTGGCCATATTCCTGCCTTTATGGAAAAAAGGCAGCCACAGTTTAAGAAATATATTTTGTACCATTAAAAATAAGCGACATTGTTTTTACAAATGTGATGCGATCGCATTACTTTGAAGTATTAGATCGAGTTGGCAAATCTATTTTGAAAGTGACTCAGTGTCTGTCCCCATCTTAAGAAAATCAATCTCTACTAATTGGCACTGCCTACAAAACTAAAGATGATGAAGAGTGGATCTCTATAACCTGAATATATTCTGAATATTTAATCCTTCATCATTTCTTATGACACTCAGAGATTCATAAACAGACTACAGATTTTGTCCCTAAGTATTATCTTCTAAAAATGACATTAAATTTAAAAAGAAAATAGTCAAAATCACAGAGTGTTTTTTTTTTTACCAATATCTAGTCAAAACAAATTTCAGAGGAAATACAAAGTACGTATCCACAGAACCTAAGTGTGACTTTTGGGAGCCTTTACGGTAAATTCAATAGATGCTCTGCAGCCGACACTGAGACCAAGTCTAGTAGCTACAGAAGATCGCCGCGGCATGCATTCAAAGGGAGGGGAAGGATGGTGGGCCGAGATCTCTGCACTGCTTTCAGGGTCTCAAAGTTGAAGGAAATGGCAGTGTGCTCGATACAAAGCACCTATTTTCCCCCAAATTCATCAATCTCTTTTCCATCTGTTCTTTAGAACCGTACCTCCGTCTTCCTAGAGGCCTTGACTCCTAGTGAGGGAAACTCAAAGAAGGGAAATACTGAGAAGACAGACAATTCAATATCCGCGGTTAACCTTGACTGAGGGCAGATTTTATACAGATGCACGGTCGTCAGGTGTACTTTCTTGTTCACCAACACGCCCATCATCTGGCATTACTTTCACCATCGTGTTAGTATGGCGCTAAAGGTTCTATCAACAGCACCGACGAACGAGGGGAACACAGGAATAGCTAGAAACGCGGCCAGCCCCTCTTTCTGATGTGAAAGTTAGGTTAGCATTTCAGTCCTACTATTCTTAATCATAGATAATTATGAGAAAATAATTTTTTCTTTTTTTAAGCAGATTTTTAAACAGATTTTAAACAGATTTTCTTTTATTAAACTTATGCTCCTGAGTGATGTGCGTATAGTTGAATAAGTGTGATGAAACCATTTTGATGGATGTACATTTTGCAGTAGCCTTACCGGAGTCTGGGGTGTGGCATCGGCAAGCTGACAGGCAGGGGTTTGAGTGCCGTCGGTGAGTAAGAACTGAGCGGAGCAAACTGGCCCCTCAGGCCATATCAACTTGCGAGACACCAAGAAGTCGTCTTATTCGTGTGTATCCGGCGCTTTCATTTCACCTTACAGACCAACAGCTAGTAAGTATTTAAAATAGTTATAACTACTGCTTCTAATGATTTCCTTTGAAAAAAGTAATCACTTTATAAAAGGGGTAGAGTAACATGACCACCCGTCTGACTAACGAGATGTGTGCATGACATCAGAAGGAAGAAAGAATAAATGTTTAAACAGTTCTTAAATTCAGATGTAACATTGCCAATTTGAAGACAATGAAATACATATAATAATGTAAATATATGTATATTATACATATACACTTATATATTATGAAAATGCATTAATTTTAATATTAGACATTCATGTTCCCTATAAATATGTCACTAGAATATTAAGGTCTGGAAAAAGAAAATATAATGTATCTTATAACCATTCTTAAAATTTTTATTGTTCCTTGTTTTATTTTTTATTTGTTTTTTTAATGTTTTATTTATCTTTGAGAGAGTGACAGAGTATGAGTGAGAGAGAGGCAGAGAGAGAAGGAGACATGGGATCCAAAGCAGGCCTCAGTCATGAACCACAAGACCATGACCTAGACCAAAGGTGGATGCTTAACAGACTCAGCCACCCAGGCGCCCGTCCTTGAACTGCTTTAAAAATGGCCCTGACCCATTTTAGAAGAGAAACAAATTCAGTATCCTTTACAACCTACAGTTTTAACAACGACTAATTATTTTGGAAGAGAGGAACAAAGGCCTTTATTTAGTTTGTAGTTAAACATTTAATTTTAAAATCCTGCCAGCTAAGGAAAGGTGCCTAGCCTTGCCTTATCAAGAAAGAGTACTAGAAATAATGTCATGATTGTTATGTGTTAACTACACCACCACGATGTTACTGTTTTTTAACTGCATAACTCTTACAGACATGGGGAGTTGTGTTTCAAACTCCTTGTAAATTTATTTCAATTTAGTGTTGAAAAGAAGTATTCCTTATAAATGACAAAACTGAACAATATTTACCAGTCAGAGGACTTTTGAAATTAAATCTCACTGGGGGCACCTGGGTGGCTCCGTCAGTTGAGCATCCGACTTTGGCTCAGATCATGATCTCATGGTTCATGGGTTGGAGCCCCGTGTCAGGCTCTTTGCTGACAGTTCAGAGCTTGGAGCCTGCTTCTTATTCTGTGTCTCCCTCTCTTCCTGCCCCTCCCCTGCTCACACTCTGTGTGTGTCTCTCTCTCTAAAATAAATAAATGTTAAAAAAATTAAAATTCACCGATCCATTACTTCTTCAGGTTCTCATACGATATCCACAAACTATTTGTGAGGATCTTTTCAAAGTGCAGTGCACACTTCTAAGAGGCTGCTCAGTGATTTGCAGTCCTATCACAGAATGCCACAATTCTAAGAAGTCAGTAATAACAGAGCAGATGGTCCTAATTACGTACGTAACATGCGGTAAGCATTCAAAGAAATTCAGAAGGGTTTGTGTGTGTGTGTGCACATGTGCGTGTGTGTGTATGGAGAAAATAGTATGGAAAAATATATATACATATAAACTACGCGTCATATATAGATAGATGTAATAAATACATACACATGTACGTATTTGTACTATTTTCTGCATAACAAATCCCCGAGGCTTGAAACACACTGAATAGAGAAGTATGCGCTGACACGGAGGAATAGATTACCAAAATGATTTCTTAACCTCTCCCTGTTTGAATGGTATTCTGATGCCTTAGAGTGTCACATCAAAAGAGGGAAAAAAATATTATTTGCACTCATCTAGAGCTAACCATTTGCCATTTTAAGAGTAGACAAAATGTCATACATTTAATATACATTTCGATTTCCCAATTTTGCAGAAATGACAATACCGTAACCTTTTGAAATTAACTTTGACCCAAAGATCCTTCTCTTGCAAAAGCTATTGTCAACACTGATTGCTATGAATGTATTACATTTTTTACAATCTGTGGACCTGAAACTAAGATGACTCAGAAACATACCCCTAAATGCTAATTCTAGTAGCACAAAAACATTTCAAACACTAACAGATTTAAATTAAAGCAAGTGAGCTGACATCAAATAGAACGGCACTCTCCACGATAATTACGCATTTAACAGTTTGATTTCTGTTTCTCTCCCTTAAACTCTGTTCCGGCAAGGAGTATCCCATAATGCCCAGTACAATGAGGTGACTATTCCAATTTATAACAAACGAATCAAGTACTAGAGAAGCTGTATTAAATGTTCAAATTAAATTTACCCATATTTAAAACAGCTTAAGGTGTATTAAGGTGTAAGGTATAAACTACAGTAAACAGTAATACATTATTAATGGTGCATTGTGACAAGAATTAAAGATGGGCTTGATCCAAATAAAATTCCTGCAGGAGAAAACATGCACATTTTATTTAATGATTTAAATTCTGTAGAGAGCACAATTTGATATGCAACACTTCAGAGAATTACAAGCTCTAGAAACAATCATCTTTCATTCTAAATGATAAAAATTAATACAGATGTTTTTTAAATTAAATTTGAAGCATTTTTATAGGCAGAAAAAAGTGATTATGGAAGTTACGAACCTTAAAATACTTGTAATTCACCAAAGATGATGATTTAAATTGCAATCAACCTGTCATAGTAATTTTCCTCTTTAAAAATATATGTTAAGAGAGCAATTTTGATTCAGAAAGTCAGTTTTCAGGTCTTTGTCATTTTTTTTTCCAATTTAAAGGTCAAAATGTGAAAGTTCATCAAATACTCAAAGTCTTTTGGAGAGAATTAAAGCAACATAACAGAATAAAAGGTAAGGGGGGGGGAATGTTATACCTCCGAAAACAAATAATTGGTGAGGCAGGAAAATTAAAAACCCACTCAAACTAATGACAAACCGTGACATTTTTCTCTTCTATCGAGTATTAGACTGTTATCATAGACTTGACGAGGAAAAGCATCACTTACCAAATGAAATATACACAATTTGCAGATAGGAACATGTGGTTTAGTAGGACACCTGAAATGCTTAGTTACCAGGCAATTATCCGTTAAAATACCCATTGACTTGGCTCTGGCTTTTTCTAAAACTAAAATAAAAGCAAAGCCAGCCATGCACACCAGAATGTGCTTTTTGGCCACAAGGAGAGTGTGTGCACCTTTATTAATCTGATGGGAGTTACAGGTCATGTCGAAATCCTGTGGCCTCTGTTCTTCAATACAAGGCAATAAAAAAATCTCATATTCCTTTCAAACTCCCAGCAGCTGAACCTCAGTGAGAAGGAGTCTGGAACTTAGCATGAAGAAAATTAAACACTGATGCTCAGTGTGAATTCTACTACGTGTTTTTTCAAATAGTAAGTAAAATGTACGGGAGCCAGAGGTATTTATAGACAATATGCAAGCTTTCTAATAAAGGATAGTATTACCTCGAAAGCAAACCTTCTTGGTGTTATACTTATTGCAAATTTTCTTTAGGCACTAGGTCATATGATATGTGGGGTGTTTTAATATGTAAGGTAAATACGCCACAGCTTCCAGAGTAAATGCTCTAAAATGCAGTGCAAGTTTAAGATGTTATAGCAAATGAGCCACAGAGTCACATTTAACTTCCCTTAAATATTTGCAATACAAATGCAATAAAACACTGATGGTCTTCATTATTATGCATAGTAAGTCACCATTAAATAAACTGGAAAGTTCAACAAAATTTTCCTATATAATTATAGGCCATTTTTGGATATCTGCTAGAGAGTAAAATGTATTCCGTTAAGTAGTTGATTTCACATGAAGTAACTACATGTAAGTCCGTCCAAATTTACGTTGTGAAAGTTTTTTAAGGCACTCTTCTTCCTCCAGTGTTCTAAAGTTTTGTCTTTATAGAAGAGTCAAAGATTATCTGGAAATGCAGAATATACATTACATAAGTATTACTTCATTATTCTTAATATTTGCAAGGAGGACCTGAATGTATAGTAATAATATTTATGAAGAAATATTAGCTGCACAAGGCTTTGTGTGATTGTCTCTGACTCACTTTGTAGTGACAGGATATGAAGATAGAAACAAGAATATAAAAGTCACGTCTTCAGCTCTCTAGCACTTTGACTTGGTTTGGCTGTGACTTCAGGGAGGGTCTATTAGAGTGTGTGTGTGTGTGTGTGTGTGTGTGTGTTTGCTGCTATATATTATGTTTGTGAGTCACTGTACTGTTCACAATTGGGCCAAGCCTAAATATTTTGCCTGGCCAACATTCTTTAATCTATACTAAAAATTTTAAAAACAGATTTAGTCTCCTTGGGCTTTCTTTTATTTAGTTTTTATAATAGTTAATTGTCAAATTGGTTTCCATATAACACCCAGTGTTTCTCCCCACAAATGCCCCCCTCCAGGACCATCACCCCAGTATTTGTTTTATCTAAAGCTATGCAGGGTTAAAATATTTAAGAAGTAGAACCTGTCACACAGAATCTGATGAAACTCACAGAAGACAAATTTCCCACAATAAGCTCATACTAACAGTCTATTTTCAGCGACTTTTCCTTACCTATAGAACTTAAATATTAACATTGAAGGTGAAAAATATTCCAGTATAGTGCACTTTATAACGTTGGACTTAGATGTGATAATTTTATAGGTATCTGCAAATTACATTGACTAAGAAAGTCTATCTACTTGAATATGACAACAGTTGAATATTATTTTATTTGTTTATAGGTCTCTAACTATTCATGTATATTGTAGTGATTTGACACACCAACATTCAAGCATATAAGTCTTTTGTCTTTAAACTACGCCATTCTGAATGCTTTGACTGACCATAAAAAACTAAATAAATGTAATGCAATGCAACTTGCCAACATAGCTCTCTTACTTATTAGACTTTGTTAACAGGTATGAGAGAAGATGAAAGAATATGTCTGCTAAGATATGCAAAGCCACAATAGACACTGAGAAATTTCTGAATTAAACCAGGTTTCCTCTTTCCAAGTGGGAGGACGTGGCACGTGATGATTTGGAAAACATACAGAATCGGAGATTAATTATAGCCACGTGATAGTTGGAATCTTGGAGTTTGAAAACAAAATTTTAATCTGGCATTTTATTTTGTTAGAATTTTAATATGTATTTTTCAATAAAATCTATAACTTAAAAATGCTTTTGATATTAAAAACCATTATAGTACAGGTAACAGGTTATGAAAAGTAAAAAAAAATAAATTACTTCTAGAGATCTAAGCGACACTGAATATCTCAGTTGATTTGTTCTTTTCCCATTTTTATTGCAAAGGATGTACCCTAGTGTGTGGCTCATACCTTTCACCATAATCCCACTTTCTGACAGGATGAGGCCAATACTGTTTGTTAGCTGGGCTCTGTACTCTATGCCAGCCTGTTTCATTGATATCTTTCCATAAGGATTTATTGAATGGATACATGAATGGAAACCAGATAGAATGTGGTATACAAAACACAAACCAATATCTGTTTCCAAATATTGTTGATCAGGGGCACCTGGGTGGGTCATTAGGTTAACACACAGGCTTGTGGTTTCCACTCAGGTCATGATCTCACAGTTTGTGAGATGGAGCCCCATGTCGGGATCCAAACTGAAAGCACAGACCCTACGTGGGATTCTCTCCCTCCCCCTTTCTTCCTGCCCCTCCCTGATTTGTGTCTCTCCCTCAAAATTTAAGAAAAAAAAAAAAAGAGGAGATAAAATAAGATACTGTTGATATCTATTAAGTCTAAGACTAGGAATTATGACTTCTAACTGGCTTTTCCAGGATCATCATCTAGATTGAAATGCTTTTGAACTTTCTTAGAAAAGACAAATTAATATGAAGAAAGTAATTTTGGACTGTGAATACAGACTATTGATTTTTAGTTTAAGTTGTATTTGGTCCTGTGGCTTTGAACATTCTTACTTAATTGGTCTGACACTTGGTGACCTTATTCAGAAGAAGGAGAAGGAGAGGGAAAAAGAAGAAGAGGGGGGATAAAGAGCAAAAAATTATCAGTGTACTCCTGCCCCCGAACTAAACTTTGATTTGATTTGAACTACACGGAGTCCCTGCTCCAGAAATAAAGGCGTTAATGTATTCGCTGCTTTATATGTTCAGTAACAATTTAAGAAGGCTTATTCTATCCCCAGGCCTGGATTTAGATCTCTCTTAACCCAAAAGTGAGATAAAGGGTGAGAAACTGATTCCTTTACAATCTGCTGAACTCAAGTTACTGTGCCTCCTAAGGAACCCATCAGTCCCCTACATTCTAGCTCTGTCTTCACTGCGTGCAGAGGGAGGCCCCTTGGAGCCCCATACACAGTGCTCCCCGTCTGCGTTTCTTGGATGAGATGTCTGTATGCAGCCCCCCGACCCCCGGCATAGAGAGAACCCACCTAGTCACAGATCAATCCGTGTTCGCAGCTGCTCGGCTTAGCAAGAAGTCAGTCCAATTAAAATCCATGTCAAATCGCCTGTTTTGTTTTATATAGCCACTCAGATTTTAAAAACTGACTTATGCTCCACAAACATTAAAACACCAGGACAAAAACAAAAGTAAACTTGTAGAAGCCCTCGAAGCTGAAAAGTAATGTTGCGCAAGTATGAGCTGTTGCTGATGTTGATTCATATGAAGTCATAGCGAACCAGCCCCACAACTTCCAACCTGCGCCAGGCTGAGAGGTTCCTCTGTGGGTTAGATTTACTCCGCGGCCCTGTGCAGATGGGGGATTCTATATTTTAACACTTCAGATGCCATTTGAATGTGTGTACCAGGAACAGCCGGTCAGTTGGGGGGAGTCGGGAACGGAAAATAAACCTTGGCAAGTCTGACTGGAAGATGGAAAATCGAATGATCTCACACGGATTTGCGATATATTTATACTCCTGTGGATTCTCCCTATAAAATGAACTTTTAACTCCTTAAAAGAAATGATTACACATTCATGAAGTTATAAAGTTTCACACGTTTGCCCCACGTCCCCACGTGGCTAGAGGATGCCAGATCTCTGCCATTCATCATAAACTGGATTTCGCTAAATTCTGTGTCTGCTCAGAGGACAGTCCTGTCGTGCTCTTAACTCTCCGGTGTAGACGCATTCTATTTTATATTAAAAATGAAATAACTCTAATAGTAATAAGGCAATAAACCAAACTCTGAGGGATTAGAGGAAGTGCTACCCTGAGAACCTAAGTCACTTGGATGTACAGCTTTTCATTCGCCACGTACCTGTTTATTATTTCAAAACACCTCTGTCTCCTCTGGTAGCACTTTAAAACACATTTATAATGAAACCCGGAGAAGGCAATTCATCAAATTGCAGTGTGAATCGGAACAGGCTTTATAGCACTTTTCTTGTGAAAAACGAAGACCGAAAAGCCAAAATGAGTCGTACTTTACAAAACACATGGAATTGGGGAAGATAAAATCAGCTTTCCCGCTAAAGGAATGTCCAAGTGCTCTGGAAACAATGACTTGAGGGCTGGCAGTCACTGGCTAAGCAGAGGAGGGCCTGTGGGGGCCGGGGACGGTCACAACAGCTCCACTGTGAGAATGGCAGCCAGCTGGTCTGGGCACTGGGCTCTCAAGAAAATCCAAGGATTTCTGAAAGGGTTTGGTTTCTTCCTTAGGTTTCATTATTTATTTAACAAATGTTCAGATGTAGACTACACATCCTTTGGCCACAATTTTCCACAGATTAGCTTTTAATTGGCAGCCAGTGGTCTTACCTACTGTAGGTCTTAATATTGAAAGTAAACGGCGATTCTGATTGGTATGAAATGTTACGGCAATATTTCATACTGGGATCGCTTTCCGCAGATGTTTTCATTTTAGTTTCTGTTTACTCAACTTGCAGGGAGGCCAATATTAGTAACATACATGATATAACTCAAGCTTTTTTTTTTTGACTGCAGAAAACATTTGAAAGGGTATCAAATTACACTGAAGGTTATGTTTATATTCCAAAATTACATAGTCAATTTATGCAAAATGAAAGGAAATCATTAGCTTATGTGCTTTGTGAGTTACTTGTATAACTAGTGTCATTTTTCTTAAAAATAACAATATGACTATGTATATGTAGAAATAATAAATAAGAGTTGCAAAGGAATTTGATGCTAATGACTAAACCTGGACTTATTTTAAATGCTAAGAGAACTAAAATTCCATCTTTTATGAAATAATCTCATTCAATATGATGCATGTTACTGGCAAATTTATTAACATTTATAGTGTCTCATATAATATTTGTTCATAGTCCAAATACAACTTCTATGAATTATTTCTTCAAATTCCAAAATACAACTTTGATAAAAAAAAAAAATAAAAAGCCCGCCATCCAAAATATAGTATCTTATGCCAATGTGTGAAAATATAGAAGAAAAAAATCAATGGTTTAATTAGTACATAAACTTTGATTTACTTTATATGTTTTATTCCTATTATGGAAGTTTTTGTATCATTTTATGGAAATGAAATCCAAATAGTTTCATACCACTAAGAGTCTTTAATGTTAGTTTTCTGCTTGTCATTTGTATGAAATATTTCTCTAAGACAAAAAGCTCTACAAGAAAAAGTATATGAGTATATGTGTATGAGAGAGAGACAGAGAGAGAGGGAGAGAAAGTATGCATGAATCCATTTATCTTATGCAAGGAGAATTTTTGCTTAAAAATTACGCAAAATAAAAAAAATAAGTAAAGTCACACAAACTATATTTCTCCCAAGTATCAGTGCTTCCAAGTGAAAAACTTCATATGAATCTTTTGTTCTGTTGTTATGGTTATATTACAATATGGATGTAGAGCTGGTATAATTTTGCAATGATCTGGATAAAAAGATATTTACTTTTATTCAGAGAACATAGAAGACAAATTTTTCTCTGTCTCACGCTCACAAAGGACAGCCGCCTAACTGTGGACAGTCAGAGGTGACACAAGCCCCAGATCAGTTTGAAAAGATGACAGTGTCCAGAACCCATTGGCAAACTTCACATTCCCAGCAAACCAAGAACAAATACACATTTTTTCTGCAATTAACTAGGTGTATTAGCATTTGCCTAGATATTTCCTCAACAGTAATAAATAATTCTTATTGATGGGTTAAGGATGGCTCATTATTAAACCCACTGTCAAACTGATGGAGAAAGACGTATTTTGACAATCATGCTAAAAATACAAAAGTATGAACTCTGTAACAAAGGATTTCCTTCCTTCCTTCCATCCTTCCATCCTTTCTCCCTCCCTCCCACAGACAACATTTAGATAAATTTTCCTCTGAAGTTCTCCTTTCTCCTTCTTAATAAAGAGATAGCATATGCAAAAATCATTTGAAACACAAGGAAATAACAAAAAAACAACCTGTGCCTTCTAAATTCTTCATTTAAGATTATTAACTGTTTCTCCATGAGGTTAGATTGTCTTTGTAATACTTCAAACCTTATTTACTTGTAAACCTCTATTTAGCCATAATCGTTGTTTTCAAAGCACTGCTACAACATTATATGATTACAGTTATGATTTTTAAGTGTTCTTTTCACACTTTTTCAACAAGCACTCAAAGATAAGCGGGAAGCTAAACAATTTATCAATAGCTTACACCCATAATGATATAGTGATTAGACCGACTCCATTTTTTTTCCTGGCTGATACCATCCTGATCCTCTGGTTCAGTGATGTAGAGGGGGGAAAAAAACCCACCAACGCACGTGATGTCTTTCTCCATTAGCAAACACTGCACAAAACGGGTTACAGTTTATCTTTGTGAGGATTTCTCTTAGGAGCTTTTAAAAAAGTATGAGCATAGGCAGAAATGCATAGAGCTATGATGTCTGCGTTCATATTTGTAGCAAGATTCTTTTTAATGTACCTATTAGTGGGAGCTAAACAGTTTGAATGTTGAAAGGAAGGGGCAGGCCATTGATGTATAGTTCAACAGGCAATGGGACGCAGCACTCATTAAATAGAAAATATTTTATATAGCACCTTGCATTACAGATACTTCTGAAACCTTGGGGCTTACACATTTCCAATGCAAAGGCACTAGTTAAAAATAAAGAATTAAACCTAAATGGGCAACATCTTTACCCTCCTTCATAGAACTCATTAAAATGTAGGTGAACTGGAACTTTGAACTCTGCCTCAATCCAAGATGATGAGTTCGTGCAAGGGAGAATTTTGAGTGACTTACAATAGTTCTCAATTGCGGACGTTTTTAATAAGTGCATATTGCCTCCTGAGAGGAACAGTGCAGACTGTGAGGTATCACCAACATCCCTACTCCCACACTGAGGACTTGTTCAAGGCGGGCCCTGCGGGGAGCAAATCGGGCCCCCCCCCCCCCCCCCCCCCCCCCCCCCCCCCCCCCCCCCCCCCCCCCCCGTCTAGGGCATGCGCATTTTTGGAGAAGGGGTAGAAATCGGGGACTTACTACAGCTGTCCGTTTCATCTCTTCACCTCCGGCGGTCTTTGCCAAGTTCCCGGCAGGCTGTAAGACTTCGCATTTAGAAGCTGCTTCAAGACATCCTGACAGAAGCTAGAGATAGGATGCCTCGGGGCAGCCTTGAAGCAGAGTGAAGGTGATTGTGGCTAAATGAATGCAACCACACAGAAAAACTGCCGGCAGCTTAGAAAGAGCAAGGCATTCTTGGTGGTTTCAGGCATAAAAGTTTTAGACCGAGTGGGACACAGGCATGGGTGTAGATGTCTGTCAAACCCAAGCTGGCTCTGTCTCCCACGATGGCTGTATCTGTTTTGTGCTTATGATTTCACAATGTCAACCTGTAAATTGTCTGTGACTTCAATCTAGAACATTTACTAAAATTATAAGCCTGTTGCCTGACTGTCATCTTGAGGGGGGCAGGCAGAGGACATAGATGTCATTTGGTAAAACTGGATTTGGGATTGCTATATAAATTAATTTCATCTTTAGTATTCCAGAACAAACATACAAGGGATAAAACAGAGAAGAACACACTTTAATGAAAGTCAGCACGAGATATATTGCCATAGGGAAATACCTTATAATCAAATAAAGAATGTGCAAAAAAAACTTTCTGATAACTAATTCACTTAGTGGTTTAGTTTTAATTCTATAGTACTAAGTTGACTGGCTTCACACACACGCACACACGCACACACGCACACGCTCATACGCACGCAGGCTACAGTACCTGATTTTCTATTCTGCAGCTCAGAGACCAGGCTTTTGTAAACTTGGAGGAGAAAACCCACTGTGAGTTTATGCAGAGTTGAGGGGCTTGTAAAACTGTCTTGAAAGAAATTTCGAAACTACCCGTTCACAATCTCAGAAACGCAGAATTCTCTCTCTAAAATAGGTGTAGAAATATATTGGAGCCGACAGCGATGCAGGCTGCCAGCGAGAGGCAGCCATTCTTCCCTGGAGCTAAGCATACATTTTTGTGCTTCGAGAAGAAAATGAGAGAGGGAGGATAAAAGAAGTACTATTGTACCTGATCTGTAAGAAGTGAGCTCTTTTAGAGCTCGAGGGAGAGGTAAATTTACTATGCTGGGTGTTTTTGTTTTGTTTTGCTTCATTTCTGTTCTTTTCTTTCTCCAACTCAAGTAAATTGAGAATATGGAGAAGTCATTTTTTCTCTTTCTGTTCCTCCCACCATCTCTACCATACAGTCCCCCTTTTATTATGGTTAAGTGGACAGGAAAGATAATGCAGTTATAAAAAAGACTATGTAAAATAACCACTTTGAGGTGATTTTTTTGACAAGGGAAAATAATTTGGTAGGGTGTTGAGAATATAAATAATTAGTATCATAGATTATTGAGAAAGAAATTCATGTATTTGATATCATGCATGAAAATTCTAGGGGAAAAACACAACTCACTATCAAGCAGAATAACCCAAATGATGACAAATACCATATGGCCTTGAGGGCTTAACTGTGACTTTTTGGTGACAATTATTTTTGTTTTCCAAAAAATATAAATCCCAATACTCACAAAGAAAAAAAAAAACTAAGGACTAAAATTAGGAATAGGTCAAGTATTGTACTTTCTATTCTCCACAGTTCTTCCATTAATTGTTCATAACAAGCCTTTGAAGTAGGTGATTTTTATTATCTGCATTTTCCAGGACTGGGTCTCACAGAGGTAAAGTAATGTACAAGTGGCCTTGAAGCAATTTACATGATGCCATTTTCTGTGATATTTCAAATGGCAGAGTGCTGTCACCAGATTATGCACCAGGTTAAAATAAAACACCAGCAACAACAAAAAGATGCCCTGGGATTCAAATATCCACCCACAGGAGGGAGCAGGGGAGGACAGGTGTCTCCTTCCTGAATCTGTAAGCAGACGTTAGGTAAGGAACGCAATAAACCCATTACTTTTTTTTGAGCAACAACAAATTCAACCTGGAAGTGCCATTAAAAAAATAATTTCTCGGTTTAAGAAATCATATTTGTTAGAAGCTTAAATAAAGTGATGTCAAATAAAATCCAACAAGGATTCTGGAAGAGATTTATAAAGGTAGACAGGTAGAAATGTATCTACATATATAAAATGCTCACATTGCAAATGTTAGCCAGTTATAGTGTCAGGCACTCCAAATACCAACAATACCTTATGAATAAGTAAAATATCCAAGGGAGAAGTACTAGATGCAATCAACATCTGATCATGAGTAAGAGGAAAAGAGGAGGAGAAGGAAGAGAGGGAGGTAGGAGGGTTATGTCTGTGTGTGCATACACACGTGCTCTGGTGCCTAGGGCATTTTCAGTGTAAAAGAGAAACTAAACCCTCAATAAAGACAGAAAACTACCAGAATTAATGGCTAATAATTAAAAAAAAATAAACTGTAGAATGGCAACTATTTAAAACAAACTGATGGCATCAAGTATTTTTTAGTGACTATATGAAGGTACTTGGGAGACATCAGACATTGTGTAATTGAGAATATGTCCTTTCTTTGATTGGAACAATGTGGAAACACGTGAAGCTTCGCCACAGTTTTATCTCTTCCGCTTCTTTTTTAATAAAATAGAGTTTAAAAACATGGAGTCTACTTACAGCGACCACTATACACTGGAATGATTCTGAAAATTTAGAGGTGAAATACGAGTAAAGAGAGAAAGATGTCTATATGTGCAAAATAACCACGATTCATCATATTGATTCTTTAGAGCTGCCTTAATAACAGAACGGTGGTCTAAAGATCGATTCAGCTAGAGTGATTAGCAATCAGCAGTTTGGTAAAAATAAAATGATTATATATAGATGCATCTGGGCATCCGATCTTGTAATTATCAAAAGAGCTCATAACTTAATGATATTCATCAGCCTCTGTTCAGTCCACAGGAGTTATGTTTGTTCTCTAACATCCAAGAGAAACCAGCCAAGTATTTTCACTTTGGCATGAGTCATGAAAAGAGATAATTAATAAACTGACTTGCCCAGCATGTTCAAAACAATGGCCATAAAAAATCCTCAGATCTCTGCTTCTTACCACTTGATTGTGTTTTATCATTAAAATGGTAATAAATAATATCAGCTTTATGCAAATTCAAAATTCACTAATCATTTTCTACAACTATTAAAATATGACAAAAAGTTTGATGCAGATATACGTTATACTGTGAGTGCCATTATTAAGCCTGTTATCTGCATCATTTGTCACAAAGCAAAAAGATGCACAGTGACAATTAATTTTTGAGAGTCTGTTTTTCTTTAATAGAGATGTCATGAACCATAAACTTAATCTTTAAAGATTTTTCAGCCATTCATTCCTCTTAATGTTTCATGTACCACACAAAATCAAATCAAATCATTTTAAGAAAAGTCCATTGGGACCTGGTCGTTTAACATCTTAGAAGGCACTGCTTTATAGAGTGAGGAGTACAGGCTTATAAACTTGGCTTTCTTAGTTTCATCAGGTATAAATAAGAAAAATAACATTTCCTTTCCTGAATACAAAACAAAATTAGATAATATGTGCATCTCATTCATTCAGCACCCATTGAATACTGATTCAATACCTAGCACATGCCAGACATGGTTTTCTCTACTGGAGGACACACTTTGGAACATTGCTAAGGTCAGCCTCACAAAGCTGACATTCCAAAAAGAGGAGACACAAATATACATAAAAAATATATACACAATAGTACAACTTAGGGGAAAATTCAATGAAGGAATCAGTGATGGGTGGGTATTACATAATGCTTCACTTCTCTACAAATATTAATACAATGTGTGCTCTTTTTTATCCCTTCCCTTGAATATTCCTCTTCCAAGTTTCATAACTGAGACTCAACACATACACACCCACCCACCCCCACACACAGAGCAAGCTGGACATTCTGGTTGTTAGTATATCCATATATGTACATGTTAGGAGTATTTCTCTTAGGCTATTTTTTTTCCTTCTGTAAATATATTGCTATTGTATTCCTAGGATTCAAGCATATTGAGGTAGAAGGAATGCTATAATTTTGTATCTTCTATACCATATTTATTGTAATTTGCCTTCAATATTCTGGAGTATAAATGTGCAGGGCTGTGGGGTATGATTTCTATAGCTTAACTAAAGTTTATCCAATAACACATAATACATGGGGGGAAAGAGAACCTATACTTCTTAAATAATCTTTTCTGATTAACTCTCTTTCTCTTAGATTGTGATACTTAACCTTCAAAAAGCCACTTTTCCCCCCAAAATCTAGTATGCTTTTAAGGATTTGGTTGGTCAAATAAATCTCATTTATGTATAAGTAATCACTTGACCTTACTTCTATATAAAATTGCTATACTTTCAAATGTTGATCACAGTTCCAATCCACCTGATGTGGCCAACATTGTAAGTCAACATAGATTTGACATGATGATAGGAAAATCCAGATAACATTCATCTGAAAATTAAATATTGTGTGTATACACAATTTAGAACAAAGCTGGGTATATAGTAAGTGCTCAATAAATCTTAATTCCATCTGCTTTCTCCTTTCTGAGCTATTGTGCTGGTCCACCTTGGTATTTTATCTCCAGTCTCACATGGCTTAATTCCATCTTCCAACTGTCACCAGGGAACCCTTCTAAAGTCCAAATGCAGGCATGCCACTTCTTTTAACACTCCTTCATCACCTCCTCATGAGCACAAGCCCTTAGTTCCAGAGTAACTGGCAGGTGACACTATCTCCACTCTTCTCTGTGTCTTTCCATCATCTCGCTTGCCTCCCTATGGGGCTGAAAATACTCTACTCAAATTATTTTCATTTTTCTTCCTCATTATGTAAGAGAGAACATATCTCCTTCACCATAGGAACTTAGTCCGTGTTCAGCAAATGTTTGGTAAATGAATGAGCAGTTGATAGCGACTGGACCAAAAAAGAAAAAGAAAAAATACCAAAATACAGGTTGCAGAGCAGACATGGACCCTTTTTAAACAAACAAAAATATTTCTTTTTAATAACTCAAAACATTTTTTTGCATAAACCCACTTTTTGAACATATTTTGCTGAAATAATCAGTTTGGAAGAGTTTTGCTGTTAAGATACCATTCTTGATATCTACAGGCAGTAATGTTGTTAAGATAATTATTTTTTAAAAATGTTTACTTAGTTTTGAGAGAGAAAGAGAGAGACAGAGCACAAGTGGGGCAGGGGCAGAGAGCAGAGGAGACACAGAACCTGAAGCAAACTCCAGGCTCTGAGCTGTCAGCACAGAGCCTGACTCTGGGCTCAAACTCATGAACCCTGAGATCATGACCTAACTCAAAGTCGGACGCTTAACCAACTGAGCCACCCAGGCGCCCCAAGAGATTTATCATTTTGCTTCTCCCACCTCTCCATGCTACCCTGAAAGACGCACATCCTGTAAAAGTAGACATGACATCCTTCTAAACTGTAACTTTTACTGTACCCCATTTTCACTTATTTTATACTTCTTCCCCTATGAAGACCACAATTCTCAGACTGGCACCCAAGGGCTCTCCCCAGCTGTGTCGTCTACAGACCATGCAACTCTCAATCTCAGGGTGGTGAATTCACAAGCTCCATCCCCCATGCTGGATATGGAGCCTATGATTGATAGATAGATAGATAGACAGATAGATAGACAGACAGAGAGACAGATAGATACAAACATAAAACACCTCCCTCCTGGATGTTGTCATCCTATCTTTTGATCTGCAACTCTTGTAGGTTTTTACTAGTCCAATGTTTTACTCACACTCCTCCTCACACCGGCATAGTATGGTAACCATGAAGATGTACTAACCACACCTCCCTTCAAGTAAGAAGTTAGTGTCCACCTGTGGGCAGTGTGGTCCACAGACAGCCTCTAGATGTCAGCAACTTCAAGGTCAACCTCAACTGGAGAAGACCAGCTAATCCAAGATTAAGCCCTCCCAGGCCTGATGACCCATTGAGGAAGGGTTGAAAGATCCATTCTGGCCTGATTCGGGATGTTCTCATGGAGAACAATGGCTCCAGACTTCCTGGGGGTTGGCTGGGGCTTTGTCAGTTTGTGTCACGGTTCAACTTCTCCCTCTGCCCAGTCCTGCTTGCTCCGCTCTTGCTTCACAAGTTTCCCTCCTAATACACATCCTGAATTCCAAACGCCATCTCCTCTCAGTATCTGCTTCCAGAGAGCCCAACCGGCAACAAATGGTCCTCCGTATGTTCTCTCCTGCCCACATCATCCATCATCTCAAGGACATTCAATCATCCATCACTTCATGGCCAACACGCACTTCCAGGTCTCTCTCCCCTGGTAAGGCCCAAGTCGAACTGAGCCTACTCTACCTGCACAAGTACTTGCCAGCTCACCAACTTCATTTTGAGAAACATTTCCTTTTCTTCATCTAGAAAGAGCATATCTGTAGGAATCTATCTTACGAATTAACCTCTTAAAGTCAGGCTTCATCTCATTATTATTTTTTCTGTCTGTAACGAGTAATATAATACTTATCAGGAAGAACTAAAGACTTCCTGTTTACTAAATAAAAAATTACCCATTTTAGATAATACAAATGTTACAGATTTTCCTCACTTTCCTGGTAGTCATATTCAAGATAATTTTGTTAATTTGAAAAGAAAAATAAATTCCTGCATGGAATTTTCAGTATATATAGTTGGAGTACTGTACTTTTCTTGGAGTTCTGTGAAGGAAAACATCTCAACTACTTGCATTCTTGTCACAGTATTTGCATATAAATTGAGGTATATTTTTTTGAAATCCCACAGCCAGGGGGGAAGACTAAATACCAATTAATGTGAAATCAGCACTGCATGATGCAGTAAAATAAAGCCTAAACAAAGGAGCAGCAAACACATCAATACTCTAAATTATATCTGACAGAATCAATTCTGTTTTGTTGTGATGTTGCATGTCAAACTGTGAGCTTTGCTCAAAGTAAAGTTGCTAGTAAAAATATTTCAGATGGCTGTTATCATAAATAATAAAGGTATACTTAACTCACAAGTAAATCACCCCCTCAAGGAGAACGATCAGGTTTTTTTTTTTTCCTTTAAAAATCTTTTAAATGTTTGTTTATTTTTGAGAGAGAAAGGGACAGAGCATGAGTCGGGGAGGGGCAGAAAGAGAAGGAGACACAGAATCTGAAGCAGGCTCCAGGCTCTGAGCTGTTAGCACAGAGCCCACTGCAGGGCTCAAACCCATGAACCATTAGATCATGACCCGAGCCAAAGTCGGATACTTAACCGACTGAGCCACCCCGGTGCCCCTTCTTTTCTTTTTCTATGAAAATCTAGTGAGATTAGGGAATATCTCTACTTAAATGATTCTTAGTGAACTCTGTAAGAAGCTTTCAGTTAAATCTAGGAATTGTGATACAAACTGACAGAGCGCAGGTTTAAAACTTAAAAAAAAAGTTTGGAAGAATCCTGGCTTCCCCATATACACAAGATATTAAACTTAAATCTCCTAAAAATAGTATAAATGTGTATTCCTAGAAAGCAAAACCTACTACAACTTCCTCCATGTGTGTGTCTGTTGATTAGAACAGAATCAGACTCTGGATGTGCAAAGTTTCTTTTATACTTTTTTAGGTTTACTTTTTTTTTTTTTTTTTTTTTTTGGAGGGAGGGGGAAGAGCAAAGAGACGGAGACAGAAAATCCCCAATCAGGTTCCATGCCTTCAGTGCAGAGCCCGACATGGGGCTCAACCTCACCAAAGATGAGATCATGACCTAAGCCGAAATCAAGAGGGTCAGTGGCTGAACAGACTGAGCCACTCAGCTGCCCTGCTTTCATGATTTTTGACAGTTGAAACACACACACACTTACACTCACATACATAACATACTGTTTGTCCTTGAAATTCTTAATAACCCTGCCTCTGATTGCGCAGTGAGAAAATAATTAATTTTTTAGCTTTTGTCTTTTTAACTCTTGCTTTTGTTTGTCATTCCAAGTTACAGTATGTGATATTTGTATCAAACCTCCTTCCCTGTAATGAGCAACAAACTATTATGTAATTTTAATGCTTTGGATACTACTTTCTTACATGATAGATTGATTTTTGTCTGAGATATACAGGTAGCAGATAATCTATGTGTTCATTTCTTTTCAGAAAATACTTTAAGGCAAGACCAACTAAATAAAGGGTTTAATGGGAGAGCTGATTAGCTGATGGACGTTCCATGGAGACCTGCATTTGCACCAGCCATCGCTTAGGGACACAGAAAATAAAAGCTTGGATTTGGAGTCTTAAATCTGCTGAAAAGCCCACCGCAGACAATCTTTTGAGGGCAGAGAAGGGAAATTCTTTGTTCTCCGTTGACACTTTGTCTTTGGGAGAGGAGCAGAGGTCTAGAAACAGGCTAAAAGAATAAATAAATATATTTGATATATTATTCTGTGTAAGAGACTCTCAAAAGATGGATACTTTTTGTTATCTCCACAAACAGTATACCATGTTTTCTAAAATTCTTTACCAGAACATTGTAGTCCAGGGGAAGAAGAATTTCCCCGGAGATAAGAGCAAACACACTCTTTGAAAGTAATCCCAGGTATGAGGATTAGAAAGATAACTTGAAGCTTCATTTCTTTTATCTTATCACATCTTTGCTCCCTCACAGACCTATAAGAGCTAAGTTCTGTTTAAAAGAACACCACACCAGAACTGCACAAATTGAACTGAAGCAAAAATTGTCCCCAAACTTGTTATGGGCAGTAGGGAAAGAGAAACTGTCCCTATATGATATAGGTGACCAAAAGTTCCATCTCTAGACTACGTACTTAAACTTGGGAAGAACAAGTCATAGCGAATTTGAAGTGAGTACTTCCAATGCTTTGGCATAAAATGCACTGAGATCATGCAATTCAATGGCAACAACTCTACTTCAAGCGCTACATTCTAGCAGCGACAAGAGTTTTCCAACGTCTAACACTTGTAGCACTGGATCCGAGAAAAATGGCGAAAGGACACATCTCATGTTTTGTGCTATTTTCTTCTTGAAGAGAGCAACAATTAGGGGTCACAGAACAGCTTCGGTTATAAAATACGTAATACAGAGAATTACAATGAGTAGCATAGGAAATAGAGTTGAGAATATCTAACAGGGTTGTTTGGGGACAGATGGTAACTAGATCCAGCACGGTCAACAAGGTTGCAATGTCTACACATCCTGGATCACTGTGTTGTGCATCTGACACTAAAACATTGTACATCAGTTACTCCTCACTAAACATATAGACAAATGGGGGAACTGTATGTTACGTGGATTGTATCTTAATAATGCTATTAAAATCAAATATCAAATTTTTAAAAAAAGATACATTAAAATTTAAAAAAGAAGATGGGTAGGAACCAGACCTCTAAGTCTGCGTGGAAAGCTCCTCTTCGTGTAAAGGGATGCTGACTCTAGGGATGGTTTTGTTTGGTTTTCATTTTTGGTGCTCCAAGAAAGTAATATCCATGAAGTAATTTAATAATGTTTAAAAAACAAAATTAATGTTTGATGAGGCAGTTGAGGGATTCACGAGAGGCACGGCACATATCTTGAAAACACAAACGAAAGGAATTAAGAGAATTGAATGACTATAAGGTTTCATTGAGGAAAGAAAAACAATTTTAGTGAACATAAGTTGACGTAAATCAACTGCTTTTAAAGGGATCTAAGATGCTCTTTTGTCAGCTCCATATATTACAAACGTGGTGCAGTGTAACATTAGTAATTTAGATAAGACAAATCTTAATATTTGTGAGTGCTTTATAAGATCTAGGTTGACGTAAGTGTCTTTTACAAAACACAATGTTTACTATCTATGAGGGGAAGGTTAAAAAAACTGAACAAGATTTTAAGAATTGCATGAAAAGAAGAGAAATTGTCCAGTTCCAGGGAACCCTGAGTCTATTTATTAGAGATAGGAAATGGGGTACATTTTTCTTAGACACCATTCGAAGCGTTTAATTACTAAGTGACCAAAATAACCTCGCTCTACGATGACTTTACTCATAAGGCAGATCCGTGATGCAGACTCACAGACATTATTACAGCAAGGCTCCTAACAAATCATTCCTATCCATTTCCATTAATCTATTAGGGGGCTGTAGTACAGTAAAAAAAAGCAGTGTTTCTTTTAAGCTCCTCCATAATTCAGATTTTATCAATGTGGACTAACCCTGTGGTCAATTAACTCTGAAGTAGTGCAGTTGTTATGTTTCTTGAATATAGTGGACTTCAAAGCAAATATTATTTTATGATATGTTAATAACATGAGGAATTTTACTAGCAATATTTAGTGGAGCATAAAGGCACCTAAGGCTTTATCTATTTGCACAGTAGCAGAATGGATCTAAGAACGATTCCAACCATAACTCTTAGTCAAACACATTAGCACAGTCCATTTACATAGGAAAATGCTCAGCAGAGACCTGGAAACATGCTTTAAAGTTACTATTGGAATTTTTCTACAAGATATCCTTCTATGTATAAATGCCAAGTCTGAACTGACGATTAAAAAAAACAAACAAACATAAGTAGCTCTAAGGTGCTACAATCTGAAAATAATCTAATTTGTAACTGGACCAAGGTTCTGCTCCACGCACCCCCCCCCCCAATCCCAAGAACCAATTCACGGTAAATGAAACCTTGTTATCTACTTCTCAAAAACTATTGAACTACACATTTTAAAATATCAATATATTCTCAAGAGTCCAAAGTGGCCTCACTATTTTAGTTTAGAATTCTGACAAACACAGGTGCCGAAAAGTGTCATGTGGCCAATTAGACTGCAAGGGATCCAGGCAATGTGCAAACGCATCCCTTAGAGATGAAAAAAGAATTTATGCCTCTCTTCTATGGTTTATGGACACCCTCATTCCACCTAAGGATATTTATGGTGCTTCCTCATTCTCCCCCAGCCCAATTTCACACGATTAGAACTTAAGATCATTTCCTCATATCTGGGTGATTATTTTATTAAAATCAAAACAGGTTTTTCTTTTTTCACTCAAAACATGCATGTTGTTATTCATAATTCAGCACTTGACTGTGACTTTTACCTGATAGGTTACTATGGTATCAAAATTTAAATCAATGCCATTGTTTATAGCATATTACAAATATCCCATTCAGCCTCTGGTAATCTTCTGCTATGTTTCAGATGCCATGATATTTTTTTAAATTTTTTATGTTTTTTATTTATTTTTTGAGAGACAGAGACAGTGTGAGCAGGGGAGGGTCAGAGAGAGAGGGACACACAGAATCCGAAGACAGGCTCCAAGCTCTGAGCTAGCTGTCAGCACAGAGCCCGACACGGGGCTTGAACCCACGAACCATGAGATCATGACCTGACCTAAGCCAGATGCTCAACTGACTGAGCAACCTAGGCACCCCTGCCATGATATTTTTGTTATGTTTACAGATGCTCTGTGCTGACAGCTCAGAGCCAGGAGCCTGCTTCGAATTCTCTGTCTCCCTCTCTCTCTGTCCCTCCCCTGCTCATGCTCTGTCTCTCAAAAATAAATAAATATTAAAAAAAAATTAAAGATTTCAGTGAGTTTTGATCAATATGTAGAATGAAAGTAACTTAATTATTGATGTTATCATTGAATTAAAGTCTCATATATACATATATATGTGTATATATATATATATATATATATATATATATATTTATGTTTATATACACCCACAGGTGCCATTTGGCTCAGTGATGACTATAATTTCAAACTGGAAAAGCTTTAAGGAAATAATATTTAAAGGAGAACATCGTGTCCCATGAATTTAAAGATCAAATTATATTACATCTAGTGTTATTTAGATAATAAGTAACATCACGTGAAAAACATGCCACATAGCATATTATCAAAATCTCAGAAAAGATTTCTGTCCATAATGTTAATATAATATAAACCATTTTTTCTTGAATATTGTATTTTTGGGGAAATAGCACACACTTGTAAGAGCAGCATTACATCACACTGAGAAAAAACCTACAGACTGCTTAAATCTTACCTTAAACATGTCTTCAATTTTTATTATATGTTTCTTATTGAAAGGAAAAAGTTATTTTTACTCCCTCGCAATTGCCTTCTGTTTAAAGAAAGTCTCCTGAGAGGTGTTGACAGAACTTCGGCATCAGAGTCCATTTCTGCTTAATTCAGAGGAAGGGAGAGGGCAGGGCATGGTGAGGAGCAGTGCTTTGAAAGGAGCCAAAGCATGAAAGAGAGTCACCTTGGTAGCTGATAGAGCAGAGCATTTGCCTCAGGGGTCGGCGTTTTATTGAATATTCCTGTTTTAAATGGACACGTAAACTATGCCGCCATTACCTATGGGCGGGGACTAGAGGACTCTATCCTAGATATGTCAGATAGGGAGGACAGGATTGCTGAAGTCGCTTTTTCTTTGTTCACACAAACAGAAGAGAAATATGCACGCTTTTGCTGATTCAGATATTCAGTTGGAAGCTCTGGCCTTAAAAAGGGTCCAGAAGAAAACAGAACTGTGTGTAACAGGTGCATTCCTGCCTGCTTTGTCCCTGCGCCCCCATTGTTCTAACTGGTGATCAAAACCAGTCCATTGATTTTTCTGAAAAACGCACATGGAGAAGAAATGCGGATAGTTAGCTTTAAGGCTTAGTGTTTAGATCGCCCACCGATTACACCTCCATTTTACACATCAGTTTCACCATTAATTAAGTGCTGTTGTTACTATCCTGTACTTGTTGAGAATTCTGTCATTTCATACACAACCGATACGCCTGTCAAAACTCCTCTTAGGGGCGCCTGGGTGGCTCAGTCGGTTAAGTGTTCGGCTTTGGCTCAGGTCATGATCTCATGGTTTGTGGGCTCTGTGCTGACAGCTGACTCAGAGCCTGGAGCCTGCTTCGGATTCTGTGTCTCCCTCTCTCTCTCTCTCTCTGACCCTCCCCTGCTCACACTGTCTCTCTCTGTCTCCCCCCCTCAAAAAAAAAAAAACCAAAAACCTCCTCTTAACGGTGGGCTACTACATTATTAGAATAGTCTAAGAAATGAAACTGAGAGTTGCATATCATTTGCCCCTAAATTGGAACCTTTAACTATGTAATCTACCTAGGTTCGCAGAATGTTTTTACAGCTTACGTATGCTCCAGTCTGTTCCTGCCGTGGCTGTTTAAGAATTGTATCTCAGCTCTCCTGTATGACTTCTGTAATCCTCTTGTTTGAATTTTCTCATCTCTTCTCATTGTCTCCCTGCCTCTTTCCACAAAGCCCTATGTTTCCAGAGTTAATTCTGCATTTTGAAAATATTCTGAATCCTGAAGACATGGTAGTGAATGACCGCTTCCTTCAAGGAACTTACAGGAGACAGAATGGAGGTGAGGAGAAAGAGCCTCCAAATAATTTTGGGGTTCATGAGAAGTTTTACAGCAGCAGACCCCAGCGAAATCTCTAGAGCTAATTCACCTGCCAGAAAGATATCTGTGTACCTGAGACCTTCTAATGCAAACCTTTCACTAAACTTGCACTTAATCAACAGAAGCATTTGGTCAGAATATATGTTTGCCTGTTTTGAGGACTCTCTGATATTAGGACTCTTTCAATGATAAAGTTTAGAGTGAACCTGGGCACAAATACCAAGTCCTTCCCCCCACTTTTCTCTCTAGTCCAGGCAAAAAGAAAAGCCCAATTTAGGTGATCCCACATCAAGGGCAATCAGACTTGTAAGAAGAGCCTAAAGGAGGCTTGTTTTGTTTTGGGGACTTATTCAAAGTGAGGCAGAGATTCGAACAACAGGATGCATTTAGTAAGGATTTTTCCCTCCTTTTTGACAGTGCGTATTTACTGCGGGAAGAACTATTCGAGGCATGGGAAGTCTCAGATGTGAAGAAAATACATCGAGGTGATGGATTCCAAGTGGTTTCCTATGGTCAAATCCAAGGGAGTGCAAGGGGATGAGCAGGGCTGGCTAAGTCTCGAGTCCAAGCCTCTCTATGTGAAGAAGTAACCAATACAGGAGGCAGGGCTCCTTAGAGAAAGCGATTTTCAATTTGCTACCTGAGCCTTCTTATCTTACTTGAATTCCGTCTCTAAGCCTTCACTGCATTTGAAGATGGGATCCCAAGACAAGGGGCCTAGGGAGTAACCTACAATCTGAGCCAGCTCTCCTCCCAATGATGTCCTCACCTTGACCTGAAAGTTGGAAATTCTAGTCCAGACCTGTGACCGGAGCACACACAACCTAGGTACAAGACAAACCCTATTACATTAATGAAAGAATAAATAACCTATTCTTGGGTAAGCATGCTTTCAATACAATTATAGGGTGCTGAAGACAAATAAAGGTTTTTGTCCAATTATTATAAATTCTTGTTTCTTGAAAAATTATTCTATAGAACTCACACCTGTAGTTTTTGAAAAAAAAGTGTTCTATTTCATACCTCTTACTCAAATACTTAAAATAGAACAAATAGAGTTCACTCCTATGTATTGGAAGCTCCCCCATAAGCTCTTTGATCTTCACTGTCTTTTTTCCCCCAAAGAACGTGTAAGCCTTTGTAGACATCAGTTAAAACAAAGAGCTAACCCAGCGGTTGATGGTTCTTTGATATGTGGTTGTGCTTTTTTGTAAAAAGGGCACCAAAGTCTTTGTCAGAATCGTGTATTAATATACACACTATTATCTAAAAGTTTGATGTAAATTGGGGATTACGTTTCCCACATTAAAACGTAACAGAAAAATTTCCTTGGTCAAATTTAATAATATATGTCACTTTTTTTTTAATCCTCTAATTCAGTCTGTTAATACGACAAAAGCCAAGAGGAGAGGTTTTTGATATTGTGCGGGCTTTTCTGGTGAAGATTTTATTATTTAAAAAGTGATTCTAATTGTTGATGTGATTGTATTTCTCACTCCAAAGCGATGTATTCAGTGGATGAAAAGAGTTCAATAAGAAAAAAGACATATGAAGGCGTATCGCCAACCTGACGGTAACTTATCAGAGTATATAACACATTTTCTCCTTTGAAAAACAGACATATTGAAAAATATTAAAATCTCTAAAAATTTGCTGAGAAAGACATAAAGTAATCTGACATGGGACTGTAAATATATCTAAACTGCTATTTTTTAAAAAAATTATTTCCGTTAAAATTCCTTTTATTATACAAGAACATTAATTTTTCAAATGAAAGCCAATTAAAATCTTTTCAATGCGAAAACACTCTCTACTCCTTAGCATAAATGGTCAAGCAACTAAAAAGTGCAAGTTAATGATTCTGTTTACAAAATTTTATAGATCATTCTACATTTTGCATAAAATTGCTATTCCTACAGGTAACTTTAATGTTCTTATTATAAAATATATTTTCATATAATGCTTTTGTATACAATTTTTTCAACACTATTATATATGGATATTTTTATAAATATTTATATATTTTCCCCAACATTTTAATAGGTGAACTTTCACCTTTGTGATGAAGTCTTTCCAAAAAGACCATAGAAAAGCTATCAGGTTCTCTCCTTTACTGTGTGCTCTTTCTTAAGAATTACAGGCCTAGGGGCACCTGCGTGGCTCAGGCAGGGAAGCTTTCAACTTGGCTCAGGTCATGATCTCATACTTGGTGAGTTTGAAACCTAGGTTGGACTCTGTGCTGACAGCTCAGAGCCTGGAGTCTGCTTCAGATTCTGTGTCTCCTTCTCTGTCTCTCTGTCTCTCTCTCTCTCCTCCTCCTCTGCTTGTGCTCATTTTCTGTCTCAAAAGTAAATAAAGAAACATTAAAAAAAACCTCAGAGCCCTAGTGTCATTTGCTTGCATTCGTATGTGTGAGATCATACGATAAAGCACTTGTATCCAAAAGTAATGTCCTTTCATATTTTAGTCTAATCTTGGTCTTCTACAGTGTGTTTATGTTTTGAGCTTCTCTACCTGTCTTTTTATGTCAAATTATACATTCATAACAGGTGAGGATGGATCCCTCCGGCTCACCTGGTAAGGCTGACTCAACATAATGCGCAAGGTCTCAAGAAAGCATTATCTCTTCTTTTTAATGATGTGGCCACAAACAACTAAAGCAGATACCCCCATTCCCTTCCTCTATAGGATTGTCAGTTCAGTTTGCTTTCTTAGCGAATCTGCTTATGCTAGAAATAAGAGACATCGAATCTCTGAGGAAGAAAAAACAACAACAATGACGGACCATTTAAGGCTATTTAGTTCAGTGGTGAAAATAGTAATACATGAGTAAACAGGGATCAGAGGGGCAATTTCATGCTTTAGAATTTATTTAATTGCATCTTTTCAAAGTCTTCACTGGCACTAAAAATTATGTGAGAAAGAATGATTAGCCACAATTTTCTTGCATAATGTAATAAAAATTTATAACTTTCTAATGTTTTAAATATTTTCCAATAACCAAAATACCTTATTTGTGTCAGGTACTCAGTGTTGGTTGAATTGCATTTAATTTTGTACAGAGGCAAGTCCTGCTGAAACCTCATTCAAGTTTCTAAATGATAAAGTGAGTATTCTCAATTAACATTTGTGTTTGGGTTTATTTTTGAAGATATATAAAAGTATTATTTTTGAGATAATACTACATGCATTATGTATTATATACCATGTATAAATATACATAATGGATGAAATATAAATAAATGAAAACTCTTATTTCATATTTAAGTCTCTTGATTTTGTACTTGCCTAAAAATTTTAGAATTACCTGCTCAGCAAGGTGTTGTGATTTTAGAAATTTGAAAATCAAAAATCAGGGGTTACATCATATAATAGAAAATAAATAGCAAAACAGAAATTTCAGGTATGCCCTTTTGATTTTCAATTCTCTTAAGTTAAGCAGAGACAAAACTTACAAATAAAATATGTACTGATTTTACGTCTAATGTTACCACACTGAAATGAAAACAGTTTTCCCTTTCTTTTCATCAATTATAATAAGCAAAATTATATTTAAACAATCTATTAAACCCTACAAATTTTTCAGATATTGGAAAAAAAAAGTTTTAAGTCAAATTACCAAAGTAATGCTTTTAAGTTGAAAAAAAAATATCTGTGGTAAATAGCAAAATAATAATAATAACTAGTACTTCTTCCAAGGAGTATCCATTTTGGGATTCTCTTCCCAAGATAACTTATGTAGAGACCTATACATTTTGAACAAACTAAAAATCAAACAGGGTATGTTAAAACCAGCTTTCCTAGGAAATTTCTACCAGAAACATGGACCCGTGAACGTGGTTTCAGCTGAAGGTGTGCAAAATGGATGAACTCAGACTGAAATTGAATCGTAGCACATCTTTTAAGTGACATCATAGACATCAGGATGAACACACAAAAGCCAGCCATACCACAATAAAAGAAACCGGGGTAAGCGAATATTTTTATGAAGATTCCATGCAAATTACTCGTCTTCCCACACCTAAACCAGGTAGGAACATGCTATTTTAGCAACTACGTTTATTATTAGACTCAACTTCTGGTCTAAAAATGAAATATATAGCTTACCACTCTTAAGCAAAGTTAAAAAAAAAAGTAAAAAAAATCAGGGAAAAGGAAACAGTATTTGTAACCGTCACTCTAAATGTCACCCCTGGAAGAACTTCAATATCAAAGAGTTGGCAAAATAGAGAAAAGCACATTTTGGCAAAACGCTCATGTTGAGAAAGTAGAGTTCCGTCTACTGCTTGCGTAAGGAGCTCTCCAACACTCAGTTATCTTCCTGGCAGGTGAGTCTGCACCGCAAGGTTTTCTAGGATATCTCTGCCTCATGGTGTGTTGCTATAAACCTTCCTACAAGTCCCCGATTTTGTTCTGGTGGCATCTTTCACATTTCTTATCCAGTAGGACACCTCCAAGAACTTGTCCTTGGATCCAGCTCCTACTGGCTGGGAAGCAAACATATACTAGATGAATTATAGCACTACTCTCTGAGATTTTCAGGGACTTGCATCGTTGATAATGCACCCGTGTATACTTTTATAAATTATATACACCCCAAAATGCATGTAGCTACTGTAAATAACAGCAACAGTTTAATGTTAAGAAAACAATTTCTTTTGTATTTTTTAAGAATTCTGCATCTATACTACTCCAAACTTTTTTTTTTCCCCTCCTCTGAGACAATCACTCACTTCACAGTGTGGTTAGGTGTCAATGTGAACCTAATGTTTTTAAAATCTGTAACAGTAACTCATACAAATGTCTAATAACTATATGTTTTTATTGAATGTCCTAAGACAGATGATTTCCAGATTATCAATGAAGCACACTGTGGCACAATCTTGCATGAATGAGTGGAAGAATGAATACATACATAAGTATATAAGTGACAAATTTAAAATACTGTATGATTAAACCATTTTGAAATGAGGTAAGTGCTATTAAGAAAACCGATCATAATAACCCCTGAATGTAAATATTAAAATTTAACATTTACTAGGTACTCTAGAAATCTCTTGTTATTTAGCTATCAGAGCAATCCTTCAGGGTCAACATTCTTAATCTCATTTTCCAGATTAGGAAAGAGAACTATATGATATTATTGGAATATACATAGATAATAAATGGTAAAACCATATATTGCTCAGTATTGCTATCTCCTCCATATGTGATAATGTTCTGAACCATTTGTGGATTTTGCTTACACAACAAAACACCTGGAATGACACACGCCTGACCGATTTTAACAGCAAGTTCTCTTGTGAGATCAGACTTACTCATTTCACTATTGTTTTCTCTTTTATATTTTCTCTTCTCTCTCTTTTTTTTTTAAATGTTTGATATATAGAGAGAGCATGAGGAGGGGAGGGGCAGAAAGAGAGAGAGACACAGAATCAGGAGGTTCCAGGCTCTGAGCTGTCAGCACAGAGCCCAATGCAGAGCTCTAACCCACAAACCATGAGACTATGACCTGAGCTGAAGTGGGAAGCTTAACCAACTGAGCTACCCAGGCGTCCCTTCTCATCTCTTCTTCACACAAAAGATCTTTGACATTTTTCTTTCAACTTGTATTGCTTTGCTCCCTATTCTTTTACAAAGATAATAGCTATTTTGTGAAACTAAATAGAAAAGAGTCAGAAGCTTTAGTTTTATGTAGGAACTTAGGGAAATCCTTTAATAAGTTGTAGGTGGTGTAAGACTAGACTTGGGTCTTCTACTTCCTAGTCAGGTGGCCTTTTGACATTATTACGTTACTTTTCATATTGTGTCCCCAATTCCACATCATATTAACAAAGATACTGGAACACCACAAATCTACAGACATGTCAATAGCACAATAAGTAAGTAGACTACAGATTGTAATCCACTGAGTCTAGAATATTTAAAATAACACACAAGTCTTAACGCTCTATGTGTCTGTGCACGAATAATAAAGAACAATGCTGGTTCCTGCTTCAGTGGGGTTAGAGTGGGGCCACTTTTTGTCCCGTAATTTCCCTAATTAGTCTCAATTGTGTTCTCCCTCTAAGTTAGCAGGCCAAGATGGTATCTGCTTTATTGCCATGGGAGGAAAACTTGCTCTTATTGAGCTTTATTAGATACTCCATCCTCTCATTTAGAATCCTATTAAGTTTCCCCTTGGCATTTTCTAAATCAATTAGTTTTAGCCTTACCCTTTTTAATATGCTCCTTTTGGAAGCTCCTAATTTTAGTCCCTAACTCTGGTATTTGTGGTGCCTCTCCCTTTTCTTTTGGGCAAAGATTTCAATCAATTTTCCCTGCAATACTGCTTTGCTAGCATCCCACAGAGTCATATCTGTGACCTCACCATTATCACTGTCTGCTAAATATTCAGCCCATATGTCTTTGAGCTTTTCCCTAAACTATTGCTGCTGAAGGAAGTAATTATTACTTTACCATCTTAGCACTCCCCTGTTGCTTTTCAAGGGAAATAATTCTACACCCAAGTGAATCATTGCAGGGTCCGAAACTAGAATCTTGTCAATAGAATGGCAACTATGCCCTCTGTCTCTAGTGAGAATAGAAAAAAAAGGCCTGGAAGAGGAAGAACAGTTTATAGAATAAAATGTGAGTTGTGGTCATGAGCGTGCTTATTTGTTTAAAAATCAATATAGAAAGTTAGTAGATCATATGGTTATGAAGAATTAATACATTTTAGCACCATGAAGTATATGAGGATTCTCCCATTATTAGGGAACTGTTTTGGTAATTTATTTGATTTATGTATGTTTTTTTTTATAAACACATTAGATACACAGCAAGGTTCTAATTCATGTTAAAATTGATAAAGACTTAAAGAAATATATAAAACATTACTTCTAATTTCAATTTTCAAATAAGTATGGATAATTATATGCCAAGATAATTTTGAAATGAAGAGTTTTCCAAATACTCAACAACAATCATCAACTTATCATCGGAAGGAAACGTGAAACAAACAAAATAAAACAACAACAAAAGATTTTAAAAAATCAAACATCAACACCTATCTGCAGGCCCACTGTGTTAATCTGTGTTTTTTTTTTTTTTTTTTTTTTTTGGATTCGCGAGGTGAAAATTTAGTGATCTTACAGGGCTATGAATATTAAGTACAATTCCTTGCAATTGTGTCTTCCAAGTGTTTTAGAAATCCAGGTATCCTTTTTCTATTAAAATGATATAGTTATTTTGGGCTGGAGGGACAAGTATATGGCAATATCCACTATAAACAGGATTGTAAAAACACAGAAACTCTGGAAAATGAGTTGTAAAGCAACACAGACATACAAAATACCAGAGATGAGTAAGACCACAGTAATGGGAGTTTTACTTTCTAGACAAGTTTCAAATTAGCATGCATGAATTGAAGAAAATTAATTATTCAATAATTCATTAAATACTAATTACCATGTTTTGGTAGGAATATGACATTTGAGATACAGTTGGCAAGAAATGCCAAGGGGTATTCAGTGTTCCATTATTTCAACTGCCCCCACAAACACTGCTGGTATTTGGAGGTGGGGGATGGCCCTATAAACCACTCTTTCCTAAAGCATACCAAATATAATGAGAAAGCACCCAATAAAACCTAACTAAATACATTCCTTTTCAAATTGTTTGAGAAGTCAAATCATGAGCCCTGCAGTAAAGGTGGACCTCAAATAGTCCTGGGAGGGTTAAGTGCCATCTTTGCCTCTGGGTCTCCCTGGTTTCCAAGTTAAATTCATTAAGGACACTTGCACTCAATACTCCTCCTACCATTTTATTAGCATCCTAAAAGTCTTCTAATATAGAGCACTAAAATCCAAGACTGATTCTAGATTATAGGTCTCCTAGATACCAAGAATACAATTATATTAAAGATGACACTTTAAAGTAAAAACCGGGCAGTGGACATGCTATTTTATGTTCACAAAGCTTTTTCCTTTGGATTTTAATGTTAGTTTTCAGGGCCAGAAAAATAGGAGAGGGCATTAGTCACATAATTAGTGTCTTATAAAAAGTGCCACATCTCTCACTCCTGATTCGATCCAAAATTGTGATCTTCCCTGGTCCTGATAAGAACCTAAAATTCCCATGCCAATCATTGATGACTTAAACCATTGAAGACAACGGTACATATTTTTTAAAGGTATGAATGGAAGACTGGGTATTTATTAGCCTTCATCCTACAAACACAGATCTTGAAACTTAGAAATGTTAGGAAAATGGTAGAAGAACACCAAGAGCTGGGTCTTGGAGCTGGAATTCTACTCTGTGGGTGATATCTCTGTGCTAATTCTCCATTTTTTTCTGATAGCTCCCCATAGACTATAAAACATCTTGCGTTAATTTAGGTTAGCTCTTGACATTTGTTTAATATTTATTCATTAAGTATCTAATGAATATATATTAAAGGATAGGCAGCATTAGGAGATAAAAAATGGTTATATTTGTTAACATTTATTAGGAGCTTGCTATGAACCTATCACTCAAGTACGATACATACATTATCTCACAAACTTTTCAGCAACCACCCAACTAAAAGGCAAATATGGTACAGAAACCTACATTTCTGTTAAAAAACCTTGTCCAACAGTCACGTAGCTGGTATTCTAATCAAACTAGCCTAATTATAGAACCCATGTTCTTAATCATTATAGTGTACTGTCTTAGTACACACATACGGATTCAAAATGCATAGGAGCACATGTACCCCAATGTTCACAGCGGCACTTTCTACAATAGCCAAATCAGGGAAAGAGCCTAAATGTCCATCACCTAATGAATGGATCAAGAAGATGTGGCATATATATACAATGGAGTACTACATGGCAATGAGGAAGAATGAAATATGGCCATTTGTAGCAAAGTAGATGAACCTCGAGAGTGTCATGCTAAGCGAAATAAGTCAGGTGAAGAAAGACAGATGCCATATGTTTGCACTCATAGGTCTAACAGGAGAAACCTAACAGAGGACCATGGGGAGAGGAAGGGGGAGAGCTGGGGAGAGAAAGGGACACAAATCATGAGAGATTACTGAATACTGAAAACAAACCATGGACTGAATGGGGGGGGGAGAGAAGGGGGTGATGGTCATGGTGGGGGGCACTTGTGGGGAGAAGCACTAGGTCTTATATGGAATCCAATTTGACAAGAAACTATCAAAAAACAAAACAAAACAAAAATAAAATATATAAAGCCAAAAGTCACACCTGAGGACAAATCTACACCATAATGGAAGACTTAATCCTCAAACATATATAAATCAACATCAGCAACCAATAAAAGCAGAGAAGATTTGGATAACACTAAGCTTAATCAAACTGATCAATATAGAACTCTGCATCCAACAAGCAGAATATATACAGAGAGACACTCTTTAAAAGTGTGATTTGGACTCTACTTCAGGGAACTATGTTCTGATGTTGCAGCTACAGTAACTGAGGACACTCAGCCACTCAGATTAAGAATTGGCACTGAATGTCAATTAATATGTAGTTTCCTTCACCTAGCTATTTTTTATAATTAAAAAAATTAGCAACGCTTAAAAGTATACTTACATAGTTAAATGTAAGTATATGCCAATTAATATATTGACTCCTTCATCTAGATATTTTTCTTATAATTAAAATAATCTGCTAGACTAAAATGTATACTTACATAATTAAAATTTGTGAATTATGCACAGGCCACCCATTAATCTTGAAAATATTCCTTATGTGAAGATATGGAAAACAATTATAAATAACTCCTATTGAATTATTAAGATATGATGAGGTGAATCACAATATTTAAAATACACAATAAAATTATTGTTTGTACAAATTAAAAAAAACAGTCTGCTCTGAACATTTTATAGGTAAGAGTTGGGCAGCAGATATGCTATTTTTGTCTGCTGTCTTTGGTATTTGCTTGCATGCATAGAACATCACATATTTTTTCATGATCATATTTGCATATAATCAATGGGCAAAGATAAAATTTATATTCAGAAGAACAGTTCCTATAGATTATGATATATATATACCATAATTTTATAATTACTTATGAAGTAGGTGTACCAATACTGTCAAATGTGAAAAGTTATCAATAAATCTTATACGAATTTAATAGAATGTTTTAATTTTATCTCTCCAATTTATTGTCTATAAAAAGAATGTGTGCATATGATATTCATGAATATAGAATCCATGTCATCAAAAGGTAAATAAAATTCACCTAATAATTTAAAAACATAAATTATTCAAATTGCCTACTGATAATATATTACAAATAAAGTTTAAAAATAAAATATCACTTTTTTAATGCTTATTTATTTTTGATAAAGAGAAAGAGAACATGAGCTAGGGGAAGAAGAGTGAGAGGGGGACACAGAATCCACAGCAGGCTCAGGCCCTGAGCTGTCAGCACAGAGCCCAATGTCAGGCTCGAACTCACGGACGATGAGACCATGACCTGAACTGACGTTGGATGCTTAACCAACTGAGCCACCCAGGTGCCCCTATCTTTATTATTTTTTATTAGTTTTAAATTTTTTAATAAAAATAAAGCATCACTTGAATCACTTTAGCAGCTAAAACTGAATATCCTGATTGTAAAATGTCTTCTTGCATTCATGTAAACATATCATTCTGATATTAGTTTCTCTTTATGGTGACCTAAAGGTAGATCCATAAATTCTTTTATAAATCTCCTTTCAAAAGGTGGATTTTTTTTTAACTCATTTAGATTTATTGTGTTTGTTTTATAGAACAATAATTGACAAGATGTCTGGATGTCATGAATGGAGCCTGCTTGGGATTCTCTCTCTCTGTCCTTCTCCCCTGCTTGCATTTGTTCTCTTTTTCTCCTTGAAGGAAGGAGGAGGAGGAGGAGGAGAAGTTGAAGGAGAAGATGATGACGACAAAGAGGAGGAAAGAAAAAAAGAAAGATAACTGACAAGATGTAGAACTCAATCTACTATCTTTTGAATTGGGCTTAGTAATTTGCTTCTAGAAAACAGAATATGGCAGAAATGGTAGTGTTATGACTTATGAGAAGAGTCCATAAAATGCATTAAGACTTTGTGCTTGCTCTTTCTCTTGGATGATTTGTTCTGGAAAAACACTCAAGCAACCCTATGGAGAAGACTGTATAATGAGGAACTGGGTCTTCTTGTCATCAGTCATGTGAATGAGCCATTTCATAAGAGGATCTCCAGTCCTGCTCAAGTTTTTAGAGAATGCAGCTCCATTTAATACTTGGACAACAACCTGATTAGAGATCCTGAGCCAGACCATCTGACTAAGCTGCTCTCAAATTCTTAACCCACAGAAACTGTGAAGTAATTAATGTTCATTGTTTAAGCCACTAAGTTTTGGAGTAATTTATCATGCAGCAATAGATAACTGATACACTTTGCCATGAATTTATTAAAACAAATATATCAACAAGTTAGCTATATACCATCTCCTAAGAGTGTCATGGTTATAAATACAACCTAGATTACTACATGTGTAGGCAAGAGAGGGCTATTTGTTACACTAAAAATTTGAAATATGTATACATGTGGTATCTCTTCAAAGGGTGTCATCAAGTATTTAAAATGAAAAGTGGGTATTTCATTCCTAAGTTGTAATTTTGTTATGACAACAGAACAGAGTTATGAGTTCAGTAGCAATTATTGACATTTATCATCTATATGTAGAATTTTATTGAAGAATATATTCAGTTGCACAGTGCTTTTCTTTCTTCTATTATTTTGTTCTGATTATATTTATTGCAATATAAATTTCTCTGTTAAAATGAAGACTAAAATGTAGGTTTAGATTTCATATGCCTTTAAAAATTTTATTTTTGTAGTCACTTATTTATCAATTGATTATCTTTTACATTTATCAACTGAATATGTAGCCAAAACTATTGCCCATGATAGAAAAAAAAAGTGTCTTCAGTATAAAACACTGCCCTTCACCATAAAATAAGTATCACCATAAGATAAGTAAAATAAGTAGGCACTTCTCCATGAAATAAGTATCAATTTTTGATCATACAGACTACACTGAATGATTACAACTCAATTATGAAAAAATCAATAATTTTAAAGATAAAAAATTAAAAAAAAACATAAAACAATTGAGGGCAGACTCACAGATGTAAAGGCAAAACCATAAAGATACCTAGAAATTGTTTACAGCACATCAGTAATAAATTAAAATGTGTGGGATCTGAGTTAGGCAGTGTATGAAGAGAAGTCAGTACGTTTAAACGGACACCCTGGAAAAGAAGGAAAGCTGAACATTCAAAAACTAAGCATCCCAACTAGGGGGTTCAAATAAATAAAAAGTAAATAAAAACTCAAAGCAGGAAAGAATATTAAATGAGGAAAATAAGAAAGAAAATAAAATTAAATCCATGACTCAATAAAGCCAAATCTTGGTTTGTCAGTTTGTTGAAAAGTTTCATAAAAGTGAAAAACCTAATGTGAGCCTGATTCAAACAAACAAAAGAGAAAGAAGACAAATAGAAGAAAAATAGACAAACCACTATTAGGAATAGGAATAATGTATAGGCTTTTTTGTTTTTAATACTGGAGGGACTTATAATAAGATACAATTTTGAACAGCTTGTTGGGTACACAGTTTGAACACAGACAAAATAGAAAAACAAAATGTGAGAATGTATGAATTGCTAAGTAGATTTTAGAAAAAAGACCTAAATGTACTCATCTTCAAATGTTCTGAATGCCTATTTATGGCAGGTAGAGTTGCGGGTGGTTGAAATGAGGCAATGAAGAGAAAAAAGGAAAAGTTCTTGCTTACACTCTAGCGCACTGTAGAAGTTTGATTTATGCCAGAGCCACCACTGAAGAACGGTGCAAAAAGTACAGATCTTTATGTATTTTGGCAATTTCCATTTCAAAAAAAGGAGAATCATTGAAACTGATTCTTCACAACTTATTCTAAGGGTAATTCTAGATTAAGTACTTAAATATACAAGGCAAAACTTTACATATTTCAGAAAAACAGAGCAGCTTATCTTCATGGTTTTACAAAAGAATTACTGAAAATAATATAACACTAGTTTATGAACTAAGAAACAGAGCAAAATTAATAATTTCAGAAATCCCCATGAAGATAAAGTTAATTTATGAGAAATCAGTACAAACTACTCAAGCCCCATACAACATGGCTGCTCTTGATCTCAGCATGCACAGGTATGAAAGAGTATCCATTAGTAATTGTCACTTATGTTTACCCTAGCTCTGGGCTCCCAGAAAGAAAGTCTTGCCCTCTCGTGTTCATCAAAATCCTCACTCTTGTGTGTTCCAAGAAAGGGCCAAGTGCAAAGGACTTCCCTTCCCTCAAGTCTTCGAAGACCCACCTCCATTCTTCCTCAGTGGCTCAGAGAAGACCTGCCTCCCCTCAGATTTCTCTTCTTTGACCTCTTTCTCATTTAGTGAGCTTTCTTCTTACTCTAGTAACCTAAATAAAACTATCTCCTTCATTGCCTGGTGCATTCTGTCTTCCACTTCATGATATGTATTCTACCAGTAACTCATGCATGTATTGCATGTTAACCTTAGTGAAGAGACTTTAGCATACCTTGGCTTTCATAGACTGGATTTTGAGTAAAGAAACCACAATCACAGGATTCCATGACTATATGATGAGGGAAAAAGTGCCTCTGAATACAATCCATGGAGATATATGCGGACACATTTTTCCTTAGCCTCCATCATTAAAATATTTTAAACTTAATAAATGCTTTTAATATAAGTGGCAATTTTTGTGGACATAAAAGACCTTTATAATGTGTGTGCAGAATATTTTTATGAGTAGTACAAAAAACCTTATACCTCTTACAAAAATTTTTATGAGACAAATACTAAAAAACTGGTATAAAGATTTGTATTGATCGTTTTTACACCTGTAGTAAATGTAGAGTACAAAAAAAAGATGCTGTTTTAAAAGTCTGTAGGCTTTTTAATGGAAATCATTAAAATTGTCTACGAGCACAGAGAAAATATAGTGATATTTGTAAGTAAAAAAGAGCAAGAGAAGGAGAGAGAGGGTTATCACCTGGAAAACTCTTAGACTGAATTTTGTCCAAGGGGGGTTCTGTGTGTCACTGGGATTAAATGCACAGCAACTCCATCCATGTTCGGTTGTCCCTAGTAGGAGGCGTCCATACCATTTACCTTGTTTCCTGCACCTGTCTTCAATGCAACCCCACTAGGGAGAATGCAGGGGACAGAGGGGGTGGGAGAGAGTCTTTGATTTAAATGAACATCTAAAATATTTATACTGAGGTGCCTGGGTGGCTCAGTGGCTTCAGCGTTTGACTCTTGGCCTTGGCTCAGATCATCATCTCACAGGTGCTGAGTTTGACCCCTGTGTTGGCTTTGCGTGGATGGCACATACTCCTTTCCCTGCCTCTGCCCCTCCCCTGCCTGTGCTCTTCCTCTCTTCCAAAATAAGTAAATAAACATTATTTAAAAAATTGATTTATATACATTTGCACATTCTCTATGTTTCAACAATATACATGTTCATTGGTTGATTCACTCCCTCCCTCCCTTACATGGCTGACTCCCTTCTGGAGGAATGAGGTAGGGATCTCGCATGTTCATGGACGGTCTATTTCCAGGCTTCATAGATACACAGCTGAAGAGTTTCTGCCATGAGATTTCTTGAGTCCAGAAAAGAACACACATCTCAGAGGGTTTCTTGTTGATGTGGACAATTTGCCTAAAATTTGTAGTTTACTAGACCAAGATCTAAGACTGTCTATATTAATATGACTATAAAATTCCAGAAAATTCTTGCCCAGGAAGATAAAGATTGTTTAAGAATTTATTGAAAATGCATTTTCTGAAAGGATAGTTTCCACCACTTGCCTTTTGTTAGAATCTTACTTTGCTCAAATGGGCAAACCCTTAGCTTCTCAAATGAATATTTACTTGCTAAGACAGGTTTCAAATCCTTTAATCTCCATCAACCTTAAACTATTATATCACAAGAGTTGCTCAGTCTCAAATTCCAGTGTTAAATAACTGACTTAAACAAGATCTCAATTGTCTTACATATGCCTACCCTTACCCTCCATTTTTTTTTTTTTACATTTATTTATTTTTGAGAGAGTGAGACAGAAAATGAGCAGAGGAGGGGCAGAGAGAGAAGGAGACATTGAATCTGAAGCAGGCTCCAGGCTCTGATCAAACATTCAGCACAGAGCCTGATGCAGGGCTCAAACCCATGAACTGTAAGATAATGACTTGAGGCGAAGTCGGATGCTTGACAAACTGAGCCACCCAGGTGCCCCTCCCTTCATCTTCTGAGACACTACAAAGACTAACTGGTAATAGCTTTACTGTAGTGGTCAATAAACTTGACTTTGTTTCATAGAGTGTGTTCATGGTTTCTTCAGAAAGACAGTAGTTGTCATTAGTAAGTTCTCTTAGTAGTTACATTCGTCAGGTCCTGTCTATTTTCCTATTGCCAACAGGAGACAAAGAAATTTGTAAAGGATCTCCTTACTAGTCCTACAGAGGCCTAGAGCAAGGAATCTGCCTTATTCCCTACCTAACCAGTAGGTGGCAGTAGCTAGCAAGAGAAGGGGGCTGCCCCAAAGCCTGAAGACCAGGAGAACCCAAGTAGAGAACTCATGCCAGAGAGGATACTGCATTGTCAGCAGGAGAAATCCCGATGGAAAAAGAAACAATACAGTGATTTGGTTGGGGAGGCAGAGGCAGGTTTCTATTTTTTTACGGAAAATGAATAGGTACGTCAGTATTTACTTCAGAAAAGGAATCTTCCTTCCTATATAGCCTGGATGGGTAAAAGAACAAATTTGTTCTACAGAAGGAGGTAGAACAAGATTGTTTCCAAGCACAACTCTGGAAAGAGGGGCCACGGACTCGAGGAGAAGAGGAGACAGGAAGAGTGGAGGGAGACTTAGGGTCTGGTTCAAGAAGGAACCAGGGTGTTGTGCTACTTAAGTGAAGATGGTTGATCGGCAGGAGAACACTGGAAATCAGAGAACCCTGACATCACACGTTAATATTAGGTAGTTACCTGTGTTTTCATTTGGTACAATGTTTTCCCCAAATACCAAAGCATTTGTAAATATCTTGTATTGGTGACCTTGTGAACAAAGAAAGAAAGACAGCGTCCAGCGTAGGATAAAACGGATGACTGTGGAACAGGAAGGCACGGCGTTCTCCACTCTGCAAAACACTCAGACACTTCTAATAAGTATTAAAAGATAGAGAGACTTCAGAGGAAGGAAGTATTCTGAAAACCTTAACCATCCAGATTTGAACTACTGGAGTTTGAGAGACTATTTCAGGCAGAAGAGAAGCTCAAACATATTTTTAGATGGCAAATACCGAAGGAAATATTCTGACAGGGAAGGAAATTAATAATGTTATAAATATAAACCATGTGTTCTTAATCTCTCCGTTTTATCACTAAAAATTTAAATTTTGATTACAATAAGTAATTGACATTAAGGGGGGGGGGGCGGCGCCAGGGCACCTGGATGGCTCAGTCAGGTGAGCATCGTGCTTGATTTTATGTCAGGTTGGGATCCTGTGTTTGTGGGATTGAGCCTGGCACTGGGTCGGTCCTGACCCAGTGGAGCCTGCTTGGGATTCTCTCTCTCCCTCTCACTCTGTCCCTCTCCTACTCGTCCCCTCTCTCTCTCAAAATTATAAATAAACCTTTAAGAACAAAACAAAACACCAAGATGTGATTTTCATTAATTATCCTGCTCCGCAGTAACACAATCTTCTCCAAACTGAGCTAAGTCGGAGTATAAACCTACATGGTGTCTCTCTAACACTTTGCTAGTTAATAATCCTTGTGCAGCGGCCAAAATCCCAGACATTTTCTCCACTGTGTCTTCATTCTTGAGCCTGGGGGATGGGGAAAGATGGCTATGCTAAATTCAAAGAATTAAAGTTAATGAATTGTCACAAACTGTGAAAGCCCACCAGAGTCCAAATAATTGGTGGCATCATTTCATGTTCACAGCATTCTGAGTAAATATGAACATCCAAATCTCAACAAACTCATGATGTGTTGGTTTCTAAGACTTTCACACTTTAAATGGGAATAGCTTGGCCCCTCTAACATTCCCTGATCTTGAACAAGGATATAGGGTTTACTAAAATGGAAAAACAAAAATGTTGTCCCGGTCTATAAGAATCAGTTAATAAAGCGTTAGGAAGAACTGGTTTAACGCGTTTTCCTATTTCATAAACTATAGACTGTCTTAAAATAAATAATTTTAACATTCATAGTTTGTTGCATGCATGTCGCCATTTTGTCACGGATGTTATCACTGGCTGCTTCAAAAGTTGCCTTCATTTTGTATTGTCTTTTACATATATAAGCATAAGACTTTATGTTAACTATCCATAGACTTATATGTTATGATATTATTATAATAAATTAATTTATGGGGCGCCTGGGTGGCTCAGTCAGTTAAGTGTCCGGCTTCGGCTCAGGTCATGATCTCACTGTTCATGGGTTCGAGCCCTGAGTCGGGCTCTGTGCTGACAGCTAGCTCAGAACCTGGAGCCTGTTTCAGATTCTGTGTCTCCCTCTCTCTCTGACCCTCCCCTGCTCACACTGTCTCTCTCTGTCTCTCAAAAATAAATAAAAACATTAAATATATATATAAATTAATTTAATACGAAACCATAGCCGTTTTTCACAAAAGCTGCAGATTCAATAGCCATTAGAGTCCCATACACAGTAAATTTATAATGAAAATGTTTTGAGTTAACAAAGGACTTCTGTTTTAATTCAAAAATGGGAGGTAGTAAAATCCATTCTACCATGTTTGGCAATTCAAATCACGCCTGTCTTCCATGTTTTATGCTTGATTTCTGCTTTCCGTGTAAGAGAGGTACATGGAGATTTAGGTAAGAGAATCCCTTGCCTAAACTATCAGATTTTCCTCTTTTTCCCTCTCAAGCAAAATAGACAGAAAATAACAAAGAGGAAACTTTCACAGTTTTCCATGCTTCAGAATAGCACATCCCTCCTTTCCTCCTTTCCACTTTTTAACACATCAGGAGAAACTGAACAATGAAAGCAACTCTAGGGAACCGCCCACTGCCCACATCACCTGCTCCTTGAGAGACTTCATTTGTAAGAGTTTTCATAACCATGATAATTACTAGTTATTGGCAACACAAGAGATCTTGGTCATCATGCACAAATGTAAGATTTGAAGCAGGGTGCACAGTCTCTTGCACCTTTATTAAAAATATTCCAATGCATGAGAAACACATGCTCTGGAGAATGGGAGAAGGAAGAAAGAATCTGAGCTGTTAAAATATTTATCACTATATAAAAAATTAAAAACCAGTGCTATTTTGACAAGGATGTTTGGTATGCTGTAATATGCACATGGAATGCTGTATCTGAAAAGGGGTAAAGAACCAATCACGGGGGTCATGCTGAAATGTGCTCCCGAACGCCTTGACGGACAGCAGGGCTCCCTGGTGCATTAGATACAGAGGTACAATCACTGCAGGAAAGTTTACTGTGGTCATCTATCCGCTGTCCAAATACCCAGGCCTTATCCAATCCTGTGTCAGCCTGATGGACTTCACTAGCTAAACATCACATCATCCCAGGGCGTTCGCAAATGTCAGTCTCCTGTCTGGTTACCTGACCAAGAGAATGAGGTTTCGAGACAGCACATTTAATGTGACTGGGAATAACACAATATTTATCTGCATTTTTCTGACTGAGGAAATGAGGCGAGTTTATAAAAATCAGGATGATAGGATGTCCTAGGATTGACTAAGAATAAATGGAACATTTCTGCAGATAATTTTGAGATCAAAAGCATGATTAGCTCAAATGGCAAGGCCTTCAATCAGGTAGGGTGGTGGAGACAAGGAACAGCAAATCATTCATGTGGACAGTAACTCAGCTGAAGAAATCTAGGCAAAACTTCATCGAATTTGTATTTCATCACTTGTGAGACAGAGAAATTGACCAGGTGGGACATGTGAAACTTTACCTCTTGTAATGACCCAGTCCAAAGAATTCACCTTGTTCATGATGATGGCATTTATCTGTCTCTGCCACAACACCACACAGTTAGATGTGTTGGCTAATTCCTGCTGAACTAGATTCTAGGCTCAAATTCATATCATTTAGCTCTAACAAGTCTTCTCAAGTGAGTGTTTCTATTACTCCTATTTCTCTGATGAGGAAATGGAGACACAGTTTAATAATATGCTTAAGATTAAAGAACCAGGAAACAGCAGAGCGATGATCTGAACTTGGATAGTGTGACATGAAAATTGCTTTTTGTGAAAAGTAGTATAAGTAATTATCTAACCCTAAAGTTTATTTTGGTCATCAGGTTTAACTTTTTACTTAATAAAGAACTGTGATTTGCTCCTTATACTCTTTGACAGTACTTAAGCATGTGTTTCTCCTACTTGTAGGTCAGAGGGTCAGAGAGAGAGGGAGACACAGAATCAGAAGCAGGCTCCAGGCTCTGAGCTGTCAGCACAGAGCCTGGTGCATGGCTCCATCCCACAAACCATGAGATCATGACCTGAGCTGAAGCCAGATGCTTAACTGACTGAGCCCCCCAGGCGCCCCGAATACATGTGTTTTAAACACCGGTGAAGGGGTTGGGGAAAGGGAAACATTCCATTATGGATTCCAGCTTCTCTATTCATTTTCTTCTTGAATAATGGCTTCCCACTAACCGCATGGTCTGATACTGAGAATGGAGGGTAAACCTGATACTGAGAACAAAGGGTAAAAGCTATGGTTTGCCTGGACTGGTCCTTCTGTTGCTTCTCTCATAAATATGATGTAGTTCAATCTCAGACAATAGTCATTAAGATGCTTTATATACTTGACATTATGCTACATATAGTAGATTAAATAATTTACATTTAAAACCTAGGGTAGGGACACTGCCTGACTCAGTCAGTAGACCATGTGACTCTTGATCTCAGGGTTGTGAGTTCAAGCCTTACACTGGGCACAAAGGTTACTTTAAAACACACATACAGGGGCACCTGGGTGGCTCAGATGGTTGAGCACCCAACTTCGGCACAGGTCATGATCTCATGGTTCCTGGGTTCAAGCCCCGAGTCAGGGTCTGTGCTGACAGCTCAGAGCCTGGAGCCTGCTTCAGATTCTGTCTGTCTGTCTCTCTCTCTCTCTCTCTCTCTCTCTCTGCCCCTCCCCTGTTTACTCTGTCTCTGTCTCAAAAATAAACATTTAAAAATTACAAAAAAGTAAAACACACACACACCACCCCTGGCAACTCAGCAGCACATGCAGTTAAAGTATCCATTATCTAGGAAACCAGCATGAAAAGCTCCTAATTCTCATCACACCTACATGGGCCAAAGCCAAATGATTTCTTCATTAGCTAAACCTCTTATAATCATGGTAGGAAAAAAAAAAGAAGGAGAAGGAGAAGAAGAAGAAGAAGGTGGAGAAGGAGAAGAAGAAGAAAGGAGAATTCCATTTCATTCCATTTCTTGGTGAGTGCCTGAATATACAAAGCTTACACAAGAAATACAGCAGAAATCAAATAACTTCAAAACACTCAATGGCTGTAGAGCTATAGGATGATGTCGATCTATAGCCATGAGAAAAATGAAGCCGAATACAGAGCATGTGTGGAAGGTGAACATCCTCAGATGTCAGTGGGAGTTCTGTAGGATACAGAGCAAGATGAGAAATCCCTGCAAGTGGACCAATAATGTGAATCCTCACATAGCACACTAAGGATTGTTTTGTTAATGATGCCACCTTACCTTATCCTGGCTATAGGCATCTTTTTTTTACAATATAAAGGAAATGTACGTGACAAAAAGTGCTGACTTTGTAAGTGAAGGCCTGGGAATATAGAAAAATAATAGGATCTGTGTTTAGAGATAAAAGAGAGGTGTGGACACTTTTTTATTTGAACATAGAATATAGAAGAATGATTGAAGCATTGTGACGACAGATTTGCTTAGTCAGAGTCAATGGGAAAAAACAAGGAAATATATATACATGTGGAGCATTGATGTATTATATGACGGCAGACTATCTGGAATCTTCCAATAAAGGAATCTCAAAGTGAATAAATTCCACTTCTTATGATAAACAGACGATGTTACAACACGAGGAATTCTGAAAGGACAGTCAAATATAATCTGTTGACACAAATCCCAACCTTAAACATTATATTTTTAAGTAGAATTAGCTGGAAAATATTGGTGAGCATTTTTATTATACCTTGAATCCTGCAAAGGATAAAGAAGGGAAACTTCTAATAAAAATAAGATTTTGAGCATACATTGTACCAGAAACTCAATGTGATTTTTTTTTCTTGCTTGTAGAGAAAATATGTAATCTCACCTGGAAATACAACCAGACTCATATGAAACAAAGCCAATATCTTTACTGTATTGATTACCATAGAAATCAAAGTGTGTCCACTGTGACACGGATGTTAGCTGCTTCAGTATAAGATTTTGAGATACATTTTAAACTGGGAATTGAATCTTTACGAAGTCAGAAATTTACCAATGGAAATGGAATGAGTTGGCTATATTATCTTATTTCCTTGATATGTATTTGGCTTTTCATTGGATTTTTTAGCTCTTAAGACACCCTAATCTCACTTAGTTACTTTTAAATATTCAACAATAGCCACCCAAGAGGACTTTATCTCTGTGACACATCAGCCAAAACCAAAAATCTGTGACTTAACACCTAGTTATTTTTGTCCCCAAGGTTTGTTACCTCAAGCAAAAGAAGGAAATGGAAAACATATAATGTTGACTTCTTATGAAATAATAATAGTTACATGAATGATAATAATGGTGGCCACCATTTATGTCTCACAGCACACCGGCCACTGTGCTGAGCATAAAATTGACACTGATTCACTTACTTTTTGCAACAGCAGTATGTGAATTTCTGCTAGCACTAGCTGAAATCCCAACTCAAACTATTTTCCAAATAAGGGAAACGATTCTCTTGCAAGACGTCCAGAGGCAGGTGGCTTTATATTTGCTGGCTCAATATTGTAACCAAAGACTTAGTTCTTTCCATCTCTCTGCCTGCATTCCTCCCATGGATGGGGGTGGGCGTTCATCTGGAAGGGAGACTTCAATCTCAGATGGAACAATCTTCAAGTTGGCTTCTGGTATAGCTGAATAGTGTTCCCCAAGACGCTATGCTGAAGCCCTAACTAGCCATACCTGTGAACGTGACCTTATTTGGAAATGGGGACTCTGCAGATGTAGTAAGTTTAAGACATTATCAGGAGGGTGGGGCCCGGTGTGACATGACTGGCGTCCTTACAAGAAGAGAAAATAAAGACATACGAGAGGAAAATGTCATGTGGGAGTGGAGATGTAGGGAGAAAACCGACAAGTCACGACAGAAGCGGAGACCAGAGTTGCTTCCACAAGCCAGGGAACACCTGGGGCTCCCAGAAGCTGGAAGTGGCATGGAAAGATCCATCCCCTAGAAACCCTGGAAAGCACATGGCCCTGCCAACAGCTGATTTTAGACTCCCAGCCTCCAGAACTCTAAGAGAATACATCGCTGTCTGGAGGAACCTTGCAGTTTTGGGCACTCTGTGATGGTAATGCTGCAGGATAGTGGTGGAGCTCCTGCCCTGGGCTCAGTTGTGCCCATCACACACAGGCACAGTAGACAGCAGGGGAAGAAACACAGCCGTTCCTCTTTGAGTCTCCTTAAGAGGGGAGAAATTAGGGTCAAGTTTTACGCGGAATTTTATCATAAACTCAACTGAAAGCCTATGCCCAATAAGAGGAATGGGATTGCCATGGTTTGCTTAGACTAATCAGTTGACGTAGCATGGCTGTTAGCAAACCAACCACCCTATCACTCCTTGCATTACACTCATATTACTCATGAGAGAACTGAAACTTGGCAGTGAGGTCCCCTACTGCAATGTTGTGAAGCCAGGTTTAAAGTCAGAGCACTCCCCCATCACAGAATATTCTAGCATGTCAATTAGTGCCTAATGTATGTAATTACAGCACATAGTCCTATTCTTCAAAAATTATTATGATTTGTCATGTTCCTTTGACTATGGTTATCAGAAAGAGGATCATAAGAAAAGGACTGAACATAAACATTTGTTATTTGGTAAAACATTCAATGAATCTTCTAAATTAAATGTGGATACACTCTAAGCTTCAAGGAGTGATGCACTGTCTCATCATCAAGTATCAAAACCTGAATTCATAAAAAAAACAGTTTCCTAGCTGATGGAAATGAATGGCATGAGGGAAGTAAAAGAGAAATTTTATCAGAAGTACAGTACAGAAGAATTAGAGGCAATCTACCTTAACAAGCAGAATAAAATATAGTGTGGGAGGGTGGATAGTACTTGAAGGCCGATGAGAGAGAGCCAGACAGACAAAGATACTGAGAGACACACACACATACACACACACACACACACACACACACACACACACAGGGAAAGAACATAAAGTGAGGGAAGGAAGGAGAAAACAGTGAAGTGATAATTAAACTAATGACTTAGCTTGGATAAAATTCTCTACTTTATATACATTCTGTCAATCATGAACTCAAGGAACTTGGTTTGGTATGATAGACTTCTTCCATGAATGACATATTCAAAGTCTCATTTAAAGTACACGTCAGTAAGGTGCCTGGGTGGCTCAGTTGGTTAATCATCCAACTCTTGATTTCAGCACAAGTCATGATCTCTCGGTTTGTGAGTTTTGAGCCCCTGCATCAGGCTCCATGCTCATAGGGCAGAGCCTGCTTGGGATTATCTCTCTCTCCCTCTCTTTCTGCCTCTCCCATGCTTGTGATTTCTCTCTCAAAATAAATAAATCAAGTTAAAAAAAGCTTTAAATTATGCAACAGTGGAAACCTGGAAATATTACAGACATACTTTCATCATCCATGATAGGTATTTTTGCTTTCCTTTATAGTTTTGGAAACCAATGTTGAGTATCTTATGTTCATGCATATAAATTGTGTATGTGTGTGTGTGTGTGTGTGTGTGTGGGTGTGTGTATAACAATGACTATAGTTTCATAACTGAAAATTTAAATACTATAAAGTGACTATACCAGTCTTACAGAGGGAGCCCAGGAATAGTCTGGCTTTTGAGAATCCACCACACAATTTCCTGCCACTGATTTTTTTTAAAATTACTTTTACCTCACCTTCCTTCTCCAATAAAACCCTTCCTTCAGCAAGTGCCATCCATCACTTAGAAAGAATCTATTACATTTAACTCTACAAAAGAATGTAAGTAAGTGTTCATCACCTTGTCAGGGTCAAGCAGTGATGAGGGGTGTATTTTTATGGGAGAGGATGTGTGAGGTAGTCATTCCATAAGAGAGGGATGTAAAAATCATGGAAAAGTTGGGGTCAAATGACTCATAATGTCAAGTGTAGCGGACATATTTTCTAGCCATTTTATCAGATTACGATTTTCTCAGAGATAAGAATATCTTGTCAGTACATGATATATATGATCATTAATGTGAAGCCATTTCAAACTCCTTTCTAGTATAATGCTTATTTCCAAACCCATACCTTAATTATGATACAGTTACTTATTGATCGTATTCATAATATGTATTTATACAATACATATCATGTAAAATATATTGACAATACTCAATAACAATATAATGCCACTGTTTACTAATGGGGTGTTTTAATATGTAAAAGTCATGATAAATGGAGGGCTTGAATGGGCAGATTTTAACCTTTATGCCTCAGACATAACCCTCATATTTGAACAGCTAAAACAACCATTCTTGGTAATTGAAAAGGTTCTACGCAGGGATATTTGGCAGATCCCTCCATATTCTTGCAAGTGAAACCAGTTAAAGTTTAAAATAGGCTGTGAAATCCACCTCCCAGAGGACAAGCAGCTGGAGTCTGGTAAATCAGGACTAGAGCTGGCACAGCAGAAGACAATGGATGACAACGTATACAACGTTTTTCTAAGCGTCACTATAAACAAAACTATCTTCAGTAATGCCTGCAGTAAGTGATGCCCTTCACACTCTGGATTTTATTGATTAAACAATTCAGGACACACCAAACTATTATACTGGGACTTTCTGGGTCAGTGACACCTACGCAAAGCATCATGTCCCCTGTGCAGGTTTTCAGGGATGCCCACAGTAACTGATGACCTCTATCCCAGCCTCACAGTGATCAAGGCTTTCAAGCCACACCAAACTACTACAGAGCATACTTCTGGATCCGTGGCTACACAAAACATTATGCACACCCTTCTTCTCAGTAATGCCTGTATGTATATTGCATGCTAGGGAGGCCAGTGTTTAGAAAATAACACAATGTACTTCTGTGGGGTATGCATTTATTCTAGTTCCTCGTGCTAAATGGGAACTTTTCCTAATGAACAATTTATCAAAACATAAAGCATTTGAAAGCAGCATTACTGATTGGGTTAGGCTTTACTTAAACTACTTGGTTTAATTATAATGATTAAGCTGCCTACTGGGGATTCAATTTTTAATGACTTAATTTAATGTGCTGTCTGTTAAAATGTCACCTTGTGAAGTTTTTCTTTATCCTGTTATCAACTTATGCGGGACCTTAGCAAAGATAAGCATCATGTGAAAACAGCTACTAAGGCGATTATAAATTTGCGTCTAGAAACTTCGATGTCTAAGTAATGTCATTTCCCCCGCTAACACAATTTGGTTTTTGAGTTGGAAGTTAGATTGAGGGCAGAGGGATGGAAGGGATGAACACAGAAGTTAGAAAAATAAACACAGCCTGTCTCATGCCTTCCACGTTTTTGTGTTGTTTTGTTTTCCATCAACCTGAAAGACCCTGGCATAAGTCAGTGGTATGCTGAAGTCCATTTCCATTGGTTCAGTGGGGCTGACTCTTAAAATACAAGTTAGCTGCTGTATTTATAGCCTGAGTTCCGACATCATGGGTGCACTTACAACAAGGAGGTAAAAAAAACACCACAAATCAGACCTATGATGAGAGCTGACTGTTAAACACTTACCAGTATACCATATCCTACAACTAATCAGCATGAGACTACATATTATATTTTTTAAACTTATTTTAGAGACAAAGAGAGAGGGTAAGTGAGAGCAGGTGAGAGGGGCAAAGAGAGAGAGAAGATCTTAAGATGTCTCTGTGTTCAGTGCAGAGCCCAGTGCACAGCTGGATCCCGAGACCCTGGGATCATGACCTGAGCCAAAATCAAAGAGTCAGATGCCCAACCAACTGAACCACTCAGGCGCCCCTAAATTAAGTATTTCTGAATTTCTTTTGTAAAGGTTACGTACCGAATTATGCCCCTTCCTCAAATTTATATGTTGAAGCCTCCCCTCCATATGACAATATTTGGGGATAAGGCCTTTAAGTAGGTACTTAAGTTTAAATGAAGTCATAAGGTTGTAGCTCTAAATTCCATATAACAATGTCCTTATAAGATTAGGGAAAAGCCCCAAGGGCATGTATGCATGTGGAAAAGGCCATGTGAAGACAGTGGAAAGATAGCCATGTGCGATCCAAAGAGAGGGGCCTCTGGAAAAACCAAAGTAGCCAGCACCTCGGTCTTGGATCTCCAGCCTCCAGAAACGTGAGAGAATGAATTTCTGTTGTGTAAGGTACCAGTCTTTGATATTTGTTATGACACCAACAGCAAACTAACACAGCGATCCAATCAGTAGATGGTGGACAACACCAATATGCATATCCTACAGCGTACAACTTAAAAGAGCTTGTAACCCTGTTTTGACATAGCACATATGTGAAAATTATAATGCAGTGTGTATGTGGTGAACGGAACCACAGCAGTTGGCTAGAGGGAAAGGACGCATCTGGTGGGGAAAAGAGAGTTCAGAGAGGAGACCAATGAGCGGAGTCTTAAACAATTTTGATAGGTAACAATAAAAGGGAACTCGGTAAACTCACAGGCAGAGAGATATGAAAAACAAAATATTTTTTAAGTTATTGATAATTCAGTTTTGTGACAGCTTGGGCTTAATGGAGGAGCTGGCACAAATATGCATACTATGCAGATTAGTTGGAAAGGCCTAAGGGCCCAGGGAACAAGAGCAATGTGTAGAGGTGGAAAGAGTCGGGGGGCCATGACTGAGATCAGGAAACCAGCGCAGCCCAGAACGAGGACAGACTCTGAAGGACTAGCTGTGTTCAGATGGTAAGTTAGCAATCGTCCCTGAGATTCAGGCGAGGATTCAGTGACTGGTGCAGGAAAAGTGCTTAGATTGGTGACCGGAAGTTAGTGCTGTGTGTTCATGAACATGAGAACAAACATATAAAACTCTAGTGAACATGGTGAGGACAGAGCTTGCAGAGGAAGTGGTTTTATTGGTCATCTAGGGCATCCGTAGCCCACACTGTAGACTGGGGAGCATTTTCTCACAGTTCTGGAGGCTGGATGGATGAGCAGAATAGACGAAGGTGCTATCAGGCTGGCTTCTTCTCAGAGCTCACATCCGGGCTTGCAGGCGGCCCTCTTCTTTGCCTTCACATGCTCTTCCTTCTGCACCAAATTTGTGTCAAGGATTCCTTATAAGGACACCAGTTACCTTGAAGTAGGGTCCACCAAAATAATACTGGTTCAACTTGTTTACCCATCTTCAAATACCATCACGTTCTGAGATATCGGCAGTTAGGAGGTCAACATATGAAATTTTAGGAGACATACTTTAGCTTATTTTAATGATAAGTAGAAGATTAGAAAACAGCATTGCCATTTATATCTACAGTGACTATGACAAGAAAGAGAAAGTAAAAAGTGGTTCTACCACTTGGGTCTCAGGACAGATTGGGTCTGTTGACAGAATGATCTAGAAAAGCACTAACACTTTTCTAGGCATCATGAAAGAGTGAAAACACAGATTTTATAATCAGACAGATTCAGATTCAAATCCTAATCCTACTCTGAGAGGTAGAATGTCATTTCTTTAAACTTCAGTGACCGTGTCTACAAATAAGCTTAATAATTCCTTGAGAATACGACAAATTCTGTAAACGCACGTAGGATAGTGTCAAACACACAATACAAATCCAGCAGTTTTGGGGGTGCCTGCGTGCTCCATCAGTTAAGTGTCCGACTTCAACTCAGGTCATGATCTCAAGGTCCATGAATTTGAGTTTTACATTGGGCTCTGGGCTGACAGCTTGGAGCCTGGAGGCTGCTTCAGATTCTGTATCTCCTTCTCTCCCTCTCTCTGTCTCTCCCTTGCTCATGCTTCTTTCTCTCCCTCTCTTCCTCTCAAAAGTAAATAGACATTAATTTTTTAATTCAGTAGCTTTTCTTTATTATGCTGCATGCCATTATTATAATTGTGGGAGAGGTAGAAGTTGCTAGGGCATGCTCCCAGCCCTAAGGAGTACCTCAACATTGGTTCTCCCATAAGAAGTATTATTTTGAGAGCTTGTGTTTATTGGGTCCCTTAGAGAGTGTATTTACACATACATGTACCTACCCACCTAATAGCAGGGTAACCAAGAAGGGCACTGCATCAATCACAAGTATGTATCGAAGTCAGGGATAAAATCTACTTTGAACAATTCTGTCCTAAGAACGATCACATTTCCAGTGGCCATTATCCCTCTGAGAATTAAATGGAAAGTCAATATTTCCAATTTCACCGTATTTTTATTCCATATCCACACCCCATATTATAAACATGCCTTGAAGAGTCTCATTCTCATTTCAAAAATGAAGGGAAGAGAGTGATTATGATTTGTCTCAAGAAAGTAAAATTGTTAAAATGAATATTTTAAAATTCAGAATTTGGTACTTTGCCTAGTGGTCCATGAAATACAAAATAATTAATTCAGAGATTATGCATTACCATTAGCACTGATTCGAGGACTGAGTGTCTGGGGCAGACAATGGCTTTTTCACACAGTCTCTAGTTAGTATTACGCTATAGAGTCTTCAAATGAGTCCTACAATTTTTGTCCATCATGGGTTTTTATAAGGCGGTCTTTCCATCCACGGAGACAAAGGGACTAGACTGTCCCTCTGCCTCTTCAAAAAGTAGTTCTCATCTGGAATTTATAAAATATCTCTCTTCTTCAAGAATCAAATGCCATTTATAACATTTATGGTTTAAATACAGGGAAAAGTGGCTATACTTAATTGACAAATCTAACCTATCAGGATTTTAATAATCTTTTAAAAGTGCCTTAATGTCAAACTTATATCCCTGTGTTCTTAGAAAGTATACCAATACTAATCTCATTTTTGAGACTGTGGACCTTTCATTATTTGGTAGCAAATTTTCTACCCTAGCTTCCTATCAGGACAGAGCTGAGTGCATGGAGTGAAGCCATGTGTCACCTCTCCCTGCAAAATGGAAGCCCTTGCTTTACTGTGCTTTCCTTTGGTTTCTCATCCCTCCCTGTGCTACTGGGCTGTGTGCTGTCCTTCATGCTTCTGTCTATCCATCCATCTGATTTTTTAACATGTTCTGGGGAGGGAGAGCTAATCCTTGAACATAGCCCCTCTACAACAGAGCTCAAATGAAGCAAGTCCCTTCCCCTGTAATTTGGGGACGTGGCACTGTGTTTCAGAGGAACAAATGGAATGGCATATGGCCTATCAAAAGCTATTAGATGTGCCCAGCTGTATTTGTGTCGCCTGCCCAAAGGCTCACCTCATTAGGGACAGTGATTCTGGATAAACGCATGGCCCAGGATTTCAAAATATCACTGTATTTTCACTTTATATATCTGAAAGTGATGCTTCTGAAGCATCTCACAGCCTCTCACTCAAGGCAAGAAGTAATGCCTGTTGTGTCATTTACTCCATGAGGAGAAACATGGGGTGGAAAGATGATTTCATGAGCTATTAAATACTATCACAACTACTGCAAAACCCCTTAGTTCTAGATAGGAGACTGTGAGTTACATTGAATATTCCCTGTAGATTCTCTGACCTGTGATGGAGAAGACATTTGAGGATAGTGTATGCACAAGTAAATCAGCAAACAGACAACGAAAAACCACTCCATTAAAAAAAAAACGTAAAACTTAAGAATTAAAGAAGCAATTCTTATGGTCAAAACAAGTATTAATTTATGAAAAAGAAAGTGATGTATGCTTCAATGGTATTAGTTTAACAGAAGAGAGGACAAGGGGAATTTGTCATCCTATTCTCTTTATATTGATGAATTTTATAAACTAGTTTCACAATCCAAGGGTCATGTGTGTTGCGTGGTAGGAAATCAATTCTATTCCCTGAAAACTCTAAATGTGGATTCCTGGGCTTTGCCTCAGAACTACCAAATCATTTGAGAATTCTGCACTTTTAACTAGTTCTCCCTGATGCTTATATATATAAAATTTGAGATTTACAACATTTCAGACTTCCCTTATAATTTCTGGATTTTATTTGTGATAAACCAGAGAGCAAAAGAATGCATCCACACAGCATGTCCCAAACTCCACATAAGTTCTTCAATGAACTGATGATAAAAGCAATGTAGATTTCTATTTATTCATTAAAGGAAGACTGGATCATGCTTCTCTGTAGTAGCAACTCAGGATATTTGTTGACCATTTACTCTGTGTTAGGACATAAACTGTTTTGCTCTAACAGAAAATAAATCCTGGTTTATTATTTCTGTGACACTGAAAAAAATTGAACACACATATTTTCATTCAGAAAAGTAAATTTTAGCCAAATTTTATGTCATTTGAAAGCATTCAGAATCAATGAGAATGAATTCACTTCTGTAAAGCCAAGCCTATGAGTGCAACGTCTGACCCTGTTACTAACTCTATTTAGTGAGTAAAGGAGTTGAGGCTTCGGTTTGGTATTGCTATGGGTCAGTGGTCGCTTGTATTTCCAGAACAAACATTCAGTCCTTATTTGAACCCTTTCTGGCATTGGATTAGCAACATTAGAAAGTTCCAGTGACTAGGGCACCTGGGTGGCTCAGTTGGTTAAGCGTCCGACTTTGGCTCAGGCCATGATCTCACGGCTCAGCTCATGAGTTAGAGCCCTGCATCGGGCTCTGTGCTGACAGGTGAGACCCTGAACCCTGTTTTGGATTCTATGTCCCTCTGTCTTTGCCCTTCCCCCACTCGTGCTCTGTCTCTCTCTCTCTAAAAAATAAACAGTAAAAAAATTATAGCAAATTAATTCCCCCAAATGAGAGCATTTCAGATTTTTCACTCTGATATGATGGCTGGATTTTCCTGAAGAAAGAAAAAGGTTCCAGACAGAAGTATACCCAGTGGGATTTCCAATCTCAGTGTAATAACAATGGCAGTATTTGTTCCTATTTTTAAACTCCTCCCTATCTCCACCTCCATCCTCTCCCCAAATACACACACACACAGACACACACACAGACACACACACACACACACACACACACACACAAGAGGGGGTTGGGACACTGTAGTACTCGATATATTTATAATAGACATAATAAAATTACATATTTTGAGCATGGCATAATATTTGTAGAAAACCACGTTTATAAGAGAGAATTTGATGCTGAATATATGATCTGTAAATCTTCATGAAAAGCTGGCAATGACGTGCGTTTTCTCACCCGCTCTACAGATTAAGGAACTCAGAGAGACGGAATCACCCGTCCAAGGTCAGACTTCTGGACAGCAGTCATACTGAGCTTTGTCTCATCAGAAGCCTAAGTACTTTCGTTATGTCACACGTAGGAAGTAGAATCCCTAGAGGATAAAGAAGGACTTTGCTATGGAATTTGTATCTTATTGTTCATGCCTACTCTCTCTTCCTTCTCTGATTTTCTGGTTTTCAATGACCTGATGACAGAATGCAGAGGGTCTGAGGCAAGCAGTAAGCAATTTCCAGCATCACCTTTGACAACAATGTCTACCTTCTCTCACATGCTCTTTAAACCCAGCAAGGAGGAGCCCTGGCTCCCCAAACTTCTCCAGCACACTGCTTTTCTGCCTCATCCTAAAGCTTGACTGAAGTTCCATTTGTGACAGCGCCCTGGCAGCTCCCTCCTGCTGGAGGCTCTGTGATTTCTGGGTGTCCCAGGTAGGGGTAGCTGTCTTCATTGCACCCTACCAGCCTTTGCTCGAAGTTTCTTATAAAATAGAATAAAAAATCTTAAAGTCTGTCTTCAGAGGTCAGGCCTGATGCAGGGCTCAAACCCACGAACAGTGAGCTCATGACCTGAGCTGAAGATGGGCGCTTTACTGACTGAGCCACCCAAGCACCCCTGTACCTTCCCGTTCTTTCCACATACCACCGGCAACCCTTCTTACTCCGGTGCTGACAGAAAGACTTTCATCTGCACTCGCTCCATTTAGACAACAACCTTCAGGCAGCAGCAGATGGCAAATGTCTTTTTCATTTTCAGCAGTCAGAACTTCCTTTTCCCAAAAAACAAAAACCAAAAGCCAAAAACCAATCCTTCTCATGAACAGACACTCACCGTTTTGGTTATTTAATCATTTATCTCATCTTCTGATTGGAGCCCTTCAGGCCACACATCTCCTTTCCACGGCACTGGCATTGTGCTGCTACTTCAAGTTCCGTCTTCCCATCTTTAGTTATCCTGCAGAGGACTCTTTAGACTCATCGTTCCTCCCCTTGATTCCTTCTTACTCTCCCCCTATCTCAGGCCCTGTGTTGCTTCTTATGTCTTGCATTCTATCGCCACCCCTCGCCCCTTGAAGGCTCTGGCCCCAACCACACTGGTTCTGTGGTTTTCCTTCTCCTTAATCCTCTCCTCCATCGATTCCTCTATGTTCTCCTCTCCACCTTTCATCTTCAAAAGTTTTCAGATTAAACTACTTCCTCTGGAGAAAGTGTTTTGATTCCTTTTTATTTTTCTTCATTCCTTCAAGGGCTTCTGCCCCTGCTGTTTTCCTACTGAAACCCCATTCATCCCAAGCTCCACGGTGGGATCCCTTCTCCTTGTGTCCATTGCCATCGGTTGGCCTCCGTGGTCGTTCTCCCTCCCCCTCTCTCTGAAGCCCGTCTCAGGGCTTCCCCTCCTCCCATTCCCAGGGGACTCGTTGGCCGTCCTTACAGCAGGTGTCAGCGCTTTCTTACTTCTCTTCTTCCTTTTACTCCGAACCCTGGCATCCATCCCATCTGTGCCTTCCTCACTTTGGTCAAATGTGCTTTACCAATCTGCACAGGTTTGGCCCTCTTCCCCACAGAGGGGACCTGGGGCTCTCTATCTCACAAGCAGGGCCATGCTCGTTTCCCATGACTAAAGTGCTGTTCTTCACCACATGCACATTTTATTTAAATAGTGTGTAAACTTACACATACAGGATGGAAGAGTCTCATACCAGGCACATCCCTTCTTTGACTCTAAAAGGCTAACCTCATTCTGACTTTGTCATTTTGAATTGTATGTCACGCTCTCTAAAATCCTAAACTCACTTTCTGTTTTTAGCCCACACTACAAATGAGATCAGTACATTTTCCCCATCCGTTGTCATGCTGAGGAAAAGAAATGTTTATCCCCCACTCGCTAAATAGAATGGCAACGTTGTCTTCAGTTGTTCCTTTCCTCTTGGTGTTGCTTCGAAATTCAACTCTGCATTCCTATTGCTTTGAAGCTTCTTGTTCTGTGGGATTTGGACCTACATATCCTTGTAGGTTACTCTACTTGAATTAATGTTCAGGGTCCCTTCCACAGAGGGTCTTGTTGAAAAGCTATTTTCTTTCTTTCTAAAGAAAGGACACACACACACACACACACATCCTGATATGTTCTTAGAATAACATCTGTAGAACATCTAGTTGAATTTCTTCCTTTCCATTTTGCCCATGATTTAAGATCTTCCTTTCAAATTAATTTTAGACATTCCTTTGGTATTTATACAACTTTCAAAGGTAAATCAAACAGACAAACCACCTTTCCTTCCTTTCCATTTCTTCTCTTTTTGTCTAATATATTGATTGTTTTTTCCTTTTTTAAAAAAAATAAATTCCTCCCAAATTTTGACGGTCAAAATAGAACCACAGAGAGAAAAAAGCATTGTGTCTGTTAGGCCCCAAATTCCATATTTCTATTTCCTCTGCTATTCTTCTGGCAGTTTATCCCTCGTCCACATTATCCCAGACAACAATTCTGCACCTCTCGGTCCACGGACTCAACTTGCTACACCATCTCCCACCTCAGGTAAAGTGCCCAGCCCGTGGGATCTATACTGGGTTCCTGTCACCACATTCCAGTTATCCTTAGTTAAGAGAGGAGAGCCATATTCATGTAGAGGATAGTTTGTACATCTACACAGATTTTCACTTTCTTTTCTTTAATCCTTAAAATTAAGATTCATATAGAGTAGATGCAAGTATCAAGAAAATATATATTTTAAGTGTATTTATTTATTTTGAGAGAGAGCGAAAGAGAGCAAGAGAGAGAGAGGAGAAAGCTGGGAGGGGCACAGAGAGGGAGAGAGAAGGAGAATCCCAAGCAGGCTCCACACTGCCAGAGCAGAGCCTGACATGGAGCTCGAACTCACAAACTGTAAGATCATGACCTGAGTTGAAATCAAGAGTTAGTCTCTTAACCGAGTGAGCCACCTAGGTGACCCAAGTAAATATCCCTTAAAACAGGACTTCTGTAGGTTCATAGAGAATACTCCCAGCAGTTTTATAAGGTCAATACTATCCTTCATTTCAAAATTAAACACTTAAAAACAGAGAAATTAGGTAGCTAGATTAAGCTCCTCAAACACATCAGTGAAAGTGCAGGACTAAATGCCAGCCATTTGGCCATATCCACTCTTCAAGGGCCTTGACACCACTGAGGATCCTCACAATTCTACCCTCAACACTATGTGATGTGTATAAATTGCTGAAATATATATATATAGTTCTCCGGGATGTGGTGTGTGTGGGTGTGTGTGGGTGTGGGTGTGGGTGTGTATGTGTGCCCATGCACACATGCTGAGAAATGAGAGGGAAGAAATGATAGGGTAAATCTCTTTACTGACTTTCTGAATGATTTTATTTTTCTTCTTTTTTAAAAAATATTTTTATGTGTTTTATTTATTTTTGAGAGACAGAGAGAGACAGTGTGAGCAGGGGAGGGTCAGAGAGAGAGGGAGACACAGAATCCAAAGCAGGCCCCAGGCTCTCAGCTGTCAGCACAGAACCCAACGCAGGGCTCGAACTCACAACCCATGAGATCATGACCTGAGCTGAAGCCGTACGCTTAACCGACTGAGCCACCCAGGCGCCCCCCTGAATGATATTCATGGAGGTTGTTCAAAATCCCACTTCAAAAAAATAAATAGCTCTAACTATGTACTTTTGCGTCATATGTAAAGGGGTAAAATACAATATACAGTTTTGGGAACTATGTAAACTATTTTTCATAAGATATATATTAAGAAGTTAAACATATAATGACTCAACTGCATACAACTCAATATACATAATGTAGCTCATCTTAATTAGTGTTAACTGCAAGCCAGACAACATGGTCAACATTTTACATGCCCTCCTTTATTTAATCCCTATCAGGGCTCTTCGAAATAGGTCCTTATATTATTCTCATTTTGCAGATGAAGAAATTGACTAGTGTTGTACAGTAAGTAACTGGGCTGAGAATTTGGTTAATTTTAAACATATCAAAGGTATGTCACATTACAGATATTTTTATACTGCTTTCAGATATAGAAGGTGTTATTGCAGACTTACCTCTGATATCAGAAATGGTTTCCATACCAAGGCTCAAAGGGGTGTGTGTGTGTGTGTGTGACTCATTTGTTTTCTCGTGTTTTTTTTTTTTTACTGTATTTTTCTAGAGAAGATAGATTTTCGAAAGTGTGGCCTGCAAAAAAAAAAAAAAAATGTGTTCCTAAAAAGAAAGTACTTTTTAATTTGAATTTTGGATTCTAAAATTAATACAACTCCTTATTTGTTGGTTTGAACCAGTGTGTATTATTTGTACAACTATAATCTGTATCAAAATTTAATCAAGCCACAGAAAAATAAAAGTGTAATAGCTTGCAAGATCATCAGATAATACCTTCTTTTGATTCCTTAAGCAACTACCATCTGTTCAGTGTGTGTGTGTGTGTGTGTGTGTGTGTTTATAATGGTGGGAACCTGATAAATATTTGTTCTAAGAAAAAGGCATTCAGAGAAGTAAAGAGAAATGAAGAAAGTAAGCACAAAAATTGGCAAGAATGTAAAAGAATTATGTTTGAAAAGGAGATAAAAACTAATTTAAATGAGGTAATAAGAATTAACAATAAGGTATAAGACTTTCTTAAAAAGAAATAATAGTGAAATGAGGGACTGAAAGTATTTTACTTTGGACTCCATATTGAAAGATTAAATTTAATAAAAATTTTGGAATGTGTCAGTGCAAGAATAAAACCTTTAATTTTAGAAACCTATTTTCAATGTCTGAACAATGCTAACAAATATATCCATTAATCAAAGCACTTATGGATAAATTTAAACATTCATGTTAAATATCTTATCTGGTGAAGAAAAGTACAAAATATATCATAGTATTTTTTTAAATTCATATATTTGGGTAAAATACATTTTCTGAAATTGCAAAGAAAAAGTAAAAAAAAAAGAGATGTGGTACATGTTTATACACTTATGCAAAACCCTACAAGCACCATACACTACCCTGCCCTTAAAAAAAAAAAAAAAAAAAAGGACTTGAGTTATTAGACCGAAGTGCCCTGATGTTATTTATTGTAGCAATTCATTTAATCCTGGGTGCTTCTCAGGAACTGCTATTGCTGGACTTTCCTTCCTTGAAAGCACTAATGAATAATAAAATGACTCATTTTACTAACTGCATCACACAATATGAAACATTTATCCAGAACACACACGTCTTGGTTATAAATAAGGGTATCTGCAAAAGAATATGGGTATTTAAGGACGGCCATTACCATTGAAGTAGGGTTTTATATTTAAGATTAGTCTTTCAGAACAACACTTCTAGACTTAACATTATCTGAAAAGTCATAGATATTCTGATAACATAGACAGGACATTGCGAGTCTAACCCTTAACGAGCAAATTAACCCTGGTCAGGTGCAATCAAAGTAGATACGACTGAATGAATTCAAATACCTTCATCACAAATGAGTTTTTCAAAACAGGGGTATACTGGATCTTTTGTGCTAAGACTGTGGCCTACTTTTCCCTTCTAACAGCACGAAACACTGTATTCGTGACTGTGAACTCTGTCCGCCTAGATTAGAAGGTATCCCATTAATCTAAAAGTACTTGTCCAGTCATTAGCTTTTAGAAACAAGACTAAAGGACAGAAGGACATATTATCTGCATGTAAAATTCTAAAAGGAGAAAGCAAATGGATATTCTTCAAGGAGGATTTAACATGCTCAGTACAAATTCATAGTAGCACACGTTATTTTTACACGGTAAGTGAAGAGATTTATATGCGTGTGTGTGTATAGACAGATAAATATAAATATGATGATATATGGAGAACATTAGGGAAATTTTATGCTAACGTAGAATACAATTCACATCACCTAGATTCCCAAGCAAGACAATCCTCTCTACAGGCAATCAGTTCAAGTCAAGGATTCTGAAAAAACCGTAATCGACTTCAGTATTTTTCCATGGTAGAAGCTATAAATCATTGTGTATGTGTGTATTTTCTGCCATCCTGGGTCTGGACAGGCACGTGTACCTTGGAGCAAATCCAGAAGCACTAGATGAGCCTTTAACTAACTGAGGTAATTATGCTTATTTCTTCTGGAATGCACTTCTTTGAAATCATGTTCAGTTTTCCTTCCAGCTTTCATGACGTGTTTATTGAAATCAAGTATAATTACTTAAGGTTTCCTTTCCTTGCCAACCGACAGTTTCGTGGTGGTGTTTTGTACTGGGATTTGCATTTGCATGATGACTGTTCAGAGCTAAGTATTAGCAGTTATCATACGATTAAATATCTGGCTTCCATCATCTTTAATATGATGAATAACATTTTAAAACTGACTGCCATAATGGCTACATTTAATTTCTGAGCACCACATACTAGCTGATTTTGGAAAAGCAAAAAATATAAAGTTATACTGAATGTGTCCTCGTTCAACCACATTTAACGGCATCTAGTGAGAAAATAACAATTCCTCGTGTGACGTGACCTTCCTAAACTGTGAAATAAGCAAGATTTTTGGTCCTCAGACCGGTAAGTCTTCACGAGGCAGACCTGACCATTAATTAATGGAAGGCCGCTGTGTGGGGTTTAAATATTTGTATTTACATAGGGTTGTGAAATTGAGCATATCATGTTCATGAAGGAAACGGGTTATGATATTTTGAATGTGTTAATATTTAGAAGAGGAGAAGTAGTTTTCTAAATATGAAAATAAGGTTCTTAATTGCTGGACTTTGCCTTTGACAACAGTTCCCAGCCCAAGGGCAAGTGCAAGACAGAGCAGACCCGAAGAAGCTCAGCGCCGCTATTTTAATTTCTGGCATTCACAGCATTTAGCAGTCGAACGTCTCAAAGGAAAACAAGTACTTTCATTTTTGCCTCCTGCAGCCACCCTGTCAGGGGAGAGGTCTGGGCTCAGAAAATGCAGCTCATTAAAATGAAGAATTTTCCCCGACTTTGATATTCACAGTTCACTGGGGACATAGTACCTGTTCACGGAGCTATTTTGTCTGGAGGGGGGTTGCAACACACAGGCTATTCCTTAATTAAACTGCTTTAATCAAATTCATTAGGTCCCTAACATTTATAAAACATGGTGAATGATGCTAGTGATATTCTTAGTATATATTTTTTAAATTGCCAAGTTTTCGCCTTCCCTTGTTTAATTGGAACATTGAGCAAAATTCAGAACAATACTTTCATCCACCTCCTACGTGTCTCACTGGCGTGCATATGCTCTTTGTATTTTCTTGCAAACAACCACTGCTGATTTCAGATGAGAACACCTATTTCCTTAACCCACACACATTTCGCTTCAGAGTCATTATCTAAGAAAGGAGGATTTGTCATCCCAAATTGAATTTTGTAAAAAAGTCTTAATATTCTACTATTTTCCTTTAGTACCATATTGTAATTGGACTAGAAAGATTTCAAACATAACCACTCTTAAAAAAAAGAAAACAGAAACAAACAAAAAAGCCCTCAAAATGGTAACACACAATTACATCAATACACTAATTGGATACTAATTGCTGATAATAGAGATATTGCCTTTTGACTTCTAAATATTTCTTCTGACTAGCCGCTTCTATAGGAAGGCCACGAAAGAAATCCTTCTTGTGCCTCCTGAGGAATTTTTGTTGCTTTAATAGCCATGAATAATTGCAGCCCTGTCGGTTTTTGGCGCTAAAGAACTTTGTAGTTTCTTCTACATTCTAGCAGAGAAAATCACTTCTCAGACAAAGTTTAGCGATCCCTAACATTTTTACTTTGTATATAAATGCCAGTTGATAAAATACAGCCCAAGAATTGTACACAAGTATGTTATGTCTTATTTTAGTAAACCTTAAATAAGTACAGGACTCTGAGAGTGAGAGAAATACAGGAATGCCTTAAACGTTTGGTTGAATAACCTGACAGTTAATAAGAGGAAAAGTTAATGTTATCAAAGGTTCAGCAGATATGTGGTTTGTACCTCATGGACTTACTGTGTATAAGGAAAAACCTGCATAAGGAGAATTCATTATGATGAAATCTTTACATTTGTATTTAATTCACTGAAGATGTGGACATAGGATGTCAAGATTTGTAAAGTACAGAAAGTGTTCTGGAAAAAGTTAGAAAAAATTATCAATGAGGGTAAGTACTTAACGTAATCAACATAGATGTGGGTCAGACTATAAAAGTTTCGAATGCAAGGTTAAGGATTTCATAATTGTAGGCTGTATGGAGACACTGAACATTTCGTAGAGTAGCAAACTGACATATTATTTTAGGAGAACTAATCAGGTTGTGGCACACAGAATAGATTAAAGCATAAAAAGAAATCACAAAAGGGACAACTAGGCAGCTCAGTGGGTTAAGCTTCTGGCTTCAGCTCAGGTGGTGATCTTATGGTTCGTGAGTTCAAGCCCCACATGGCGCTCTGTGCTGACAGTGAAGAGCCTTCCTGGGATTCTCTGTCTGTCCTTCCCTATCTGCCTGTCTCTCCTACTCTTTCCTTTTCTCTCTCTCTCTCTCAAAATAAATAAATAAATAAACTTTAAAAAAATCACAAAGAACATGAAAGCGAGAACAATAATTAACCTGATGTGAGGTGACAGAGACTTACTAGAATCATAGAGAAAAAAGTGGGTAGAGACAGAAGACACTGTTCAAGTAAAGAACCTGCAGCTTTGAAAACACAAAATTAGAGATTTGGAGAGTGATGGTGGCCATGTAGAAAAATGTGGACATTTGATCGACAATACAAAACAAGTTGTAGGAGTGGGTGAGAAGCCAGGAGACTACAGGGAACAAAAGACCTTAGGATTTAAATCAGAAAGATTCCTCACAGGGTAGGAAGAAGAAATATATATATATATATATGATATATATATATGTGTGTATATTTACATAAACATACGCATATAATACATATATGATAAAATATATATTCATGTATTTAAATATGCATCATATATATTATACAAAATTAAGGAAAGAAACAGTGGTCAACACAAGGAGAAGAAAAAGTAAAAAAATGTAGCAATCTTATTAAGATCAACAAAGAAAGCCCTTCAGCAGAAAGACTTATCACAAGTCAAGTTAATGAGGATGAGACAAAACAAGGCTAGAAATGACCACAGGACTTGGTGATATGGATGTCATATGTAGCTTTTTGGGAAAAATTCAAAATAGGGGTGGAGAGTCATCAAGATTACAAACTAAGGAAACAGAGGGCAGTAAGGAAGGATTTTTTTTTTTTTTAATCAGGAAGGAGATCTCAATTTGTTAGGATAGAAAACAGAAATCAACCACGAAAAAAAGAAGAGAGCTGGAGGGAGGTGAAAAGAAAGTGTGGGCATTACTGGAGAGAAGGCAGAAATCACGGGGCCTGATTTGCACTGCCATCCCTTCCTTGGGTCGCTAAGATACGCCACACAGTGAGTCCACAACTTTCAGTCAGAACCAACACTTTCATTACTGAGTTAAAAATACTTTAGCTATGACCATGTCCACAGTAAGCCTGCTGTGAGTTAGAGCATATTAAAATGTTATATTGTAAAAATATGTGTAAATCTAAACAGATGCATCCTTATCACACTCTCCTAAAAATTTATTTGAAGTATCAACATCAGTATATTTATTGATGTGCACCACGGAATGGTTTAATAGTGCTTGCCATAATAAACAATACCCTTCTGAACATGTAACTTTATCGGAAACAGCAGAGAGAAAAACAAAATTCTTTCCACATCCATTCATCGTCACTTGGAAGAAAGCTTTTGAAAAATGATATGATAGACAGATAGTCACTTCAATGTCAAGGCTATACATTTGGGTTCTCCCTAAAAGAATCAAAGAGGAATAGGTCCTAAAAATGGAGGCCTAAAAAGAACGTCCAATTTGTTACCCATTAGGCAGATAAACGTAGGCTGTTTTGTCTGTGTCCTGTAGTCACTGATGAAGAGTGCAGACAAGCTCTGACTACAATTCATCTATTTCCCAGGGGATATTCTGTCCCCAGGTACAAGGGAAGCAGTCTCTGGCATTTTCGACAACGGTCTCCTCCGTCTTTGCGAACTCACACAGCTCACCACGTTTCTCCTTTCTGATGCCTGCAGGTCACATCATCCACATCACTTAAGCTCACCCTAGGACCACACAAAATAAATGTCTATAGGCTATCGATTCTTGAGCTACAGAATTCCTCCAACCTCTTCTTCCTTTTCTTTTGTCATCAGTTACATGTTCAACTTCTCAATGTCATCAACCCAAAGACATGTGAGCTCCAATGTTGATCTGGATCCCTTACTTGACAACTAGGTTTTGGATCGAACACTCAGCTGATTGAGGCAAGTCTTCAGGTTACAGACTCAATGCCTAGCTGTACCCTTTATGTGACACATATTACACATGAGGTAAAACAGGGACAGTGGAAAAGATCAGTTCGGCCCAAGCTATGGCAGCCCCACATCCAATCAGAGAAGGAAACCAAACAAGAAACACCAAATCAAGCCTCTATTCTTAGAAGGTCTGCCCATTTTCCTGCCTGTCATTTAAAATTGCCTGTTTTAAAAAATGATGGCTAGTCTTTGGTGACAATGTTTTATTTCAACAGCAGCAGCAACAAGTCCCAACCAGAGTAGGAGGTAAGTATGGGTAGGAGCACCACGGTTTTCAGGCACCTTCCAGCTCTATATTTAGTTGTGAAATCAATGAATCTAGTTTCTATAACATTATTGATTCTTTAAAATTTTGATTTTTTAAAAATGCCACAAGAGGGGCACCTGGGTAGCTCAGTTGTTTAAGCGTCCGACTTGGGCTCAGGTCACCGATCTCACCGTTTGTGGGTTCGAGCCCCGCATCAGGCTCTGTACTGACAGCTCAGAGCCTGGAGCCTGTTTCAGATTCTGTCTCCTCTTTCTGACCCTCCCCCACTCATGCTCTGTTTCTCTCAGTATCAATAATAAATAAACATACATTTTTTTAAATGCCACAAAAGATTATATATATAAACTCCAAGGAACAATACAGAGTATTTTAAATTAACTAATTTATTTATCTTATTTTATTTTATTTAAGTTTATTTATTTTTGAGAATGAGAGCATGGACAAGGGAGTGGCAGAGAGAGAGGGAAACAGGAGATCTGAAGCAGGCTCCACACCGTCAGCAGAAAGATCACTGTGGGGCTCAAACACACGAATCTTGTGAACATTGAGATCATGAACTGAACTCAAGTTGGATGCTCAACTGACTGAGCCACCCAGGTGCCCCATAAATAAACATATTTTAAACAAATACGTTTGCCTTTCTCTACACACTTCCAGTGGTGGCCATCTTTACTAACTGAAGTTTTCATTTTTAAAAACATGACAAAAATATCTGCTCTCAGAGTTCCCATCGTAGAGGGATGAGGAGCAAGCAGGAGGCAGGCAAAAAAATATTAAAGAATAAAAATATTTTTTCAAAGAATGAAAAGAAATTAAAAACTAAAAGAGAATGTTTTGAAACAACAGGCTGTAAGTTCATTTAATTTCGGTTGTGTAGTTAAAACAAAGCCTCTCTCAGGGGGACGGACTTCACGGCAACGTGCCTTCTGCAGTCACATAGGGGCCCCGACCAAGCTGACCTCTGCATCTGGTTTGATGCTTTTTCCTGTCCCTGTATGTAATTACTTAATTGTATTCTTGAATGGGGGTTCCATAACTGAAGTCCCAGAAGACAACGCAACACTCCCAGAATCAGAGGAGCTGTGCACACCATGAGCACACACCTCTCCCCGCAGCGTCACTCAATGCAGAGAGCAAATAATTCTGGTGGACCCAAGGTATGTGGGGGCTTCTCCGAGGCAGCCCAGGCGGCCCCTGAACACTGCAGAGCTTCAGGGCAGCAAACCTCCAGGAGCTGAAAATCCAAGCATGACTGCTTACTCCCCAGAAGCTCAACTACTAACTGCCTACTGTTGAATGGGCACCTTACTCATAGCATGGTCGATTAACATATATTTTGCATACTGTATGAATTATATACTGTATCTCTACAATACAGTAAGCTAGAACAACGAAAACATAAAAAGTATCCAAAAGAAGAGAAAATACATTTACAGAAGTGTAGGCATATCTACTGAATGAAACCGTCATGTAAGTGGGCCCACAATTCAAACCTCTGTCGTTCCAAGGTCAGCTCCGCAAGGCAAGCAGAGCACATCTGGGATGACGTAACTGGTGCAGGAGGCAGTCCCATTTCAGTGTAGAAAGAACATAACGGTGGTCTACCAAATACAAATAATCCCGGGATCCTACAGTTCCTTTCTGCGTTTGCTGTATGAGCCAACCAGTAGCACTGACAATGAGGATACAGAAAAGAAAAGATCTCCTTTCAGTGTTTCTTTCTTATCTGTAAGCCAAGGTACTGTTTGTAGAATGTGCACATACCCAGAAGTCAAATAAAAATCTGCTCAGTTCTCTGCAGCTTTCCACGGTTGAGGTAAAAAGAAAACACAGACACCTATACAAGCTACAAAATATGAATTATGCAATTTTGGTGAATCTGCCTCTAGGTTAAATACTCATATTGGCACTCAAAAACGGTACTGTACAATATAAAGATAAATGTTAAGATTTATGCTAATAATTTATGATGTTTTAAGTTAGACTATTAGAAATTGTTTTTAAAACTTCAAATTAAGAGAAAGACTATAGAAGAAAGGAGAAAGCTTTGTATTTTAGTGTTTTCAATGATACTCTTCTTGCCTTTTGAAGAGAGGTCTACATTTCTGGTTTTGCACTGGCCTTACACATTTGCAACTCGCTCTGATACTAGACTGCAGGACGCTGGGAGATAACCACGACCAGAAATTTCAGATGTAGATAAAAGGGAGGAAGTCCATTGGAGGTATAAGAATCACGGTTGTAAATGACTGGGGATTGGATTAAACTGCAAGGTATTCAAGGAACAGAAAGAAGATCAAAGAAAGTAGTCAACACTGGACCACAGCACTAGGCTGAGGCCAGATCACGTGGCCTTGTCAGATTTCCTCCTTTCTGTACTGAGCAGCTCTTAAAAGTTTAGCATGGGGGGGTGCAGTATATGCCAGGATCACAAAAAGATGATCTTGAGACAAGAAAATGGAGAACTATTGCCAAAGGATCCCCTCCTGTTACAAACATTCAGAAATGATGGGTAAAATTTAACATCCGCTACCACCATTTAAAGACATTGAGAGCTTAGGGTCTAGAAACGCTTGTTCTTCATACAGACTAGGACAATTCAACTCAGTGTCACAGACAAGGGGAAAAAAAGCCTGGAGTGATTCAAAGAAACCAACACATCCTGGAGAGACCCCAAGATTCACCAGAACCTACTTAATAAGACGATGACAGATCTGAACACCATATACAAACTTACTGTAACACCTAAATTAGAGTTGAGGCTGAAAAGTGAATGCAAATGCATTTTAAATGAAAATGCATAAGTGCCTTTTGAATGACCCTGACAAGAACCAATGAATGAATGGCATATAGGAGGTCTAACCTCACAGAAACAAATAGACAGCTAATATATCCCGCATGTTTTAAACTATGAAGCATAATTATACTAATTCATGAATCACAAGGAAACATGGAAATGGCTAAATATTTAGAATCCAATGACTTTGAGGCATTGTCACCAAAGTTTGAGTGGGATTAGAGAGAAGTTTATGAAATTGGATGCCAAAAAATAAGACAGATCAGACATTTAAAAGAAAAAAAAAGGATAATGAAAGAGAAAAAAGGAATGAAAGTCAAATAAAGAAAATTTAAGATAAAAGCAAAAATTTAATATAGAAAATAAGGGCCTCATAAAAGATTCGCAGAACCAAAATATTTTTTAAAGCTAATAAAATGGACAAACTCTAGCAAGAATGATCAAGAAGAGAGAGTGCAAATAAAAATTTTAATGAGGGGAAGAGGGGAATAACTAAAGAAAGAAATAAACCATAAAAGGATACTCAGACTAACTTTGTATCAACAAATCTGAAAACTTTGATAAGAGAAAAAATTGAGTAATATCTTCACAGATTTTATTAAATCTTCAGAAGACCAATAACTCTTTTGATGTAGAAACAGACCCAGAGAATATGTTTTTATAAGACTAGTTTTCCTCTACAGCAACAGTTTATTAATGAACATAATAAATGTGGACATATTTTCATGAAATATAGGCAGAAGTTCTAAGTACTACATTGACCACTGATGACAACAAAATATTTTAAGTACAGCAAAGTAAAAAATCTTCCATATTGGAAATGTAAGGATGAATTATCATTGGAGACTCTTTTACTGTGATCCAACAGGTTGAAGTATAAAGTCAGAAAAAAAAATATTTTCTCAAAATATGTATTAAACATTTAAATTCAAATTACTTAAATTCAACATTATATATACGTATATATGTTATATTAAATATAACATCAAACTAGGAACTGAGTACATTTTTATTAATTTATTGATGGCTTTCCACTAAAATTCTATAAAACATCATTCAATTGTAAAATATTATAAGTACTGTCATTAAATCAGACTTCTGTAACATCTTTTTATTCACCTCTGTACTGAAGGGTCCAGTCAACTTTATAAGACTGGACAAAGAAATACAAGTATACAAAGTGGAAAGAAGACATTTTAAAATATGGTAAAACTGGTTTGTGAGCATAATTCATTCTGGAAACATATTTGCAATCCAAAGTACTTGTACATCAAAGAAAATTTCAGGAACCATTGGCTCAGTTGTGATCACGTGATGTCCAGTTTCACATGAGACTTGTACTGCAAGACGCTGCTCGCTTTTCAAGTTAAAATTTATTAGAAATGTTTGCGCAACTTGAGGAATACCAGCAAAACAAGTTACTCACAATCTAAGGTTTTACTGTATCTTTGTTCAGTAAGAGTAAGAATTCTTATAGAATTAATAAGATAATCTAAAATAAGCTAGTCAATAAGAAACAAGTAGTCTGGATACTGATCACTTTTAAAAAATCAATGGCATTCCTACAGAACAGCATTACTCAATGAGAAAATATTGTTTTACTGGGTCCCCTGGGTGGGTCAGTAGGTTAAGTTCCTGATTCAAGCTCCTGAATCTTGATTTTGGCTCAGGGTATGATCTCAAGGTTCATGGAATTGAGCCCTGCTAGTGGCGCAGAGCCTGCTTGGGATTTTCTCTGTTCCCGCCCTCCTCCCTCTCTCCTTCCCTCCCTCCTTCTCTCTCTCAAAATAAACAAACATTAAAAAAAAAAAAAAGAAAATGTTATTTTACTAATCCAAGTCAAAACTGCACAAACCTATAAAGTAATAGGTGATAAATATAAAAACAAACAATGTAGTGATTGTATAAATAATACATCATAAAACTGGATTGAAAGACATTAAAGGACATCTAAATGAATAGGTAAATAAACTGTTTATGAGTGAAAATGAAAGAGTAAAATGTGCATTTCCTACAAATTAGTTTAGAAAATGAATGCAATTTTTATCCCGATATATATATATTTTTATGTTTAGAAAACTTTATTTTGAAGAATCAGATAGGAAAACAATTGGCTTTGTGTAAGAGAAAAAGACAAATAATAGCTCCAAGCAAGTGAGGCCAGTGGCAGGGAGGCTAAGTCTGGTGCACCTGCTACGCAAAGTCATTAAGGAGACGGTGTCTCATACCTTCCTGCTCCATTACCCTTACTGTGGCTTTTATCATCAATTTTAAGAATGGCTGCTATGACCCTAGGCAGGGTATTTGCATTATATAAAAGAAGAGAGAAAGGAAAAAATAAGACAGGGAAAAAAGGCAAACAAGTAAGAAGAAAAAACAAACCCTTCAATCTCACATTTCATCCACAACTCTGTCAAATACCATCTCAGATAAAGAAATTCTGAGAAGATACATATTCAGGTTTTTAATTCTCTGAAATCAATTCAAGAGAATGTAAGCATCATGAGGCAAGGGATCTCAGTCTGTCCTCTTTATACATGAGTTCTAATTCCCTACAAAAGCACCAAAAATACAGTAGGTGATCAATGAATGATGCATTCAAGGACAAATGGTGATTCTGAATGGATATATGTGGTCAATTCATGGTGTCTATGTAACCGAGCAAGAGCCATGAACAGTCCAGAAAAAGGTCAAGAAAAGAAGATGACTGAGATTACTTAATCCTTCAATATTTCAAGATTCACAATAAAGTTATAGCCATTGCAAGAGTGTGGTAGTATGTCTAACTGGTCAATCGGAAAATTGGGTAATTTAAAATAGACCAACATAGAGGCACCTAGTTGACTCAGTTGGTTAAGCATCCAAGTTTGGCTCAGGTCATGACCTCAGTTTGAGAGTTGAGCCCAACATCGGGCTCTGTGCTAACAGCTTGGAGCCTGGAGCCTGCTTTGGATTCTTTGTCTCCCTCTCTACCCCTCCCCCACTCACATTCTCATTTACTGTCTCTCTGTCTCTCAAAAATAAACAAACTTAAAAATAAATAGACCCACACAAATATGAAAATTGGCACATCGCATCTAGCACTGCAGATCAACTAAATGGTATTTAGCCATTTACAAGGGAAAAAGTAAAAAAAAAACAAACCCTCAAATGATATGTTAAAAGGAAATCCAGGTGTATCATGACTATCAATGGCAAAACTAAAATTTTAAACTTTTAAAAGGCAATCTAGAACAGCACATTTGCTACCTTGAAATAATAAAAAAAAATCTTAAATAAGATCAATGAATTAAACATCATAAAGGATAATACTGATAAATTCAACTATATTTAAATTAAATTTTCCTATTTGCGAAAACACACGACTACAACACAAACAACAAATAAGAAGAAAATATGCACCTTTGATAAAGCTGACAAAGTAATACTGTGTGTTGTTTATGTACATATACGTGTATTATTAGCATATAACAAAATCATTAGGAAGGGTACATATAAAGATCAAAATATAGTTATCTTGGAGGGAAAAAGGATAGAAAGAATAGTGTGAATAACAACAAACAATAAGACAATTATAACTTCTATACTACTGCATTTTTAGAAAAATAAACATATGAGGTAATTTTATCTAATTGTTATAATAATATAAAAATATCTATTAGTTCTGTGCCATAGATACAGGAGTTCATCATGAGATTTCATGTACCTTTCTATTTGTCAACGTATTTCATATAAATTAATTCCAGTTACCTAAGAAACCTATCCCATCCCCTTGGCTGTTAATGAATTGTAGGTAGGGAAAGGGAAATGATGGAAATTTAGTTTGTATTCGCATGAGCGAGGATGAATCCATTAAAACACATTAATTTGCTTATAATCAGAAGGAAGTGTGGCCAAAGAGAGCTGAGAAATACAATATTATCCCAAACCCTTGGCTTGAGGGACTGAGCAAATGGTAATGCCACCTCACAGAGGGGAAAAACTGTAGATGTGAATTTGGAGAAGGCACTTGAATTGAGGGTTCCTTTATAAAGTTATGTTTGACCTACCTATTAGGCGATCCCTGTTGAAATAGAGTTAATACAGAGTTAGGCGTTTAAGACATAGGTCTAGGTTAAAGATATGCACTTTGGAATGACCTGCATTGAGCTGATTCCATTCAAAGTCTGATGACCTGGGGAGAAAGTACAGATGGGAAGAAAGCAAGGAGACCAAGCTCAAGTAGATTTCGACACTTAGAGACTAGAAATAGAAAAAAAAAAAATGAGGGGCAGGAAGAGGAGAGATGGTGGGAGGAGAAAGAAGAAAATATGGAGATCCAGGGAACACGGCATCAATAAAGACCAAGATGTCAAATTGGAGAGAATAATATACTCTTTCTAAACACTGGCCGGTGGTGTTAAGTAGGAGATAAGGAACGAAATGGATTCTGAGACCCAGGGAGTCACCTTCACCTTAACTAGAGGGAGAGTGGTGACAATGGGAGGCATCTTAAAATGTTGCACTAGGTTTTTATGCAAATAGGAATAATCCATTTGAAGGAGAGAATTAAATATTTTGGAGAGAGATGATAGCTGGTAGGTGAACTAACAAAACAAGAGTGGGTATGATTCTAAACCGAAAGGACATTGTTCCTTGAGCTCACTGTGAGAGAAATAAGATAGTATGAATATAAATGTGGGTGTTTGGCAGAGATTTATATGGCGAATATACAGAAATTCCTGTGATGTGGAAATAACATAGTGTTTATCCTAATTTCTAATTACTTTGCTATTGTGTACAATTGGATTGCAAATATGGGAAAGTAGGATCAGAAGACAAAGATTTTAGCATGATCTTTTATAATGGAAGTTGATAGCAAAGTCTTCTTATGATACACGTTTTTAATTTATTTAGTTGTCTTTTATTGAATCCAACGTCCTGTATTTTTTCCACCAAATATTCTAATAAACCTTTGTTGCTAAAGTTTGTCAGTTTCATGCACTGCCACTATCCGCTGTCTCAGATCCAATGTCAAATAATATCACCATACTGACTTCAACATCATTTTGTGCTAAGTGCTCCCTGGGCCCCGTGCCAATGCAAAAGGCTTGAGCCTCAGGGATAATTCAATGTTCAAAGTATGCCAAGCTCCTACCCCCTTACTCAATGTCATTTCACTCTCACTCAGTGGAAAATAAACAAACACTATGTTCTATGTAATGAACTCTATATGGAAAGAAATTTTACATCTCTTGAAACAATGTATCATTTAGGTAGCAAACAGTTGCAATTAGGAGAGCAATTGGCAAGTATATACTCCAACTCTCCCTACTGCTCCAACTAATTAGATTTATGTTTGAAAGGACACTAATCTTACTTCTAATCATTTTAAAGTGGTATTATGTTAGACTCAGAGACAAGAATCATAGCTTCATTTACTGACTTAGAACTGCAGAATGGTAGATGCTGGCGGGTATTTAAAGATTTAATCCCACTTCCCCTTTTTCTTTCCAATGCGGAAAATTCAGAAATTTGAGAAGTTAAGCCATGTGCCTGAGTTACTACAGGAGCTGAGCTACAAATCCTAATTTCTTATTTAGGCAAGTGTGTAACCCAGCTCACTTTTATCAGGTCATTATGATACGGACTCCAGATTGTAAATCTATTTGCTATTTATCACCTGCTGCTGAGTTTATAAATTGTCTGCACTAATATCAATTGATTAATGCTCATGTTTCTCAAATATTTCTGATGCAAGTGTACTTCTGAAGAGTATATACTTTCTGAAAGTGGGAGTCAGCCTCCCTGGCCCAATGTCATCCTTGATTCTGCGGAAAATCACTGTTCTCCCTTTGACAAAAGGATTTTAAGGAATTTTACTTTCTGGCTTTTACTCCAGGAATTGTCTTAATAATAAGGATCCTTTTTTTTTTTTTTTCAAATTACATGTCTTTAACTTACTCTGATTATTATACATAACCTCTCCCTCCCCAACAGACACACTTAGACACCTCAGTGAATTTCACCTCTTAGGGGTCTGGATGGCTCAGTCAGTTAAGCATCCAACTCTTGATTTGGGCTCAGATCACAATCTCACAGTTCATGAGATCAAGCCCCACGCCAGACTCTGCACTCTGAGCTCAGAGCCTGCATGGGATTCTCTCTCTGCCTACCTGTCTCTGCCCTTCCCCCACGCCTGCTCACACACACTCTCAAAAAAATAAAAAAAAAAAATAAAAAAGAAAATTAACTTTTCTTGTTAAACCAAAGTTTTAAAATAGATGTTTAATTAAGAAAATTGCAGACTACTCAATATTATTCTCAATAGTTTTGGGGGTGGGGACTTCATAAAGTGAAGGGGACTTCATAACGGATTGTAGTTGGATAAAGGAGTCTACCAGAATATTTACTCAATGATACAAATATATCTTCTAAATATTGCACTTAAAGCTTCCTGTATTTAATTGTTCATTCATCAGTTTAACAGGTACACAAACAATTTCCAATGTATCACCAGCAAACTGAAAGCAAATACTATAGTGGAAGTTTGAGAAAAATAAAATTCTTTGAAAAGAAACTGGGAAGAGTTTGTAAAGTCTTTAAAATCCATAATTAAAAAGGCTGAGTAATGATATTAATAGGATACAGATGAAATAAATATTCATATAAGCAGAACATTGAAAGGAGTTTTGAATTTTAATTTAGTTCTTTAAAAACTATTTTAGGGGTGCCTGGGTGGCTCAGTCAGTTAAGCGTCCGGCTTCTGGCGCCAGCTCAGGTCATAATCTCACGGTTCATGGGTTCGAGCCCCGCATTGGGCTCTGTGCTGACAGCTAGCTCAGAGCCTGGAGCCTGCTTCGGATTCTGTGTCTCCCTCTCTCTCTGACCCTCCCCTGCTCATGCTGTCTTTCTCTGTCTCTCAAAAAAAATAATAATAATAATAAAAGAAGACACTTTAGTTCTTTATTACCAGTCTCCAGTTGTCCACTTTCATGTCTATTTTACCAGCCAGACTGCCACTACCTTCTACAGGGGATCCCTACTAGAACCCCTGAGAATGAATTTCCCCTTTTTTAGCACTCTGTTTTTACTCAATGTTAGCACTTTAAAAAGCACGCATTTACTCTGTATGCACAAAGCAGTCTTTTTAGCTTAGAAGAAAACTTAGAAGCTTGCACCATATTCACCTTGACATTATTTACGTATCTTAACTGTATACAAACTTATGACTTACACAGTGTTTTCCATTTCCTTACTGAACTTACACCTGGAATGTGATACTCTATTAAGTATTTCCTCTATCAGAAGCCCTTTTCTGTACCATGCCCATATACTGAGCTTTCTAAATTCAACACCGTAATTAAATTTAAGGATGAAAACTAAATAATACTTATTATTTGTTTCTAAATCAGTATTGCCCAACTGAGCCTTGTGTAGTGATGGGAATATTGTGTCGCTGTGTCACTCAGCATTGTAACTGTCCGCTCCATGTGGGTGCTGTCCACGTGGAATGCAGCTGGTGGGCTGAGAAACTTAGATTTTGGTTTCACTAACTTTTAATTTAATTCTAATTTTAACAATCCCATGTAGCATATGGGTGCCACATTGAAGATGATGGATCAAAAGCACAAATTCTTCATCTTGGGAGATTTTAACAGGTACTTTGAGAAAACGGGGCTTCTATGATCAGATATAGATAGATAGGTAGGTAGGTAGGTAGATAGATATAAAATATTTAAAACAGTTTTAATTTGTATAATAATTCCTTTTGAAAAGATTTATTGTTCACCTTAAGAGTTTGAGAGAGCCATCTTGTAAAATTATATACACACATACACATAGAAATGATATGAATATGTATGTGTGTGTATTTTATCCCATGTTTGAAAATATACTTTAAGTACAAAACCTTCTAACCTACTAACCTATATATTATTAAATACAATCCATACAATAAGTCTCTGGGTAACTTTTGTGGGTGTGTATTTTTGATTTTTTGTTTGTTTGTTTTATGGGGTTTTTTGGATGCCATTTTATTTTCTTATTTGATTTCCACTTTCTGTTTAGAAAGACTGCATTCTGGTCTAAGGAATAATGTATCAACTCTTTAGTGTGTCTTAAAGGTCACTAGAACTTAAGAAGGCAAGCCCTTAGTCTCCGTCCATTAGGACAGGTTATTCATTCATTCTGCCTACTCTAAATATTTCTCATATTTTCTTACTTTGCATCATTTCTGTACTATTTTGTTTCTTCCACTTAACTAAAATTTGCTCAGTCCACCCAGAACAATAAAATTTGTCTTTAAAGAACGGATTTCTCCTTTCCTTAAAATCTAATAGCACTTACTGGCTTGACTATTCCAGACACTGAGGACTTGTCCGGCGTCTCCTTCTCACACGGCTCCCAGTGTTATCTCCGACTGCACCTTAGTCATTGCCCCTTAGTGTATCTTCCATTATTGCATGTTCCTTCCCTAACGAGCCTGGGAGGGCCTTGAGTAAAGGGAACATAACTCATATTTTACACTGTGCCCAGTGTGCATAGCCACATACAGGATGTGTGCAGAAAATACCTTTGATTTTATCTAACACTCTTACTTCTCAAAGCCCTCAAGGAACTCTCTCCAATAATGTCCTACCCTTAAATGTATATATCTTTTCATATCTCCTCTAAATTCTTGTGTTAAAATGCTACACCTATTATTTTTACTATAGAAAAAATTAGGTGAACTTGAGTATTATGAAAGTAATTCTTAATGTTCAATCCTTAAAAATCAACTCTTATATTTTAGTAATAATAATCATTAATTAATCAATACATTAATAATAATATTAATAATCCCTTTTCCTAATCTAGCCTTTACATAGCTCTCTAAGCCTTTACCCATATCATGAGGATTGCTTTGAACCACAACTAAGGATATCTTGATGGAGAAAATAACTTATAAGAAACAAGGAAGGGATAAATCGGGAAGGGGATGTTAGTATCCTTAACATGTGACCCAACAAGTTGTCAGGGTAATCACCCTGAATCCTATCTTAAAAATAAGAAGGAAAACAACTGAAGCCAACTTCTTTCCTTACAGCAAGAATATAGGAACAAATGATTACATCAGTCTTATAGTATTTTAGATTTTAAAGTTCTATGGACTGACTTATGATTCCACACTTAAACCAAAGATCTCTTTGACGGACATGGCAGAAAACGTACTCATAAAACGTAACTAGCTGATCTACAAAACGAGAGTCATTGATTATTGGAATTGCCTAATCTACAGTTCCAAATTTCTGGTTTCTGAAGCAATATCCTAAAGAGATTACGTTGATTACTCAGAGTTTCTAGCCCTAGGAAAGGAAGTCCAGGAAAAAAACAAAAAACAAAAAAACACAGATGTGTTGCTGAGTGGATTGAAATGGCCAGTTTTATCAAAATGTTGTACATATTACTAAATAGAATTATAATTAATTTCTGCATGTGTTATAAAATTTAACACATTTATTAACATCAATGTTTTACAAGGTTATGAAACACACTTTATAAAATTATGTAAATATTATGGACTGGATCCTTGATTTGAATATTATGTTTTAGTCTTATTAGATAAAAATGAATCATAGGAACAGAATATAATGGCCTAGCACTTAAAGTTGTGATGAGTATGCAGCAAAATGTAAGTACTGACATATGGAACATTAAATTTGAAAACCAAATCTCCAAGTTTTGGGATTTTCAGCTAATTGAGACAAAATTTGTACAAGTTACTTTGGTAAAATATAAGTTATAACAGATAATCTCAGTAAATAGATAAAATAGTTACTAGTTAGGTATTATTTTACACATTCTAGAAATAGTATAACATAAATTTTATCTTGAAAGTGCTTAAAACACAATGCACTATTTCACTACCTTTGTGTAACTGCATACTGTGCGGGGGTGATTAGTTGGTATTTTATGTAATAAAAATCTTTATTTTAGAAATCTGTATAAAAGAAATTATTTAGTATTTTGGATAAATAGAATAGACTTTAGACAATAAAACCATATATAAAATTACCACCCAATGTCAAGATTAAATGGTATTCCTATCATGGATAGTCCAAATTTTACACTGTAGTTATACCAGTAAAACCTGTGACCTTTTCCTGACATAAATCTATGTCTCCAGTCTCCTGCTAACTTTCTTGGCCTCAGCCCTTTTGGCTTTTGCCAGTGTCCTTGAATTACCCTTGGGGGGTTTAACAGTTGGAAATTATTTTCAAGTGAGAGATCTTTAATCTGCAACTATGACGTCACTTGTCTGTTTAGCTTGGCCTCTGAATGCATCACCCAGAACACGGGAATTAATCATTCTGCTACTTTGGGGGGCGATTCAGTTCAGTTCAGGGAATCCAGTGTGAAGCAGGGACGTGATAAACTGTATTATAACCCCGCTTCCACATGAACAACTGGAATGGTCGAGGTTAAATATCTTCTAATATCTTGGGCTGCACACCTGCTCACGTCAATGCAGCATGCTTCTTACTGGAGAGTTCCGGGCTCAGAAGATGAGGGCCTGGATCCTGGGGATGGGCACAGTGCTCTACATGGTGCTCGGCTCCGCCTTCCATCCCTTTCCCCACACCCACATTCCTCTCGCTGTTCTTTCTTTCCCACTTATGTGCATCCTCTGCTTTTAGAATTTCTAAAGATTCTTTCATTCCTTTTTTTTTTTTAAGTATCTAGTAAAGCAGTAACATTAAAAGGTGCCATTGATGTAAGTGTTTCCCAACCTCCTCCCATGATTTCCATTAAATGCCTTACCATACATCCCAGTTTCGTCCGCTCTCTAAACATATCTCTGAACCCCTTCCCAGCTCTCACCAGCCAGCTGTCTATTCCCACGGCTGGTTTGGCATTTGGTTGTTGGCACTGCTGGCTCTTCTCATTCTTCAGATTTTAGGTTGAATGACTCCGATCAGAGAGGACTTCCTTGAACTACGATAAACCCTGACTTAGGCATCATCTACCAAAGCACCAGTTTACTTCCCTTATAGAACTTATCTAAACATCATCATATTTACTTGTTCATTGGGCCTCCCTCCCACCCTCTGTCCCCATGCCATATATACATATATGTATATACACACATGCAAAAGCTAAGGGCCGTTTTCTTTGAAAGCTATCAAAAACCAAGATAAACCGCATTATACAAATGTAAGACTTCGCTGCATGACCTAACTGGAAAGTCCAGGGCCACAGCCAGCTCGGGTGCAGCAGGAAACCCCACAAACCATGATTCTCTCTCAGGTCCCTCAGTCCTGCGTCCGCGGAGTTGGCACCGCCCTCCTCGGTGCATCCACTCACGGGGGGAAATGGCGGCAGGAGCGCTCAGCTTCGACCTTCCCCACCCCGTGACAACACCAAAACTTAGAACTCTTCCCATAATCGGAATCAAAAGCTCTGAAAATGGCTAACGTAAGTTAGGTCACAGGCCTGCCCCTGAACCAGTCACAGGCATGGCGTGTGTGACTGACTTAGGACTAGGCACATGCCCTAGTCTTACCATGTGAGGTGGTGACAGTTTGACTTAGAGCAAATGCACTGGCCTTGAGAGAGGAATGGTCTGATGAACTGCAAAATACTGTAAGTTTTACGAAGGCAGAGTTGTATCTCTATTTTTGTTTCCATCGTAGCCCAATGTCTGTCACAGTGTCTGGACAACGGGAGATTAATAAAATGGCTGAATAAATGATGCATGAATGGACTCCTATTGTTTCACCTCTTAACCTCTTCTCTAACCCCAGCCCAGTCCACACATATAGGCCTCTACATGATGTGTCTATGCTGACATCTTACAAACCGGACAAAGTCAGGATATCTAAAAGCAAACCGACGACGCCCTTCCCTAAACATTTTCCTATTTCTATGACTCCTTTCTCGAAGAACAGCACGATTATCCCCATCATCATCAGGACCCCACGGTCTCTGCCGCACTTCTAACATATTACTCAACCACACGTTCTCGATACTTCTATACTGAACACCTCGTATCTGTTTCCTGCTCTACTTATAAATTGCTCTCTCACCTTAGAATCATTCCAGGCTCCTTTCTAATTGTCCTGTATCTACTGGCCTCACTTACACAAGTACTTGTAAGATAAAATCTAATCATGTTACTCTTCTTTCTAAAAAGTTCTTTAATGAGGGTGTTTTGGTGGCTCAGGCGGTTTCGTGTCCGACTTCAGCTCAGGTTGTGATCTCATGAGTTCAAGCCCCCCATCAGGCTCTTTTGTGAGCACAGGGCCTGCTTTGGATTCTCTCTCACACCCACCCCCACCCCAGCCCTTTCCCTTGCTCATGTTCTCTCTTTCTCTCTCTGAAATTAGAAAGAAAGAAGGAAGGGGAGGAAGGGGAGGAAGGGGAGACAGGGGAGGAAGAATGGAAGGAAGGAAGGAAGGAAGCAAGCAAGCAGAGGCATCTGGGTAGCTCAGTCAGTTGAGCCTATGACTGCAGCTCAGGTCATGATCTTACAGTTCATGAGTTCAAGCCCTGCATCAGGCTCTCTGCTCTCAGCAGTGAGCCCCCTTTGGATCCTCTGACTCCCTCTTTTTCTGCCCCTCCCTCTCTTTCTCTCAAAAATAAATTAATATTTAAAAAAAGATCAGAGAAAAGAATAATAAAAACAAAGTCCTTCAATGATCCCACATTATCCAGAAGTTAAAGTTTAAGTCTATTAATATGGTATAAAATAATCCCTAATTTCTTACTATCAAGCCCCCCTCCCTATGGCTTCAATGAATTACTAATGTAAGGATAATGTGTTATTTCCTACATTCATCCCTTTACTCATATTCTTTTCCATTTTTACTTCTGGTAAATTTCTCAATACACCTCTTTCAACACTCACCAAGACTCATGTTTCCTATGACATATTAAGAACCTTCCATCTTAACCTATCTAAAATATCAACAACCTCCTCCTTTCATTAAGTGGAAAGTCTGAACAGGTAAATTCTGAGAATATCACTGACCTTTTGTAAGTGTGACCCTGAAAATTAGACATTCTAAGAAATAAATGGGGGCGGGGCATTGCCTGGCTGGCTCCATTGGTTAAGGGTCTGACCACCCCTGATTCGGCTCAGGCTGTGATCTCACAGTCATGAGCTCGAGCCCCAGGTCAAGATCCACATCAGGATCTGCATTGAGTATGGATTTAATTCATTTAATATTTCTCCATCCCTCTCCCTCTACCCTTTCCCCAATCTCTCTTGCTTTCTAAATTAACAAACAAACAAATAAATAAATAAAAGACAGTGTGGTAAACTACTAATTGTGAAAGGAGATAGTGAGACACAGGTGAAGACAGTATAGCCTAAATACTTGGATTGTCTGTTCCTTCATCAGACTTCAAGTTCTCTTCATGCCTCTAATATTATGTTGAAGATACATTGAAGAAATGAAATCTTCATTTCAGCCTTTACAGTCAACAGCTCAATATTAAACGCAGGCTAGCAAACAAGAAAATTTTAATAACAAATGTCTTTGCATATGACATAGGTTGGTTCTCTCAGGAATCGGAGACTCTGTGGTTCTGAAATTGAAATGCAAGATGTTTACTGAGAAGTGCTGTTTGGGAGCAGCCCCATGGGGGCCGAGGAAGCAGGCTGTGGAGAGGGAGAAGCACACTGTGATTCTGTGGTAAGAGGGGCATCGAGGGATTTGACAAGAGAGCTCTGGGACCAGCGTGGCTCTTCGGAGATGTGCCAACTAGAGGCATGATGGGGGGCTTGAGACCCCTGAAGAAGCCAGTCTTTGCAAGCAGTCTGCCCTTGAATGAGGTGGCTCTTTCCTGTGGGCTGCACTGTGTCCCTCCAAAGGATGTGTGGAATTCCTAACCACCTATATCTGTGAATCTAACTGTGTTTTGCAATGGGGTCTTTGCAGATGTAATCAGGTTAAGATGAAGTCCTACCAGATTAGAATAGGCCCTAATCCGAGTAGTGGTATCCTTAGAAATTGAGTGACACCTGGACATCACACACCAGAATAATGCCAAGTGAAGACAGAGGGGGAGACTGGCGTAATGTCTCTAAGTCAAAGGATGTCAAGAATTTCTGGCAAGCACGAGAAGCCAGGAAGAGGAAGTGAGGAGTCGTTCTTAGTGCCTTTGGAGAGCATGACCCTGCCAACACTCAGTTTTGGACTTCTAGTAGCCTTGAACAGCGAGACAATACAATATAAGAAGACAGTAACATAATTTCTGGTATTTAACCCACCCAATCTGGCCCTTTGCTACAGCAGCAGTGGGAAACGAATGGACCCTGTTCCTCTGAAGGCAGCCCCTGGCAGGTCTCATCTGCGGCAATCGGAACATTACAGCAGGAAGGGAAATGAGTCACACCGTCTGGACATGGGACAAGGCGATGCCCTCCCAGCAGCCACCACAGCAGTGGATCTTGAACTTTCTGCTGTCGAGACTCCTTTAGAGTCTTTAGCTTTTTGTTTTTATGTTTATTTATTTATTTTTTAATCTTTGGGAGAGACACACAGACAGAGTGTGAGCAGGGGAGGTGCAAAGAGAGAGGGAGGCACAGAATCCAAAGCAGACTCCAGGCTTCCAGATGTCAGCACAGAGCCCAACATGGGGCTTGAACCCATGAACTGCGAGATCATGACATGAGATGAAGTTGGACATTTAGCCAACTGAGCCACCCAGGCGTCCTGAAACCCCTTTACATCTTAGTAATTAATGAGGATCCCAACAATTTCTTTTTCTTTTAGGTTTATTTTTTTTTTATTTTGAGGGATGGGGGAGGGTCACAGGGGAGAGAGAGAGAGGCAGAATTCAAAGCAGGCTCTGTGCTGTCAACGTAGAGCGTGATGCAGGGCTGGATCTCATGACCATGAGCTCATGACCTGAGCTGATATCAAGACTCAGACACTTAACCAACTGAGCTACCCATGTGCCCCAACCAATAATTTTTCGTTCTGTGCTGATTATTCTTAAATGTAAAAAACAAAGCATTTTCTTCTTTTTTTAGAATAAAATATCAACTTCTAAAATAATATTTTTGACGGAATGTTAAAATTTTAAAAAGCTTTTGAAAACCAAAACATCAAAGTGTACTCACTTGTGTTTCCTAGAATCTGTAAGAGAAACTTCTAAGTTTCAAGAAAAACAGTTTTCTTAGATAGTTGCTGTCAAACTATGATCTACGGCCAAATCCAGCCTGCTGCCCATTTTCGAAGGACAGTCAAATGAGAATGGTTTTCACATTTTTAAAGGCTTGGGAAAAAAACATAAAAAGTAGAATAATATCTTATGACATAAAAAGTATATAAAATTAAAGTTTCAATCTCCACAGAGTTTAATTTGAACATGTGTCGTCTGTGGCTGTTTTCTGACTACAGGACAGAGTTAAATAGTTGGTGATGAGTGGCAGGTCCCACAGAGCCAAAAATATTTGCCCTCTGGCTGTGGGCAAGAAGGGTGCCAACCTTGGCATTTGGAAAAAGTACTGCGGTAGTAAGAGCGAAGTAGAAGTACTGGGGACACATGGAATTGATCTCTGAAAAAAGCCATACACTTATACCTAGTACCTCAGAACATTCTAAAAAAACAATACACAAACACATTACATTAATTATGAGAGTGATATTATCATCACGTGTCATAATTCCTCTGGAATATCCCCTATATACTTGTAAGAAAATTAGAGCAGGAAAAGGAAATAACATCTTTACTATGATTATGAAGGTAGTTTTAAATTCACAGACCCTCAATAGGGTCTTAAGGATCCTTAGGGCTTCTAGTTTATATGTGGACAAGCACCATTCTACTGTGTGTGTGTGTGTGTGTGTGTGTGTGTGTGTGCGTGGTCATGTGTGTATATAAAATTAGAAAAATCTTGCTTAAAATACTCAGAATAATAAAATACACGGCCTTATAATACAGGACTGGGTGAGAAACACGGTCTTCGTACTTTGTATTCTCTTTCCTACAAATATTATGAATTTACACTCATTTCCAATTTAGGTCCTAAAAGGTAGAGTAAATAACCTTTACATTTTTTTTCAGATAGCAAGTTTATTATTATAACATCTCTAATAAAATAATAATATTCTAATATTTCTATAATATTTTCATATACTTAAAAGTGAAAATAATAAACAAAATCTTTTAATGTGCATATTAGTTTGTGTGTGTATATGCATGCATACCTATATTCACACATGCAAGCATACCTATCTTATATATAATATGCCCATTAGTTTATGTATATTACTACTAAGTTTTTCACCCTTGGGTAACTGTGAATCAAGGTTTTGTATTTAAGTTGATAAGAAGGCAATTTGAAACCGAGGTCTTTAATTTTGAACAAAAGATGTAGCCAGGAAGCATTATTAGACTTCTGCTTTGGCAAAGATAAGAGGAACAGAAAGAAACTGTAGATCATGGATCAAAATTCCATGAGTACAGAGGCCCAAGGATCCATGCAACTAGTAATGATCTACAGTCAGAGAAGTGTCTCAGGAATATACAGAAATCTACAAAATAAATAACTCATTGAAAATATGATTGTACAGCAAAGATACATTAAAAGTTGCCCTTCCGATCGGAATATCCAAGAAATCATTTCATCCCACACCCTAGGGACTGGGATACATCCAGCCAGTACACTTACATTTCCCGGAACAACAGTTCCCACAGGCCTGTACCATTCCAGAATGCCCCCTACAACATCCTCTTACCCCTGTGCACGCCACCTCCTTATTCCCACGCAAGAGGGTGCTTCCTCACTCCGTCTATTCAAAAAGCACTTCTACACTCACTCATCAACCCACAAATGCAAAAAGGAATATTAAGAATGTATTAAGAACAAGAATACAAGTCTCTCTCCCTTTTTTGATGGGATTAGAGAAGAAAATAATTTTGGGGGAAAAAAACAGAAACGGGTTCTCTTATTGAGACTCAGATTCATGGGTCCCAACCCTGACAAACATATCCTTTCCCTACTTTACACAGAACTCGAGTAGGGTTTAAAAATATGTACAGAGTAATAAGATATAAAATTAAAAACCAGGTTATTAAAATATTACTATACTATTAAAGCTTGTATTTATGCTGTGTCTAATAAAATATGTCTATTTCAAATTGATGGCTTACTCAAGATTTAATTTCGATCCTAATGTATGAAAGTAATTAAATATCAATTTCCTTCATTGATTTACAGACTAACAATAAGTCAGATAATTTCAAAAATATTACACACTATTTTCCATCCTATTCTGCAGTGATGAGTCCTTTTGTAATACAAGGATACATATACACAATATTTTTAAAGCAATGGTAACTTTTTGAACACCTTATTTCTTAAGTATACGTAAATTCAGATCATTGTTTTGTCTACTAAAAAAGAACGAAATGAGAACTACATTTTCTCTTCACTTAGTATGTAATGTGTTCCTGATCTGCTGCCTGAGGGTCTGTCAAATTGGAAACTATTACATAAATCTAAGAAGAGCAAACATTTCTAAAACTACGGATATATGTAACTAATGAATGGTAACAATGGGACATGGTTCAACATTTGACAGGATCTTCTTTGATTAGATAGATTATTTTCTTTTGCCGTTTCTGTTTTAATCATATAAATGAGAGGCCTGGGCGGATTAGTTGATTAAAGCATCCAACTTCAGCTCAGGTCATGATCTCATGATTAGTGGGCTCAAGCCCTGCGTCGGGCTCTGTGCTGACAGCTCAGAGCCTGGAGCCTGCTTCAGATTCTGTGTCTCCCTCTCTTTTTGCCCCTCCCATGCTTATGCTCTCTCATCTCTCAACAGTAAGTAAATGTTTAAAAATTTTTTAAACAATATAAATAAAACTTTTACTTAAATTGGATTGAAGGCACACATGTAGCAAAATCTAAAAGACAGATATAGTCAACGTTGCAAGGCAGTTCTGTGACTGTTCCCTATACCCGACCTGCATCATTAAAGCTTCGTGACTACTCCTAAGTTTGGGGGCAGAACTCAGAGGCCCTGGTCCGCACTACATAGTGGAAACTCTTCATAAAAATCAGCCGATAGAGGCTGAGTTTTGAGTTCTTACCTGATTTGGATGCTTTGACATGTTCAGGGCCCATTATGTAAGCCTCGGTTCTCTCATAAAGGAAAAACAGACCTAAATATCAGCCTTAATCAGAGAAAGTATAGGGTATTATTCAGGTCACTTTTCTAATATATACATATATCCTCCTATTTATTATCATCTGAGTTATGTGTCAACTTCCCATCCCCCACCTCACAAAGCAGCCTGATATAGTTTGTTGCTGCTGAGCTGCTAATCAGAATTCTCAGAGATAGGATGCTGCTACTTCTCCCCCTGAGAGAATCACTACGAATGTTCCTTTTGAAATAACCTGACCCTATGGTTTCATGTAACAATATCTGAAAACCCTGCAACTCATGACAAATAGAAAAGATTGATACATGAAGTCTGGAAAGAAAGAAAACTTATGTTTTATTTAATCATCAGATGCTATCAAAAATGGCAGTGGGATGATGTGTCACAAATAAGGCCATTTCTAGAATAGATATTTAAAATGGCAGAAGAAACGAAAACGTTGACGTGTGTTGCCATAATAAATAAAGGAAATGCCTGCGTGCTTTACACAGAATGGTTCTGTTTTGTCAGAGTGCAACTCTGAACATCAAGTCCCAGAATTAATCAAAGTGGCTACAAAGCATTTGAACAGAAGCAAAATTCTGACAAAGATGAATTACGCAAAGAGTGGTTGCTTCCAATTTTAGAAGGAAAAAAAGGACACAGTCACCTTAATGAAGAAAGAGGGTTGTGTGCAGAAAACTTGGTAAGCCTCACACTCAACTTCACTGGAAAGTTTGCTTGCTGAAAACATGTCCGTCTTAGTGTCCAATTCCACATTGCTATTCAAGTTTGTATGGTGCTAAAGCTTCTAATCAGCAAATTCCACAACACTTAGTTATGGAATAAATGCGTGTGTACCCTCTAAATTCAAATGTGGAAGTCAGTGTGGCTGCGTTTGGAATCAGGAAATAACTAAGGTTAAGTGAGGTCATAGGGCTAGGGTCCAGATCCAACAGCATTAGTATCCATTTTTTTTAAAGTTTGTTTATTTATTTATTTAATTTATTTTGATCAAACAAAGAGTGAGAGCACGTGGGAGGGACAGAAAGAGAGAGAGGGGGAGAGAGAGAGAAAGACAGAATCCCAACCAGGCTCTACACTGTCAGTACAGAGAGGCTGATGTGGGGCTCAAACTCCTGAACCACAAGATGATGACCTGTGTGAAAATCAAGAGTTGGGCGCTTAACCAACCAGGCCACCCAGCTGCCCCACATTGTATCCTTTTTAAGAAGAGACACGTAGTTATTCCTCCCCCTCCACACATATATGGAGAGTGAGAGAGGGAAAGAGAGAGAGAGGAGCCATGTGAGCCCACAAGATGTCCTTCTACAACCCAAAAGGAGAGGTCAACTGAGACACCAACTCCGCTAGCACCCTGATCTTGAACTTCCATTCTCCCGAATTGAGAGAAAATAAATTTTTGTGTTTAACCACGCCCATCATACTTTTAGCAGAGAATGATATAGGAGATAAAATTAAAGTTTTTGATTCTTATTTTAAAAATTTGCAGATATCCACCCAAGGCAATTAAGTGGACACGATTTGTGAAACCTATTCACAAATTAGTAGTTTTCTCCTACTTCTGTCATACTCGTAATCTTAATAAGCAAAGAGAAAGAAGGTTACTTGCCTCTAAGTGCCTAGAAAACTATCAACTTATGAAAATACTCAGTTGCTGCAGAATCAAGCAGAAATAAGTAAAATTTGCAGAATGAGCTACTTCTGTTTCATTTCCATACATTTCAAATAGGACCATGCTGCAGGGGGGAAAAGAGGCGTATGGACTAATTTATGATGGTTGTAGAATGTGAGTCAACATTAGGAGTATAATGTATGGCTAGAACACTATAAAATAGGCCCAGGCATGATCATCATTTTCAATTACACAGTGAACTTCTTCATCTGCTAAGTTCTTTTCATGGTGACTCATGTTAGCAACCGAAACACATTCACAATATTATTGTGGAAAATATATCTCACAATTTTTGCCTATCAGGATGCTTCACGCTGTGACACGTAGTAAATATCTATTAGAGAGAGTCTTCTGCAAGTCTCTGCATATTTTAATGGGAGAGAGCACTGTATTAAACTCATATGGTCTATAGTTGGACAGAATGATATACTTTTATTTGTTTATTTAATGTAAATCTATGTTCCCTTAAATTCTGCTTCTACGTGCACAAGATCATGAGGCATACTTACTGCATAATTGTTACTTTTGATCTGGGTTCTGAATAGAGCAACGTCAGAATAAAAATAATCTGTGAACACCAAAAACTTGAGAAATCAACCTTGCATCAAAGGGTTGGAGATAGAACTCCCTTATTTCTTGGGTGGTTAACAGGGTTAATCATTTCCTTTTCCTTCTTATCTGTACCTTTAGTGATAGTTGATATATTAAGTCAGATTTATTGCCTCAGCAGCAATAATTTTAGTTCCAGAATAGTAATAACTACGATTCAGTGAGTGCTTGTTATTAATCAAGAACTACACATAGAGTATATAAATTTATACATTTTTAAAACATCCCTGAAGGTAGGCATTTAGCCCCATTTTAAGTTGATCCAAGGAAGTAGAAAAATAGGGGGACTCAAGGTCACACAGTCAGAGGAAGAATCAGGACTCAAAGCGCAACCCCTTCCCATCCTTCAATGTCTAGTCTGCAATCCAAAACTCATAAATAGACCCAGAAATTTCTTCAAGGTTCTACAGACCTGAACTATGTCAGAAAGAACTTTGTGGTTTCCTTGCCTTATTGCATACACAACGTGTTTGTTTTCAAAATGAATTAAAAAAAAAAACAAACACTTTCTCATCTAAATGGCTAAATTCATATTGCCTTTGCACTTGAGAATGATGCATAGGAACCAGCGATGTGGTTCCTAAAGGGCTAGAGAGAAGGTCCAGTCCTTATCATTCCTCTACTTCCCCAAATTTTCCAAAGACAAAATTGATACCCAGAAAGTGGTTTGCCCAAAGTGCCCGCTGAATTTTAGTGGCAGAACATGAACTGAGACCTCAAAACTCCTTATTCTAGGTCTGATGTCTCCCCTTCCTACTAGCATTTTAAAAAATTTCATATGAAAATCCTTGAATATTCAATATCCACTGATTGCATTGCATTTGCTGTTACATATCATATATATAGGTATATGTGTGTCCATATGTGTCTGCATATATATGTATATATGGATATCCACATATATATACACATATGTATCGTGTATATACATATATATGCAATGTGCATAGCTATTTTACATGGGTAAGTCGAAATTAAAAAGAAAAGGATTACTATATCCCGTTCCCTGAAGGGCTGTGCAGTATTTTGGAGAGACGGATGTAAGACAATGAAGTAACGTGCAATAGGACAGCTGGTGTAATAGATTGCTGTACAAGGGAATGACAATAAAAACAGTGTTAAGAAGGTTCATTTACTGATGCCGTGTAGATGGGAGAGATTGTTAGCACGGGTAAATGAAGGGGTCGTTCCAAGGCCAATGCAAAAATCTAGATATGCCCATAAGAACTTGTTTCAACCAGGATCTCTTCCGACCCCCATGTGACAAATCTCTGGTGACTTATTTGGCGACTGTGGGTCTTAATTCACCCCACAACAAGTGCTTTTGTTTCAAAATCTTGGATGTGCTGCTGGCATGCGCAGCTTCAGTGAGAAGGTTCATAAGACACATACCATGTGTCCATGCATCTTTATAAAATCATCGTGCACCATTCATTCACTGAGTCCTCCATAGACAGAGAAGAACCGGTACTTGTGTTCTGCCTCCCACGTGTCTCACTTACACTGAGGAAATAGGAGCGGGGAGAACACAGTATCCAAGCTCAAGGTTCACAAATTGCCATCCGGTCAAGGAAAACTTTCCATGGAAAACAATAGGAACCCAATGAATGAGGGCGCTGGGAGGAAAACCAATAATGGACATGAGAGATATCCAATAACAAAAGGAAAAACATTAGTTTTAGAAAACCTTCTTGATAAAAATTAGTTTGAAAGCAAAGACAGACCATTGACAAGGAATGTAGTAACACCACATGAAGGAACAGTTTGAGAAAAAAATCAATAAAAAAGGAACTCTTCCTTTTTTTCTCCTCTTCAGAAATCATCTTGTATAATTCCCTCATCAAAGGAAAATAATTGCAGCAATCCGGTATGTAACATCTGGCTTTAAGTTACCCTGAGGGGCAAAACATAATATGCAAAAAGGCAGAGTGACAAGTTTGTACCCTAGGATTTTGCATAGCAGCATGATTTCCCCTGACGTGGAGCATTTGAACAACCACAAAAAAAGCTAAGGTAGACAAGATTCAACCAGTTTATGTAAGCACCTGGAAAGGTGTGAATTAAGGTTCTAGAAAACAAAACAAAGAATATTACTTATAGTGGGAGACATTAAAATTCAGAATGTAGGAACACGTCTCCTATACATTGTTTGAAACTAACAGTCTATAGACATCACGATTAATATTCTATAGACCTCTTTACACAGGGGAAACTGTGTTCAGGAACATAAGCAGGATGTCTAGACGCTGATCATATCTCCTCCTCTCTCATCACACCCCAGTGAAGAGTACCCCCCTTCCCCACACATACCCACACAAGTGAGCATCTTGAATGTCTTCATGAAGCTGGGTGCTCGGTGCCCTATGGCATTCCTCTTGCAACTTAAGCCCCTACTCCTAAATTTCCTCAGGTAGCGCTAACCCTCCCAACCTGAAAGCATTTTACAAAACACCATCCCCCCTTATGAGAGTGATGTATTTAATCCTGTCATAAAAAATCAGAAGCAGAAAAATAGGATTTTATTATATGTAGCTAATATAGAATCACAACCACTATAGCACACGTGTCCACACACACAAAACAAGCTGTTTGACTGATTCTGAGTTTTCTGTTAATATTCATTTGCTATTTATTCATTCATTTGCTCATCTGCTAGCTTTTGCTAGCAAGTAAGTAGATACCAGTGCCAAGTGTTTAAGAAAATGATATAGGAATAAAATAAGCTAGGGAAATTCTATCTCTTTTTTAATTTTATTTACAAAGAGCCCAAGGGGTATCATTATTCTATTTTTGTCACAACTTAGTGCAAATCATGACCGAGGTGCAGAATTCAGAACTGGTCAGTAGCAATGCCGGGCCCGTGTTTTCTGTGGCTGCTTCCCCGCGTTTTCTGTAAGCTAGAACGCTTACACTTTTCTCTAGCCATTTCCTTTTATGCCACATATTTACTATCTTAATAGAAGAAGAAAACTTTCTAAAACTTGTCTTTAACAACAGCTTCAGCTGGTGGAGAATGACCCTGGAGATCAGTAATATGGTCTAAGTTTTCATTTCACATGAATTTAATTAACGCTAGGATTTAGTACTCAGACGCCATGATTCATCTTGAGAATGGGCCTCTCCTCCTCCCCAGATTCTTCCATTGAACTTCAGTGCCATCCTCGGGTCACTATCTACAATTAACTCATTAAGATTCCAAAGAGGATCCCAGGAGGTTTCCGGTTACACCTTACTACATTTTAAGGAAAAATGGTGACATTTGCTATGGTGACATTCATGGATTTGGAAATTCTCTAAGGTCTCAGAGACGACACATTGGGGGTTTCAATCATCTTAATCCCTGTATCCCACTTCTTCCCTTTTCCTATACTCACAGAGCCTATAGCTCTTCTGTCAAATATGAGGATGGGCAGGTGCTAAGCACACAGAAGGATTTATTAAATGTTGCCTCATTCATTAATGGAGAACTTGGTTCTTAAAACTAATGTGTAATTTTCCAAATAATTTAACTTCTATGCATAAATACAAGGTGCCAGAGTTATGCAATCGTGTATTCCCTGCCCCTCTTTCTCATCATGAATCTTAAATTACAATGATCCCCCCCCCCCGTAGTCAAAACAAAGCATAGCCACTATTGTACATAGCTTGCATGATCTTTATACATCACTTTGATGTTTCAGCTTTACTTTGGAAACTACTGCCAAGTATCAACAGAGATTTGCAAATGAAGGGCAATTTTCCCCAACTGTTCCTTATGAATCAAATAAAATACATTTTTTCTGCCATAGCAGTGGTTGTATGGTAATAAGATGATAATGCAAATCATAAAGTACAATACAGCAATCAAAATAAGTGCAAATAATTAGAGTCAGTTCTAGCATTTGAAAAATGGTCCATTTGGTTTCAGTGAATATGTTATGTTTCTCCACACTTAAATTCAAATCTTCTTTACTTAGAGACTAATTTGTTAATCAGTCAAGTCACCAATGCCAGAGAACTTAACTATGAGAGTAAAGTTCTTATCTTAAATGCAGACATATTTATTTGCTCCAGTGACTAATTAAATATTCAACATGGATATAAAGAAAGATTTATTGAAAATGAATATTCTGGAATATAGTAAGAGTAATAAGGAAGAAAGAGAGAAGAGTTAACTTATATTAAATGCTTTTGGTCAACCACTATGGTAAGCACATTAAATGGTTTAACTGATTTAGTCCTAGAACATTATTGAATATATTCTTATCCCCATTTTATGATGAGGAGATGAAGACACGGAGAATTTCAAGAATTTAAATAGTTAAAGAGCTAACAAATGGTAAAGACAATTCTTAACCATCATAATTATTGCCATCCTAAAGAAACTTAGAATTTTTCTACAACTTTCCTTAAAATCAAAGTACGTACATTATGTTCCAAACAACAAACTGATAGTGTTTCCTTCGGTGTTAAATCTTAGTCCCTTGAGCACACATTTAAATTTGTTTTCTCTTAGTATATTTTCTATATACATGTATAGAACATGGCCATGCCTGTGTAAGATATTTTTATACATTCCAGTTTATATTCACTTGTTCCTTTCTTCTGAATCTTGTCCAAATCTGCCATATTTTATTCTTATTCTGAACTCTAAGATAGAATAATTAGTAAGCATTTAATCAGAATGTCACAGACTGGGCAATCCAATCTGCAATATCTCTACGCCTGTGGTTATCATTAGTGTGCCCTACTATCTTGTCGATGCCTTTACTACAGTATTGACGAATGACTCCAGATCTCTTTTTCATCAGCTCTGACCCTCATGAACATTTAAAAAATAAGTCTGTTAGTTATCTTATTCTAACTGGCTTTGGAGGTACTTGTATACTAGCATTTTACATTCCTATAAAACCTCTCTTCCTGGATCTCACCAGATCTGTTTTCTGGAGTGAGTTCAGACATAAGCTCCTTGATGTAAGCTAGGAAATCTTGGATAAGTAGGCAATAAGCTAGCATCCATTTCTTAGTTTCCTCCTCTGTAAAGTAAGATGTACACTGGCACCTACATCAGAGTTGATGTGAAGGTTAACATGTATACGACACTTAAAATAGCGTTTGGCACAAAATAGGCATTTTCTAAATGTTAGCTATTGTACTACTCACTACTCACTGGCTACTGCTAAGACATTTTCTATCTTAAAATTGCTATATAAAAAAAAGTTATTTTCTTTTAAATGCTTACTTATCTAATTTGAGAGACAGCACAAGCAGAGGAGGGGCAGAGAGAGAGGGGGAGAGAATCACAACCAGGCTCTGGATTGTCAGCTCAGAGCCCGAAGCAGGGCTCAATCCCATGAACCTTGAGATCATGACCTGAGCTGAAATCAACAATCAGAAGCTAAACCAACTGAGTCACCTGGGCACCCTTAAAAAATTACTTTAAAACTGCCTCGTTTTCAAGCCCCCCTAGCAGTTTGGGCTGCTATAGAAAAGTACCCCAGACCAGATAGTTTAACAACAGAAATGTAATCCTCACAGTTGTGGAGGCTGGAAGTCCAAGATCAGGGTGCTAACGTGGTTGGCTGAGGGCCCTCTTGTAGGTCACAAGCTTCTCATCATGTCCTCTCATAACCCAAGTGGCCGGGAGAGCTGTCTTATATAAGGATATCAATCCCATTTATGAGGGCTCCACCCATATGATCTAATCAGTTCTCAACGGCTCCCCCTCCTAATACCACCACATTGGGCATTAGAATTGCAATGTGGGAATTTGGGAGGGACTTGAATATTCAATTCATAGCATCCCCTATATTCTCGTCTTATCCTTTGGTCTTCAAAGATGACCTACCCATGTTCAATATGCCAGAGAGAACACAGGCCACTGGGACAGCACCTTCCTCAGCTAACAATATTTAATAAATGAACAAACACCAAAAAATTCTATAAATTACTGATTCCCTCCTCTAGACAGTCAGGTTCTTGAACTAGAATACATTTCCATTCACTCTCCCACCACCTTGAGCTACATTCCTGAAACTGGTCAGTGATGAGCTCAACCATGCCTCAGTTGCTCACATTTTTATGGACATTTTCTATTCTTTATCAAACTGAAACTCTGGATACAGGTAATGTGGCTTGATTGCATCCTTCATCTTGTAACACTTGATTCCTGGCTTCCATGAAACCAGGCTGTCCTGTTTTTCTTTTCTCATCTCTTTCACTAGATTCTTTTGCCTCGCTTTTAAGTATTGATATTTTCAACATTCTCTCTGACTTACTGTTTTATCAATTATACACATCCTCATGGTTTTAAGTTGATATTACAGATCTCCCTTCCAATACTAACCAATATACTTAATTACACACTGAACATTTCCACTAAGCCTCATCAAGTCAAACTCTTAATAGGTCTCGAGTTCATTTTCTTTTCACTACTACAGGAGACCAAATGATACAGTGAAAGAAGCAAAGGACTGAGGGGCACCTGGGTGACTCAGTTACTTTCCAGTTCTTAAGATGAGAACGAGGAGCAGGGAATACATGATTACATAACTCTGGTGCCTTGTATTTATGCATAGAACATAAGTCATTTGGAAAATTACACATTAATTTTAAGAACCAGGTTCTCCACTAATGAATGAGGTAACATTTAATAAATCCTTCTGTGTGCTTAGCGCCTGCCCATCCTCATATTTGACAGAAGAGCTATAAGCTCTCTGAGTATAGGAAAAGGGAAGAAACGGGCACAGGGATTAAGGTATAACCTGAAACTTCCTGAGATCCTCTTTGGAATCTTAATGAGTTAATTGTAGATAGTGACCTGAGGAGGGCACTTAAGCTCAAGTTTCCAATTCTTGACTTTGGTTTGTGTCATGATCTCACAGTTCATGAGTTTGATCCCTGTGTTGGGCTCTGGGCTGATAGTGCAGAGCCTATTTGGGATTCTCTGACTCTGTCTCTGCTCCTCCTCTGCACATGCGCTCGCTCGCTCGCGCGCTCTCTCTCTCTCTCTCTCTCTCTCTCTCTCCCTCTCTCAAAATAAATGGACTTGAAAAAAAAAAGACGCAAAATACAGGAATCCAGTTTGACAGGGATTCACAATGTGGCTCTCATCTGTGTTGGTATGTGGTCTTGATCCAGTTATTTATCCCTCTCTGGGACCCAGTTTTGTCTGATCACTATAATTGGAACAAAATGATATCAAAAGCATAGGATCCCTGTGAGGATTAAATGCAAAAAGTTTTGGAAGGGACCTAAAGGAACTTGACAATTTTCAGAATTTAGTAAATAGTCAGTAATTCTTCCTACTTGGAGTGGGCTTTTATAAACCACTGTCTAGACCAAAGCAGTGGCTTCCTAACTGGCCTCTCTGGGTCTATCCCCTCTCCCTTGAATCCCATCTTCACAGTGTGGCTAGTCAGATTTCTAAATGCAAATTTTATCACGTTGCTTGGCTCCATGGCATTTTCCACGAACTCCATAGCACCTGAAAGATTGTGTTATTGCTCCTTAGCTCCCAACCTATGGTCTTTCCGGACTCCTTACAGCATCTCTTCCCACTAGACCTCCAGAAACCCGGGCTCACTGAATTGCCTGGGGACTCCTGAATGCCATGCCTTCTCTCAGGCTACTGTTTTCCAGCCCACGCTCTCTCTTCACTTAGCTCCCTCCCGTCTGCCTGGCAAACTTCCAGTAATGTTTTCTAAGCTTCATCTCACGAGTCTTCTTCCTGACATTTCTCTTGAGATGCAGATACTCCCCCGCTCCATCTTAGGTAACCTCGGTTTTCCTGCTTATTTCATGAGATTGTCACCATTCATGTATCATCTCATCCATCAACCCCAGGGTTGGGATCAATCTTATCACACCTTGCCGTCTTATCCTTGGTAAGAAGTAGACAGTCCCTAATCATGTGGCTAATGAATCAGCAAAAGAAAAAAAAATGATCCTATTCATCCCGGCGGAGACTAGAAGTTCACGATGTGCTTATCGTTGGAACCCTTACATCATTTAGCACCTGTAAGTATCCAAAAATACGGCCCGACACTTAAGTGATCGATTTCTTTTTATGCACCACGTATAAATCTAAGCACCTTACTTCATTCATTTAATTTTCTCAGTAACCTAAGAGGCAGGTATCAACAGAGAGAGGTAACAAATTTACTGAGGTACATCAGCCTTCATTAGAATATAGTCAGTTAACTCCAATGCCCGGACTTTTAACCACCGTATAATATTTTGACAGGATTCTAGAAACAATACAGTTTCTCAGAAAAGCAAATGTTTTGAAACCATGAGTACATATGTGTTCTGTGATGAGTGAGTATGAGGCAAGCTGACAAGTCTCTAACAACCCCCCTCCCCAGGTTTGCTACATGTGACATTCCTCACGCTCACTCCTGGCTGTCCAAGAACAAAATAAAGGACAGGAAGCAAATGGTGAAACTGATAGAGTTACCATCAGATTACAAATATCTTAGTAATATTACAAGAAAAAGTCATTCTTATCGATAGTCTAATCTCCAGGAACCCCCTACTATATTAATGATAATGCTTTGTTATAGGGAAAACCAATCTTAGCTTGAAAATCAACAATTGGAAGGCCTCCAGTAATCTGTAAATCCTCTTAAGCAAATGGAAATCCCTTTAAGAAACTGTCTCTTGAGGGGCACCTAGCTGGCTCAGTTGGTTAAGAGTCCAATGTTGGATCAGGTCATGATCTCACAGTTTGTGGGTATGAGCCCCATGTCGGGCTGTGTGCTGACAACTCAGAGCCTTGAGCTGGCTTTAGACTCTGTGTCTCTGTCTCCCTTTGTCCCTCCACTGCTTGTGCTCTGTCACTCTCAAAAATAAACAAACATTTGAAAGAAAGAAAGAGAGAAAGAAAGAAAGAAAGAGAAAAAGAAAGAAAGAAAGAGAGAAAGAAAGAAACTTCCCCTTGACATTTACCTCCCCACAGTGTATAATCAGCCACTCTTCACAATCCCATTGCAGTTATTTCTGCCCACTGCTCCTGTCTCCTGTTCTATAATAAAATCACCTTTTATCACCAAAGGCGTCTTCAAGAATTCTTTCTTGGTTGTGGGCTCTGAACCCCATCATCTCTCTAAAGCCCCATCATTATTATTTTGACCTGACTCTAAAAAGCATTATAGTTTCTTGAAAAACCTATGTTTTAAAAGCTATGAGAATATATGTTTTATGATTTATCATAGAAATGTTTTTGCAAGAAAAACATATACTCAGCTTCTAGGAAATTTTTTCAGTTTCAAATGAAGTAATTCAGGTTATCTCCCCAACTTTAAATTCTTCCTTTTATACAGAGCCTCCAAGGAGTAAAATAGTTAGGAATATATTAATGCAGGATTTAAATTACACAGCAGAGTTTAACACAAAGAAATTAATTTAAAAAGTTTTAAGAAAATCATGTTCTTCTCCAATAAATGTTGCTACCTAGGGGCAATGGCTAGCTGGAGGCTTTATCAAGTTTTGTTGTTGTTGTTGTTGTTGTTGTTGTTGTTGTTTGTTTGTTTTTGTGTTTTTGGTTTTTTTTTCTAAACTAATCTGGGATTTGTGTAAATAATATATCTGCCTATGATGTTCCCCTTGCATTTTCATTTTAATTCTGTATAAATATAATAAGACTTCTGATTAAATTTCTCTGGAATAATACTTTCTCATCTTACCTTTAAAAATGTTTCCCCTTTCTGAAACCCTATAGGGGATATTTTTCCTTGATGCATATTTATATAATATAGCCAGACCTTATTACAGTGAACTTAATTTTTGGTCATCGAGTAGAATTTATGTTAAAAACAAATGGTATATCAATGTAACTCTAAGTTCGTTCTGCTACTCTCCAAAGAGAATTTTCTGTATTAAATTTACTCCAAAAAGAAAAGAAATAACAAATGAGAAACTCTGTTCTCATTCCTGGCCAAATTAAAACAAACAAACAAACAAAAACAAAAAAAAAAAACAAAGAAAAAACATAACAGAATGAAAAACATGCAAGCTGATTCAAATTACAGAAAAAAATAAACTATCGCTGCCCAATGTCTACATATATTTTCATAGGAAAAGAAATTCCATGGAATTATAATACTAATGAAAATAATTTAGTTTACTATCTACATTTATTTGTGGACATTTGGACTATAATAATTCTGGGTTTTCAACAGGCCAGCTGCTCTTGTAAACCTACTCTCTGTCCAAGATAATGAAATAAAGTATGGAAAGTCTAAAATGTAATTTATAAGTAGCTTCATTCATTTTTTTTTTTAACATTTATCATTGCAAAACAGAGAAAGACAGCATGAAAAGGGTAGGGGCAGAGAGAAGAGGAGATACAGAATCCGAAGTAGACTCCAGGCTCTGAGCTGTCAGCACAGGGCCTAATGTGGGGCTTGAACCCACAAACTCTGAGATCGTGACCTGAGCCGAAGTCAGATGCTTAACCGACTGAGCCACCCAGGCACCCCTATAAGTAGTTTCTTTCTGCCAACATTGTTGAAAATTAAACTCTTCTATCCTACACAATTAGAAAGAATTCCTCATTCTAAACTAAAATTTCAAATTTTTCAAATGTTTCCATTAATTAGCTTACTAAGTTTCCCAGAGAAAACATATTTTCTATGAACTTGCTGATGAAAAGCATACAAACTTAGTATTTTCCGAAACTGACGGTATTGGCTTCTTTAAAACAATGCCAGGGGCACCTGGGTGGCTCAGTCAATTGAGTGTCTGACTTCAGCACAGGTCATGATCTCATGGTTTAGGGGTTTGAGCCCCACACAGGACAGAGCCCAAGTCTGATCCTCTGTCCACCTCCCTCTGCCCCTCCCCTGCTTGTGTCCTCCCAAACATAAATACATACATAAGTATTTTAAAAATTTTTTAAAAACAAACTAAAAATTGAAAATAAAATAAAATAAAATGATGCTGTCCCCAGGATTGAGTCCATGTCCCAGGACAGCAGTAAGCCACGCACTGACAGATACATCCTGCCAAATGACGTTAAAGCACTGCTTCAGTAATAAAGTTATATCATGAAACAGAATTGAAATATTACTGAATACCTTTAATGACCCAGGAACTCTGATAAGCGCTGGGGTAGAGAACCTCTGCAAATTGTACTTTAGTGGGAGAAGAGTGTCCCTGTACAGACATTCTTGTTTGAATCTAGACAAAGAAATCTAATAAAGAATGTAATTATCACTTAACTGCCTCAATTCAGATAGGTTAATGGATTTGTTGGCTATCAAAACAAAGGGTGATGTCTGATTAGAAGCGGAAATCAATCCAATACCTGCCAGTTGAGACCCTTCTCAGGATCTGGGACTCATAGGCCCGTAGTTCTACGAATTGCTAAGAGAGTTTGTTACTGCCTCACTAGTGGCCAGTGGCTGCAAGTGTAAATTACTCAGTAACTTTAAGCCAAAAGTTTAATATTTATGCTGTACTTTCCATAGTAACAAATACTTTATTAATAACTGTAGGCATGCACCTTGCACTAAGAGGAGCAATAATTCAGATAAACTTAAGCTGAAAAAATCTTTAGTGTCCCAAAGATAAGCTGTGATTTATCTTATGTCTTCTGAGTTGTTTCAAGGGCAGTGGCCCTGGTGTGTGTAGACAAAAGCCACTTGGGCATCAAGCCTCCTTTTACCAGGAGCCATGGCACTATCTCAATGGGCTATTCCAGTGTTAACTAGCGAAGGAGACCTCTGGCTGATCTCAAGTGCGCTCAGGGCTATTAACTAATAGGGAAAAAGATCATCTCTGCTGGGACTCCCTAACTTCTTTCTTTCTTGGGATAAGGGACCTATTGAGGTCAATAGCTGAACACATTCTCTGTACCAGATGATATGCTACGTGCTGTGGAGACTGGCAGATGAATATCCTATTTCCAGAAATGGAAAGTCCCCCAATTTTAGTGAGTCCGTTTGTAGATTCCATCTGAACTTCCGGATTTGGCCACAGAAACACTTCTCCATAGACTGAGGGAAATTTACAACTAATTTCTTATTTAATATGTATACCAGTTAAAGCAACACAACAGTGGTAGGCATTCTCAGTGAATGGATATTTTCAGATTGGTATTTATTTATATGACTAGAGAATGGTGAAAGGTTCTGTTTATTAGCCATCTCCAAAGTAACAGCAGAAGAGGGCTCTCTGATGCGGGATCCTAAAGATGCTTGGATCTATGGTAACACTATTCCTTCTGTTTCTAAGATTAGAACTGGACTAATTTCTGGTCAAAATGGTTACTTTTCTCCTCTTTTCAAAACTCTCCAATGGCTGCTGATATCACTCCGATCCTCATGGTCTGGCCCCCGTTTCATGTCTGATCTTTGGACCTTTACCATACTGCTTACTTCTACTGAAAAACTCCTCCCACTGATGCCCAAGTGGATAATTCCCTCATTTTCTTTCATATTTATTCACATACTCCCAAATTCCTTCCTGTCCAGTTTCTATCGTAGTACTTATCACCATTTAGCATACAACCGATTTTATTCATTCATTCATTCATTCATTCATTTTCCATTCCTCTACAAGAATTAAGCTCCATGAGGGAAGAAATTTAGTCTCTTATTCCCTCTCATTCAAGCCCATGAAAAATATTGTTAGTTCAATTAATGAATACATAATTTAATTTATTTCAGTCCACTCTGGCTTCGCGGTCAGTCTAAAGCTGCTTTTGGTACTGTCTCTTGTCTTAGCATAAGGTTATGTCCTCGCGGAGTCAAGTTGGGTGTTACTCCTTCAGGCGATGTACCTATATTCCAGGAATGAGTATGACTCAAAGGGCAGGGATAGAAGCAAGGAAACCAGTTAGAAAACAATAATCTGCTATTGTGACGGCAGTGGCTTAAAACACACACTGCACCGGTGAGTCAGGGAAATGCTGGGGCGATTCGGGGCCACGGTTGATGAGAAGTAAAGGATACTGTGATGGACTGTATAGTGAAGAGAGAAATCCAGGCTGACTCCAGAGTGACTGGGCTGACGGAAGGAAGGAAAGAGTTGTAACTCACTGAGAGGAGGAACACTTGGGGAACACACCGTGGATCACAAACTCGGTCTTAGACATCAGAATGGGAGAAATCTATTGGGATCTAAAGATCGAGAATTAAGGTAAACAGCCTGGGTTTGAGATATACATTTCAGAATGCATCATACTGATAGCATTTAAAACAAGTAGACAAGAGTGAATTAGAGAAAGAGAAAGAGAGAAAGAAATGGTTCCAAAACAGAAACTGAGCACATCAGTACTGAAGAATACAGGAAGCTGAGGGAAACCAGCAAAGGATTCTGACAAAGAGCATCTAGAATAGTAGAAGGGAGCCAGAAGAATGGTGCATCCTAGAAGCCAAATGAAAGTGTCTCAAGAACCAGGGAATGATCAGCTTTGCCAAAGTTGCTCTGTATCAAACTTAAATGACTGCAAGATTTGGATGCTGTAATGATCTCCATAAAGCATTTACATGAAGGGGGGCGGGGCATGAAATTTGACTGGAATGGATTCAAGAAAGGAAAGGACATAAAAGGAAAACTTCTTTCATAGACAACTCTTGGAGTGTTTAACTTAAAAAGAGAGACAGATAAAGAGAAGGAGAGGGGGAGGGGGAGGGAGAGAGGGAGAAAGGGAGATATGTACCTGAATGAAAAACTTGGGATAATAGAAGCTTTAAGTTTTTTTTTTTTTTTTAAAGATGGGAAAAATAACAGTATATTTTTAATCTGATGAAAAGATCTGAGTGGGACAAAATCACAATGCCATTTAGAGAAAGGAAAGTGCTAGAGTAATGGCCTCATGTAGGCCAGAGGGACTGAACTTAATATACAAGAGCCTGAGCTTTGCTAGGAGCGCAGAGAATTGGCCTGTGGTGTAAGGTTGGAAGCACAGTGTGCAGAAACAGGTTCTTGTACACAGATAGCTGTGGTGGGAGTGGTGTCTAATTGTCCCTACTTTCCCAATAAATCAGAACAAAACATTATCAGCTGAGAATGAAAACTGTCCACAACATTGGAGATTTGGAAAGAAAAGATCATGGGATTATGATGTTATAGTCATCTAAAAATGTGGGATATCACTATCTAATTTGTGAAATGGTATGATATAGTCACCTAAGGGCATGGGATGTTGATAAATGGGGATATGTGGTATGAATTCTTCAGAGCATGAAGAGACTACTTAATGTACTGACCCTGAGGTTTTAAAACATCCAGTTTGAATGGCTTTGTGTTGGCTGCATTGGATCAGGCATAGGGAGAGCTAGATTTAACATTTCGGTGGAACCTAATGGGTTCTAGAAAGTGTGGAAGGGAAGAGGAAGTTGACAACGGTACAACCAGTCCAGTGGTTATAATGACTGGCCAAGTCCCTTGAGCCGGTCAAGGAGAAAAGAGAGGGCTTGGGTCACCTGAAGTAAAGAGGGAGATTGAACAGGTATTAGAATTCAAGACTCTCTGTCCCCTGAGGGTTAAAGCATTTCCACGAGTACATGGAGTGATGAGTGGCACACTTGAAAGGCAGATGAGTGAGTGGTCTCAACCTGGGGTCAAGGGGCGAGTGTGTGATGGAAATGAGGTGGAAGCACTGAAAGACTCAGGCCATCTGACTTCTAAATGGACTAGGGGTGTTCTTTCCAGAAAACATGAATGTCTTACAGTAATTTAACAGGTGTTTCACCAATAAAGGATTCTGTGATCATCAAGGTTCAAGAAATCCTGAGGTAAGAAAACAGAAATTGGTGTGTTTACACCAATACTTCTCATAGCCTTTTGGATATTTTAATTTGTAATGTGAATTATTAAAAGAGAGATTCACTATGTAGTAGTTTGCAAATGTTTCAACCATTTCACTGTTTTCTTCTAGAACACTTATTAATGTCAGTTAAATGCAAGGTTTCCTCAAAATATAGTTTGGGACAGGCTGTTAAGGATAATACCTGCTGTTCTCAAGAGCATGGAATGGGGGTGTACGTGAGCATTAGTTACTGATGATCGTGTAAATGAGTAAGACAATCACCCTATTCTATGATGTAGATTTTGTTTTCTTAGGATTTTATTCTAAGGAAATTATGATCACACGCAAAGACCTAACTGCAAATATATTCATGGGAACATGTAATAAAAAAAAATCTGAAATAAAGTGAATGCATAATAATTTTTACTCAAGTTAATTACACTGAACCCATAGAGTGGGAATCTGTGACGCTATTTAACATGTCGTAGTAGTAGAACTTGTACTGATTTGGAAATATATTGGTCAAGAAGCAAAAACAGGCTATAAATTGTATGCATATCTTAGAGCCTATGATGTCCCAAGAATAGAGTCTACGTTTTATTTTTAATATGTGTATGTGTGCATGTGCATTTGATGAAGCAAAAAATAACATAAAAGATACATATTGAAGTGTATTCTAGCTGCAGGGTGGGATTACAGGTGAATTTACCTCTTAACTTTTTATTATCTTTTATTTCCAAAATTTCTATAAAAATCACACCACTTACAACACTTAGAAATGGTTAAACTGACAAATTGCTTTGGTGAATGTAATACTTTATTCTTCCCCCTGCATACCACACTTAGATTTGTAGCTTTAATCAGTTCTACAAAATGTGAGTTACCATTTTCGAGATAAACCGAATGATAGGTAATCTCCTTTTTGTGTTATTTATATATAAATACGATATAGACAAAAGTTGTTAATCACATCATGATATTACCATAAAATGCTTCCAAAATAACCTTCTGGAGTAACCAGTGACAGGATTAAATCATATTTTTAATCACCACTTCAGTCAAAGACATTGGAGAATTGTCAAACTTAAATTTAAAGAAATAATGGGCTATATTTCCATGTTACTTCAGCAATTATAATTTTGATCCCTTTTATGCCACAGTATAACCATTTCTTTGTTCAAAGACTCTCGAGTAATGGTCATAAATATGGAACAAACATTCATTCACAAACCACGCAAATCACATACACTTTTCCTAGTTTAATACGAAAGCTAATTATTAGGATGATTCAAGAAAGATAATATAGATTTTCAGGATAAAATATAAATTCTATTTTTATAATAAAGGAAAACAATTATATATATGAGACTTTATAGGGCTATATTTTCAATTGGAGTTTCACATGGCCCTAAAAACTCTCACACAAGATACTTCCTGCCAAAAATAAACACAGAAAATCTGATGACCTAGACATGAACCCAAATATTGGCCATATATTCGGAAAAGATGGTGCTAGTATTTTTATCCCTAACATTTTACTGAAAATCGAATGAAATTTCCATTCCAAGTGGAATGTGTAATTGAAAATCCTGGGCACCATCATGCTTCTCTATTTCTAATTCTGGAAAAACTAAACACTATCAGCCACATATATTATCTATGGGCATATTTAATCACTTAAAACCTATTAGCATTAAAGAACTAAATATAACTTTGATATCATCATTTCCAAGAGGAATATTAAAACTCAGATAGATCTGGGAACTTTTAAAGTTATACAAGTTAAAGAAATAAAAATAAAGTTTTACAGTTTATGGTCCACATATGTGTGGTCTAGAACCCCAGTTTCCTGATAGTCTTGCAACTTTTTTGAAAACTGCTTGAGATAAACACAGAATTTCTTTTTTTTTTTTTATGGCAAAGAATTTACATAGGGACCCACATGAAATACGGGCAGCTTACTTGGCTTTGTTCTCTTTGTATGTCTTACTCTATGTTGCTATGTCTATTACAGCAAAAGGACAAGAATACAGAACAAAAATTCAATGAATTGGTGATTTCTTGACTTTCACTGAAAAACACTATAGATATAAATATGATGCATGTCATTTTGGACCAGATACTGTTTTTCAGATCATCCATCAAGATTACTTGAGATTGAGTCACATAATTAAGACTTTAGTTAACACACAGTTAAAGACATTCTCATAACCTTTTTTTTGAAAAATTTACGAGGCAAAGACATGTCATCTTTCAAAATATCATTCATTCTCATACACATACATCATCCAGATAAGTGACGACATAGAGGCACTGATTCTGGGCAACCTATATTCCACACAATCACGCAAATGATCTAAAATGTAGCTCTATGCCACTCTCCTTTTTAAAGTATTCCAGGATTACTCTGCTGTGCATTGGCTAAAACTTACAATCATTAGCATGAAATATGAGGCTCTTCGCAAACTCACTCTTACCTGCACTGCCCCACACAGCTTTATCCCCGTGTCTTCTTCCCCTGAAAGCATCAGACAATTCAGCAGCATGGCATTTCGGGAAGACCTATCAGCTATTCCTGCACAGCAGTCTGTGCTGATTATCACCATCCCACAAAATTACCCTGTTCTGTTTACACCCTTGCCTCTGACACCAGACGCCAGGTTCCCTCCCAGCAAGGACCAAGTGGCATTTGTCTATGTATCTCAAGGGCTTTGTACAGAAATTGGAACTCAAAGAGTATATATTGGAAAAGTTAAAAAAAGAAAAGTGAATTGGGACTACAAAAAATCTGACTGATTCATCTGACTGTCTGCTTACTTTTGTCAAGTGATTTGTATCAGGAATCTAGAAATTCCCAATGATCTGGCATGTTTCATCATGTCCACACTTAACATGTAGCTAGGCAACACAGAGCAAATGTTCCCTGTTTCCAAATTTGTTACAGAAATGAACCATCACCTATGGCTCTGGCTGGAATGCAAATCATCCCCTCCCATCCCAAGATTATGACAGTTAGTTTGCGGTGGAGTCGTCATGGAGGGGAAAAAAAAAAAAAGACACATAGAGATCTTACTGTGTCTTCTGTGATTGTCTATATTTCTGCAATTAAAATATTTCCTTGCCAAGCATCTAGGTGTTATATAAATGAGGATTTACTAATGCTCTATGCATTTAAAAGCCATTTCTTCAACCTGCACTCATCGCTATAATTAAATGTTGTCTGCCAACCAACGTATAGGAAAAAATAATCGGCAATTTTCTCCCAGTATTGATATATAACCTTCACACCTTATTTATCTGTTGCCCACCAATGTAATTATTTCAGAGTGATCCGACTAAGCCGTGCATAGGATAAGAGCCACTGTTAGCTAATCTACACTCATATTCTGTAAACAAGCAAGTGCTACTGTGTTTGGACATAATCTTCGCATCTATTTCAGATGTACAAAAATGATAATTGGGTAGAAGGAGCTGAATTAAAGTATATTACCTAACTTTTGTTCCCTATCTTTCTTTCCTTCTTTCTATGAGTATTTCTGTGACTTTGAATTATTCAAGCTGTTCAGGTTATTAAACAGTGAATCCAGCTGACTTAAAAATATAGAAATATGCCACACAGACTCTTCTAGAAAGCTCTTTAAGAGCTTCTATTATCTACTGAAGAACTAATGCACTCCCTTAATTGTGCCTGCTGGGTGATCAGACACAACGGGCCGCGGAATTCAGGCCCACACAGAAATGCAAGGCTGCGAAAAGGACATTTGCTCAGCAAGAAAGGGTGCAGGAACCCTTTGACAAATGAGACAAAGCAAGTCAAGTCATAATAGAAGGGCTTTTTGAACATTTTCAGTAATTTGGTTATAACTAACTCTAGAGTGCATTAGCAGAAGATTCTTAATCAGACCCTACTACCCCATTAAAGAGACTAATTACAGTGTGTCTTTTACTGGTAGATTTATTTTTCCTCCACACAAATGCTTAGCAGATATAAACTCATTTGTTTGGATCTCCCTTTGTCCATATCTGTTTTCCGAGACGGCCCAGTGCTGTCCCATTAGAGACTGCACACGCACAGAGCAGTGTCCACTAAATAATTCCCATTCCACTTGCAACCGATTAAACCAAATCTACATTAAATGTGAGATCAACCGCCATCCCTCACACGCAGCGTCTGCTGTAAAATCTTGTGTTTACAAGACTGGTTGAATTCCACTATTTTAATTCCATTTCTTTTAGAAAAAAAATACTTTCAATACTAGTGATTTATTTACCTCTTACTGAATTTATCTGTTGCTAGACTAGCGATGAGCTTAAAAAGACTTTTAACTCACAAGACTACCTAAGAGCAGTCCTCTTGTGTGTGTGACTAACATCACAGTTAACCCAATGTGTGTGTGTGTGTGTGTGTGTGTGTGTGTTACATTTTTTCGAGACACTTTATCCCAAAGAGGCAGAGTAACCTCTGTCTTGTAGGTGTGATTCTGAAGATATTACTTGCAGGTTAAAAAAAAAAAAAGGGGGGGTGGGAAGAGTTCAATAATCAGCCTGTTTTACTTGCTTTTTTTTTTTTTTAACAAAGCGGTATCCATGGGTTTGCAGTTTTATGTGCATCATCAATGGAATAATAATGTGTAAATCTAGGACCAGCCAACAGGAAAACAAATAGTTATGGATATTTTAACATTTTAAGCAAAACTAAGTGACAGAAATTAGGAGAAACACTACCTGCATCACTTCAACCATGGTTATTGCAAAATTCTAATGAGTTTTGTTTTCAATAAATGTTTAGCAGGTATATAATATACATAATGTCTGCTAAAGACACAGGGGTAAATGACGGTCTTGTATCCAAAATTTTTGTAGCCTTCACTAAAAATAAAGTGTAATGAAAGCTTTGAACTTTCTAGAAACTTTGAGAAGTTTTAGCATGGCATGAAGGTCACATCTATGATTAGTTTCTCAATCAAAATAAGTCAAATATCAGTAAACTATATGGTTTGACCTAATTGCAAAACGTCGACAATCATCATGAGAGCATGTGCAATGACAGAACATCTTATAAGCTGTAAAATGCTTAATACAAGTTAGCTATGATGATTGTGGCATTAAAACACTTTTTAAGATTATATCTTGATAGTGAAAACAATAAAGTCCTATCATGACACATATTCAATCTATTATAAAAGTCAATAAACCATACTCTTTACCTTTTTTTGGTTATTTGTTAAATTAAGAAATTTTAGGAAACATCAATTATGTACTCAGGATCCTATTTCAATTCTTTCTGGGTTTGCTACTTCAAGATACCATTTTCCATTTGGTGATAAACTACACAACAAAGCTTACTGCAGATGAAGCCAACATAGAAAACATCCCATCTAAGTTATTGTCAGAATATAACAACGATACTTCAATGAGTACTTGTCGCGTCACTGTTGAACAACATGTAACTCTTGGAATGTGGCTCGTAAGTCTATTATCTCAATTTTCTCATACGAAAATGATATTATTCTGGTCTGGTCTTTCAGGTGGACGTCTATGCAGGTACAAGGGTATATTCACTTATACCCACACTTTTAAACTCAACAAGTCATTCTGTACATACTTTTTGAGCACATGGGTTAAATATTAAAGAAACTATAGTGAACCAAACATACAAAATACTTGTTTTCATTTGAATTTACATTCCAGTGGGAGCAGAGTTCAAAAAAGGATGTTAGCAGTACGAAGTTATAAACACTGCAACCAAACAGTATTAATTAAAAATGGCACAAAAGCAAATCTGGCTTGAATAAGAATCTGGGAATAAAACTAAGTATAATTTCATCATACTCTGCATTATCTTTAGGGGGTTTTAGGGAAATCTAAAATACTATGTCATTAGACTTGTACAATGCTAGGATTTGATAAATGTTTAATATGGTATTGACAGTAAAGAATTTTAAAATTACAAATATTTTTTAGCTCTGGCCTTTCAAATAGCCAATGCAAAAAGACAAATCCAATAAGTCAAACAATGAAAATATTTCAAATAATGAAACCAACAATTGCTCCCGAAAAGCTCTCAAACTATTTCTGGTCTTAAAACTATACTGAAATGTTCCCCACTGTTCAAAGGAAAGAAGGCAGTGGTCGGCTAAAACCATGGCACCATTCTTACATTAGATTCCATACAGATGACGTGGTTTTTGTAACATTCCTCAAAAATGCTGAAAGATACCAAGTGACTAGACTCATGTGGGAGAATCCAATAAAATGAGTTCTGTTACTCAATCTTCTCAACTGTTTAAAAAGTAGATTTTTATAATATTTCAGAGTATAGAGACTATGTGTCCTTTAAGAAAGAATATCTAAATATATTTCTCATAACTCAGAAGTCACAAAATATACAATGGCTCAAATTTGCAGTCAATAAAACTACCTAGGGTGTACTCCTTTTTATTGCCAGCTAAAAAGAGATCTGCATGATGGAATAGATTATTTGTCAGAGACATACCGACTTTTCCTTTCAAAGATGGGTCATCCACAAGCTTTCATGGCTAAAGAGAGAAGATCTTTGAATACAACTGAGCTGAGAATGCTAAAAAGCTCCTTAAAATGCCGTTTTAAATAAATAATGAAAAATAATAAAATCTCAATTGTAACCAAGGTCTGTCTGATGTACAAACCTAGTGTTTATCTTCCATACTGATAGAGAGAAGTCTGTGTTAGGACATCAAATGGCAAATATGCTCAATTATTAGTGGACACAATAATTATTAGAATACTTTTCTGCATTTTTTATTCAGAATTTCTGAACATTAGAAACATTACTTCCATAAGAGAAGGAATGATTTAGTGAGAGATAGAATTAAGTTTTTCTCACAATAGAAAATGTTGAAGGATATAAATGATATTTGACTAATTTGGAGCATTGGTCCATCAATTTATATTTAGTGCACTTGAAGTACAAAGCAGTAATGAATGATGATTTTTTTCAGGTACAAAAATATATTAAGTAGAAATGATCTTTACTTTTATAAAGTATTATTTGATAATGCACAAACAGTACTTCTATCTTTGTAAATAAACACAGGAAGGACTTTTTTCTATAATTATAGACTATGTTCAATAATAAACATATGGATCATGTAGTAGATTTTATTGAAGACCACTGTGATGGGATAATTTCATCTGTCTACTTGGTTGGGCAATTGTGGAAGATAATTAGACAAATACTATTCTTCATGTTTCTGTGAAAGAAGGTACTTTGTTTTAGAATGAGATAAACATTTAAATCAGTGGCCTTTGAGTAACACATTTTATCTGGACCTCATACAATCAGTTAAAGACCTTAAGAGAACATAGGGTAAACTCCTGAGCAAGAAGGGATTCTTCCAGGAGACTGTCTTTGGACTCAAAATGCAACTACTCTCTGTGTATCATGCCTGCTAGTCTACACTGCAGATTTTGGATTTACCAATCCTCTACAACTGGGGGGAAACAATTCCTGAAAATTGCTCTCTCGGCTCTGCCCTCACATGTGCGCGTGCGCACACATGCACACACACATCCTGCATCTGTTTCTCCAGAAAGCCGCAACTAATACAGCCATAAACTTAATTTGAGCCTAAGTCCAAGTTTGCCAGTGTTTTTAGAACCTAGAAAAGCTAAACACGTAATGTATTATGCTCTAGATATTCTGGCGAATTGGCAGCCTGAGTAAATTTTAATACAAATGAAATGCAAGTGTCCTTGGAATAATTTAGCTAAAGAGCTACAGGAATGAGTATTATGTCTTAATAGAAGTCAGGAGCAGTGGGTCTAGAGGGGATTAACTGAATGAATGACTGAGTGAATGGATAAAAAGCAAAAGGTCTGAACAACAGGAAAAAGCCAGTATGTAATAGTTAAACTACCTTGAGCACAGAATGGTTCCTAGTATTGAAACAGGGAAAACGAGAGGAAGACTGGGATATAAATACTTTCATTCAACAGTGTTATTCATAAAAACTTAAATGGAAAGTAGCCAATTTTCTGTAGGAGTTTTTATAGATCATTTGTCACAGCCCACAAAAACATTTCCTAAAGGCTAAATGTGGCTCCGTGATTGCCCATCGAGCGTGTGTCAAGAGCTGTAATAAGCGAGTGCACACTCCTGGCATCCTACGTGGTAGGGGTCCCGACGGCAGTTTACCAAACAACTGAGGCTTAACGTCAGGTCACTTGCTCACAGTTGCATAACTAGAGAATATTGTAGAAGACAGACCAGCTCCGGGACCACCCTCCTAACGCAGTATGGTGAGAAAGCATGGGTGCAAGTTACCAAAAAAGAAGTTTTGGATTCTTAACTATGAGTGATTTCTACATAAATGAACGATTACTGTTTATCCTATTTTAGATTAGACCTTTCTGAGCTGATTATAGTGATTTAACCTCCAAGATATTCCAAAAATGAATTTTTTTTTTTGCCCCCTGGGTAAATGTGCTCAGAGTATTGACACAGACAACCAAAAGTTGCGAAACGGCATTGCTGGACATTGAAAAATTTTTGTGTGAAAACAATCCTTGCACCACACACAGTGCACGTTTTATTGCTTGCATACACAGTCCTTCTATAATCATGAATTCACAGTTTAGATCTTAGCAATTTTGAAAATAGAACTGCCTTTGTCCTCTTCTTCATGAACTTAGTTTTTACTAACAACCATATGATAATAAACAAATGTGGGTGTTTTATACACTGAAATAATTGTTGCTTTCACAAAGATAATTTTAAAAGGATTTATCCTACTTGTTGGTAAGTATCAACACAGATTCAAATATCCGTGTAAAGTCATATAGGGGTATTTATACATGAAATATTAAGTTTATTTTTATATAGAAAGATGTATGTGCCTGCAAACATTAATATAAGAGGACAGATTTGGAATATCTTTATTTTTAAAAATATCGCTTGACACAGTATGTTTATATCAAATTTGTCCTAGACACGTTCTCAATGTTTTGTGTTATATTAGATCAATACATTTATTTCCCCACAACGAACCGAGGTGTTTGGAAGTGAGTTAAGGCAACAGCAGATGCCACCATTAACTGTTGTAGAATTCCTTCCCCCCCCCCCAAATATGTGCCATCAAGTAACACAGCAATTGTAAAGAAAAGGAAAATGGTGGGTCATTATCCCTGGAATCACTTGTATGGCAAAACCTTGAATGCCATCCTCCTACATATCAAATACAATAGGAGGAGCTGGTTTCGAAGAGTGTGTTCTTCTCAATGTTTATACCTTCTAACAAGGGCATTAAGAGAAGTTCAGTTCAGAGTCAGGAGTCGGATTATCTATTAGGCTGAATACTCTGAAGCTGATGATATTGACCATTTGACCCACAAGAATGACAACTCCACAGCTTTCAACCTATTTGCAGATTTAAGATAAATTGGCATATAACCATGGTACTGCTTTGGAAGCCCTAATGAAATGGTCAAAGAGGAACTTGGGGGAAGAGAAACACTCATTTACGAGGCTCCAGTTAGCAGTGCCCTTTACATGTGGTTAGTCCCCGTGTGTGTACAGATCTTCCTTGGCCGAGGTTTTACCAGTATTAATAATCAAACTTGAAATTGGACTACAGTAATTTCTTCTCTGTTGATTATTAGCTGCCACTGAGTCACAGAGTGGACATACTAGCATGTTAGAGAAATTGTAAGAGCAGAGAGAGAAAGAGACACAGAATTGGAAGTAGGCTCCAGGCTCCGAGCTGTCAGCACAGAGGCCAACACGGGGCTGGAACTCACAAACTGTCAGATCACGACCTGCGCCAAAGTCAGAGGCTCAACTGACTGAGCCACTCAGGTGCCAATATATATATATATATTTTAAGTTTGTGATTCCAGCTCTGCCTAAGATACTTTTTCTTAGGTCCGTGGCATAAATTCATTTTGGTTTAAGCAAGTTTAAAGTAGATTTTCTGAACTTTCCTCTTGAAAGAAGCCCTGATTCAAATAAAAGAGGATGGGTGAGCACAGGGACATGAGAAGTTCCTAATTTACCCCCTTCTGGAGACACGCTCAGGGAGCAGATTTTACTACTTGAAGGTCTAGACATTTAGGGAGATTGCTAGTCAACTTTAGCTATTTGCCTTACATTACACTCACTCAGTCTTACAAAACAATAGCATTATTACTCCTTAGAATCAAGAGAAAAGTCATGAAAATCCTAGGTCCCTTTAGACCACTTCTCAATATAAATATTGTAACAGAAATAGAAGCAACTTCTATTAATTCACAAACGCTCATCATTTTTCAGAACCTTTTACCGAAAAAAATCTATTCCTATCTATACGTTTACAAATGTATTCAAAACCTCCTTCACTTTGAAAGCCTTTCTCTACAAGAAAACAAATCATTGTTAAAGCCCATGCTTACCATCATTCTGCTTCCAAAATATCCTTTACTCATTTATTTTGCAGTAAAAATGGTCTCTTCCTTTAAGCTCAGCTCAAATCGTCCCTTTTCATATTTCTCTCTCCACCTACATCATAAAACATGTATATACTCACTTCTGTCCGCAAATACTAATTAAATACTTAATGTGTCAAATGCTATTTTCGTTCCTGAAAAACTTGTTAAAAATCTCAAATTTATCTCTGCCCTAAAGGAATTTGTACTCTAGGGGGAATTATAAATACGTACATTAACAATTTAGTAACCTCTGAAAAGAGATTGCAAATATATAATTACAAATGAGAAACATCAGAAGGACACAGGAGATACACACAGTCACAGGCGAGGTGAGCGGTTCCAGGAGAGAACCTGATGAAACAGGAAGGAGAGGTGGGGTCATGACAAACGGTTCCTGAACAGACTACGATGTATCATGACGGGGAACAGAGAACCACCGAATGATTTTTTTTATTTATGTTTTTTTATTTATTTTTGAGAGACAGAGAGAGACAGTGCGAGCAGGGGACGGTCAGAGAGAGAGGGAGACACAGAATCCGAAGACAGCCTCCAGGCTCTGAACTGTCAGCACAGAGTCCGACGCTGGGCTCAAACCCTCAAGCAGTGAGATCGTGACCTGAGCCGGAGTCAGACACTTAACCGAATGAGCCACCCAGGCACCCCAGATTTTAAATAAGAGTGTAACAAATCCAGTTGCATTTAAATCATTTGTTTTGGCATTAGAATGGAGTTTGAATTGGATAATCTTTCACAATGACGTGCCAGGGACAGACAGTCCTAGACTTGCTTGTTATATTAGTATAATTATTAATTGTCCCTCTTTATTTTCAAACTGTCCTGGTTTAGACAGTAAATTATGTGGTCATCCTGAGGAAGGATTACCCTGGAGTGAAATGATGACGAAAAAAGCAAGGGAGGCCAGTTGGAAGTCTGTGGCATTAACACAGCCTAGAAAGAAAAGCACCTAAACTAAGTTACTGGCCAGGGAGATGGAGGGGAAAAAGAAAAGGAAAAAAAAAAAAAAAAAGGCAGCATTTGCTCTGCCACAGCCAATTACTTGTACCTTGATTTACCATTGAATACATTTTACTATATGTTAGGATTCATCATTTACTTGCTTTTTTTTTTTTTTTTCCTCCATTCAATCTTAAATTCCTTTAGGGCAAGGGCTACATCTTTACATTCTGTTTTTCTTCAGAGATGACTGGAATGCCTTGAGAAAACCACCTACTGAATAAGTATATATTGATTTGAATTAATAAATTTTACCAGTATATTCATTATTCATGGGAAATGGCATTGTATCCTCATGAATTAAGGAGTGAATTCAGCGAATAGTTTGAAATTTCCCCTGGTTCTCTTAAGCCATCAAGTAAGGCTTCTATGATTGAAAACGAACTCTGAGTCTCAAGTTCAAAAGAAGCGGTATCTATGGCCAATCAATGGCAGCAGCACCTTGGGGTTGGCAAATAGTAGTAGCTCAATAAAAACTTTACATGAATGACTACATTCTCCAATTTCTCACAGCTGGCACAGGTAAATCTTTGTTTCTTCTTACTTTGTGTTTCCACATGATCTTGTACATTGTTTTGGATACGGTTTATAATGCTGCATTAAAATTCCATGTGCATGTTTCTCTGAACCCCTCAAGGAAGAAGAATATCTTTATGTATCATTATATTCTCACTGCCTAGAGAGAACCTGGGTACCAGCCATTATTTTTATTCCTAGGGCAGCATCAATGTTTAAGTAACTACCTTTGTAGAAAAAGGGGCCTTAAACTAACCCACCTAAACATCATTTCTTTAAACCACTACCAAAGTAAGGAAGATGATATTTAGGATGGAAAGTTTGTTATTCGACCTAAAAACAAGGGAGCATCAAATAAGATTGTTGATCCATCGACCATCCACGTCGATGGATAAGTAGACCTCAGTGCACTGCTATAATTAACGTGCAATATAAACTTGCAGTGTTCGATTCAAGCTTTCTTCTTAAATTAAATTGTTTTATGGCTTCCTGGGGAATTGCTGTCTAAAGTTTATCAGCAGGATCACTATAATTCTATATATGGAATCTTGCATTAAATAGCAAATCTGCTGCCGAGTTCAAGAGTTTTGTCTTTTTTTCAGTGCTGATATTTCTCTCCCCTTGAAATACATATAATTCAACAATGCGTATGCTAGGTCAGATTTAATTTGTAATGCTAAACGCATAACTGCTTAGCAGGTATCTCTAGTGTGTACCAGGCTGACACCCCCTTCACATCTGATGACTGCATTTATTCTCCAATTTTTCTAGAACTCAATAAAAATTATTGATGCCAAAAACTTCACAACAGATCTATAACTCCCTCATATTTTGACCTACTTTTCCCCAACAACCTCAAAAGGTCCTGACCTCTATTATCAAAATCTCAATGCAGATGGAAGTTCTGATGAGATTCTAATTAAGTGAAAACCTTTCTGTAATTATACATGTTCACTATTTAATGAGAATCTTTCTATAATTAGAAATTTATTTGGACACTTGAAGATTTCACAGGCCGTTGTGGTGGGGTCCTAATTCAAACATTTTTCATTCATGAGGGGGCAAAGTTCTCTTCCCCACAAATGTATCACTGCCAAGGGAAATTTCTCCTTTAATTAAGTGTACTATATTGTTGAATGATGACTCACAAAACTTATTTCCATTCTTTGTTTTCTCTTCTGAACAAGGGGCCAAAATTAGTGTCCTGTGATGTATCAGAATTTACCAATTTTGGTTACATATAAAGTGTTTATTAGAGGTCAAATAAATGCCTAGTTATTATTTAAAAGTTAATTATGTAAATTTTACCTCTGCAAACAGCTACAAAAGCCTTTGAGGCTATTGGGGGCAGTGAGGACTATGTGAAAAGAGAAACAAAGGAGACATATGCAAATGTCTCACTGGCTAATGACTGAACCTGGAGACCGGGAGACCAGAGACGTGAACCTGAGTTCACAGTGGTGATGCTTTCGTTCTACGTCATCTCTACAGCCTGGATCATTTCATGTTAAATCAGTTTTGTTAAATGCCTTGTCCTGCTACCTACCTCTCAACATCCTAGAGAAATCACACACTTCCCAGACTCACGTATCCATATGAAAATGGCTTTTGCTCACAAATAGAAGGTTCCACACATGAACCAGATGGTAATAAAGAGTAAATGGGATCCTGAGATAGAGCTGGCTTCATGATGTCTATCGACCAACTTGGCAGGATCTGAGGAATAGCCTCAGATACTCTCAAATGCACATTTTTTTTTTTGTTGGCTTGTGACTGTTTGAGAGAAAATAAGTGGGGGAGGGGAAGAGAGAGAGGGAGACACAGAAACCAAAGCAGACTCCAGGCTCAGAGCTGTCAGCACAGAGCCCAAGGAGGGGCTTGAACCCACAAACCACCCAGATCATAATCTGAGCAGAAGTTGATGCTTAGCCAACTGAGCTGCCCAGGTACCTCTGCTTGTCACTGTTTAAAATCAATTCTTTCCTCTCCAGCTCAGGGGATGTCAAAACTACTCTGTCCTCTAGAGAACCATGACATTTCCCAGCATTTAGAATAAACTTTAGCAAGCTTAGCACATCTGAGGAAATGAAGACACTGAGACCAATAATTCACCCCAAATCTCAAAGCACCCATGTCAGCAGGATCCGAAGTACCTGATATTCAGCAGTTGTGTCAAGAACTGTGAACAGCAGTAGGGAAGCCAATCAGGATGAAGTATGAGCTGATCCAGGGCTGGTCCGTCTTGTGGAGATGCAGTCTAATGGTCTCCTCGGAATGACATGTAAATAGATGGACGTATTTGTGCACCTTTTTAGTGAACATCAACTTGACAATGTAGGGGCGCAGGGCAAGCTGCCCCCAAACACAACACAATGGCATATTGATTATTTTGAATTAAAGCTACTCAGGAAAGACCCGGTTTAATAATACCCAGATCCTCTGAAGGCAAGAAGTAAATCTCTAATATGAAAGACACTCCCCCTGTACTAAGAGAAAAGACATCGTATCACCTTATATAAGAACTTCAAAGTGGAGAAAGCGATCAAAGTAAATCTTACTACTTCTTGCTAATATACTACTTTAGCCCAAATTCCAGTTAGAGTTCTTTACTAATTAAAACTCCTAAATATTTGTTTTCTTTATCCTCTCTACTCATCACAAATTTTTGTCTTTGTCCACGATGTAAAAAAAACATTGCGTGTCATAGTTAGTTTTCGGGTCCCAATTTCATTGCTGGGCCTTCATGTGCATGCAATTAAACTTCTCTTTCTTCTGCTGTTAATCTGTCTTAAGTCAATTTAACTCCTAAACCAGCCGAAAGCATCTTAGAGGGTAAAAATAATTATTCTTTCCTCCCCTATAATAAATGTAACAAAACAAAACAAACACCTTGAAGTCTTAAAACCCCGTATCCCCACCAAAAAAACAACAAATGTTAGTTGAATATTTAAATAATGCTTAAATAATGTGGTTACATTATGTGAAATCATTTCAGAATTGTATGCTGATAGTTAAACTAAGGAGATTTATTCTTAAAAAAGAGATGAATTCTTAACATCACCAAAAAAAAAAAAAATCTGAGAGTCATTAAGTAAAGGACATCTACCAAGATTCTCCTTTATGAAATGCCTGGTGTCAAATAAGAGAAAACAGTCTTGTTGGCAATGGTTATAAACGTATTGCTACTTGTTCACCAGGCATATCTTTGGTATCTAAACATTGGTTCTGGAGGACTTCTGACCTGCTGTGAATCTTAAGTAATTTGTTTCACATGCATGTTTAATCTGCTGGAATAGATTTTTAAATCCTTGGAGAAGGAAGATAACGTGTTATTTTATGTCCCTCACCCTCTCTAAGGATAGACAGGGGGATAGAAATAGGGAATCCCGGTAGGGTGACTGCTGGCAGTCCTGCACAGGTGTTCCGTATGGATGCACAAATCCAACCATAAGAAAACGTAAATGGCTTTGTGGTAAAAATGCATATTTTTTACTCCATTGGAGATTTCTTATGTGTAAAAGATATGTGGGTAAAATGATTATTCAAAATACAAGTAGTTACCGCCCTATATTGGAGCTTTAAAAATTTTTCAAACAAAAGTAGTATTCCTATAATCTATCCTAGAGCATTTAAGCAGACTTTTTAAATTCTTTACCTTTCAAATTGTTTTCTTCAACGACTATTATTTATTCCAAGAGAAAGTTCAAGTTTATGGATAACATCGTTTATTTATGACAGAATAAGTCTTTTAAATCTGATAAAAATTACAAGGTTATAAAGTATATTAAGTCCTCTAACAGATGACTTAACTTCTACACTTTCTGACATTTTCTGCAATAACATTTTATTTTAAATGTCAACCATACATAAATTCAATCTCGTCACAGACATTGAGATGTTCAAAAGTTCTCATTTTAGATGGGGGGAGGGGAAATCAGGCCAGAGAGAGAGAGAGAAAGAGAGAGAGAGAGAGAGAGAAACTTTAAAAGCCTGTATCTGAAAATGTTCATCTTTTCTGTAAGTTAAAAAAAAAAAAAAAGCCAACCTGAAGTGTGGCAATAAATTATGCAATGCATCATAAATTTTGAATCGCACATTGTTATGTGGCACAATGTTTCAGAACAATGTCATAGAGAAGGAAACATCAAATACCACTTTTGCCTGTGTTTGCAATACAATGTCTTTATATTTAAAGAAAAGGAACACCACAAATTTAAAGCCATCTATCAATATTTTAGTGAAATAATTCCTGAGATGTTCAAATATTCACTTCTGATTTCACAAGGCTTTGAGGCCAAAAATTTAATTTAAGAGCTATGCATTTACATCTACTTCTGTAGGTATCAGAGCTGCAACGAGGTTATGTGATTTTTAATTACCATAAAACAATGATATTTTGAGCATAAACCATGAGCATTTTAGATTAACTTTATTTTTCAATATGTCCCTATAAAATTATTTGTCTTTAATATTGCTTTTTGGCCCTAAAATGTAGATGATTTTTTTAAAAAAGGCTCTAATTCAATAGCTGGTGATCTTACAAATTAATTCATAATGTTATCTCCATGAATGTTTGCAGTTTCTACACGCCTATTCATTACCTCTTAGCTGAATTGCTAGAATAGATCTTTCTATTCTCTCTTTTCCCTGCTGGGGGCAATGTCCCTCCACCACTATTTAGGATATAAGGAGAAACCGCTCAGAGTAACAGAATGTTCTTTTAAGCAACAGTCTTGACTCACTAAAGTAAAATGGGGGCAGCCCGCCAAATATATGCCCTAATAAAACATTTTAACAATTGCAAACGTGTAAAGTTTTATAGCTTATTTCTACAACCTGCACAGTAAATTTTTAAAAAATGATGCAATAATGAATAGAAATGAAATCTTTTTTCCCACCTGCACGATAATTTTATATAGAAAGTGTTTATTACTAAAACCCTTAGAGCCCCCTAAAACTAGCTATACATTTTCTTCTAGATACTTCTGATAGGATAACTCATAGTTTCAAGGGATGGAAGACAAGAATAACAGACTGAAAAGAATACTCTTATTTGGCTACAAAGAGAATCATGGCAATCTATGTGGTTACAGTCTTGTTTCACATATTGAAAGCAGGGTTTTATGTGTAAATGCAATTATGGGTTTACAATTCATTTTGCAATGCTTACAGCTAGTCAAGAACAATGTACAGTGATAAACTTTATTGCTATAAATGCTTTCTATATAAAATTATACGGAGCCTATATTAAGAAAACTATGAACTATCATGATGAAAGGCATTTATCTAGAGTACATAAACTATTTTAAAGTTGTTTGAACTTCATTTTGCACATAGAAATAGCCACCCACCTCCTACTGTAAAATCATTCAATGCACACACACACGACTAAACAAAGAAAATAATGGTAGAACACGACCGCTTAGAATTCTCAGAACTTCAATTAACCAGAATTCAAAAAGCAAGAATATCATTTCGTTTCACCCGCCAGGTCTTCCCTGATAATTTAGGGTATTCTCTCCCACTTTTGATTTACTAAATTGCTTCTATTTCTGGGATTATTTACATGAAAAACCAGATCCCACATTGTATTTCCTTTCATTCTGTTCACATAAATCTCTAACACACACGGAACTCCTTAAACATAATTGTGATATACTTCCTTTCCTTACTTTTATTCCATGATTTCTCTAATGCTTGCTGAGATGATAGACATATCACAAATTTTTAAAAATATTTTTCAAGAAGGTATGAAACAAAATATGAACAAATCTGATAATTTTCTCATTAAATTTTCCATAATTGTGCATTTCATTTAACCAGAATGAAGGAACACTCGTAAAGGTCGGCAATTACTTTTACATGAATTCAAGGTTTGGTATCACTGCTTAGCATTTTTTAGTACTTGGATATTTTCTGGTATGAAGAAGGATGTGACTATGAGACAGTACTCTTCCGGGTATGGAAAAAGATTTCCAAATTATGGTTAGAGATAGAATGAAAAACATGAATAATAGAACAAATGAAGAATTGAGAATAGGAAAATTTTGGGGGTGCCTGGTTGGCTCAATCGGTAAAGTATCCAACTCTTGAATTCTGGGTCCAGGTCATGAACTCAGGATTCCTGAGTTTGAGCCCCGCACTGGGCTCTGCACCAGGGAGCCTGCTTGGGATTCTCTAGAGCTCTCCCTCTCTCTCTCTCTGCCCCTCCCCCACTCATACTTGCACCCATGCTAAATAAAAATAAATAAATAAATCTTTAAAAATGAAAAGAAAATCCCTATCGCTACTACTATTAAGAATAACAGAAATATGTGGAGAACTTGTGTTCTCATGACATAGGAAAAAACAAAAACAAGAGTCAGAGTGAATGCCTGCCAAGTGCTCTGGCTATGGTTTTCTACCCCCGACTTTATGATGAAGGCTATAGTTGCCGAATAGCACTAATCTAGAGTGCTCCCCAAGAAATTAGACTCTTGGTTCACAGAAATGAATTTCTCAAGGGGAACTATTCAGCTAATGGAAAATGAAGTTATTACAGACTTAGATCATTCAGTTAGCTGTCCCTGCATCAGTACTATATGAACCCAACAACTATCTGATTTATTAAAACTGTGTTCTTCTGTATCATTTGGCCCAAGAGGAAAATATGTATGTTATCAGACAGATAGGAGCTTCCTGGTATATATAACAGGAGTCAAAAAATCAATAATATGTTATGTGAGTGGTTTTAAAATCAGTGTCTTCAGTTTTGGGTGACGGGACTTACCTATATGGACATAATCCAGATTTTCAGCCCTTAAAACTGAGGAGGAGAGTCCTTGGTAAAATATTTTTTTTTCAATTTGGCAAGCAATAGTCATTTATAAAGATGAGAGCTATAATTTAATGCTCTGTATTTTATGTATGTATGCATATGCTTATGAATACAATCATTAATTAAACCTAGAACTGTACCCAGTTTTATTTAATCCTGGTGATAAGAATGGATTGAAATTGTATCTATAATGGATTGCTTTGCCAGTTATAGCCTAATTCTTAATTTCCAAGCTATCGTAAGAGTTCTTCTTTTAAACATTCCGTCAGTGGCTGTATTTCAACATGTTTAATAAAAACCAAAATATCCCATTTGAAACGTGATGTTCTCTGTAACTGTTAATGACATGACTATATTTTTAATTACTTAGGCTTGAAACAAGGGTCATCTTTAAGCCTTTCCTCAACAGATCAGGAGATCTGGGAGACAGGCAGAACTGGGTTTTATCACTAGAGACAATTTACTTCACATCTCTCAGCCTCCATTTTTTGTGTATACACTGAGGATAATAATTCAGTATTTACAGAATTGCCAATAAAGGGAAAATGTGATCATCCCTGAATAAAGGAAGGCAAAACTCTGGCTTAAAAGAAAGGGTCAATAAATACTTAGTCAAAGTAAAAGGAGGTACCTTTTAACCTTGATATAACTGAAATGGAATGTGTGCCATAGTTATGCTAGGAAAATAGTTGGCATTTTTCTTTATCAAAATGCAAAATTTTGAAATTTTTGTGGGCTGGTGCCCTGTGAAAACAGGTAGAGGGGTTCTAAGTGGTATTTCAGGTATTCTCATTTGTTTTCACAGACAATGCAAACACTGTTGGGATATTTATTTCTATGTATGAATGAGCAATATTCAAATTGTCACCATTTTTCAAGATTAACTCTCCACAAGAAAAGTTTAAAATTGGCATATGGTACACAGACTCCTAGTCGGCAACCCCAAGATTGTTTTAGATATAGTGAAACAGTCTCATAAAGTGTTCAAGCTGAATGCAATCTTAGAGAGCATCCAAATTTCTCTCTCACAGCTGAACCTAATGAGAACGAGGGGCATCCAGCTCAGTTAGCAAGGCCGCCATGTTGGTTAATGGGCGTGCCTAGGCTGGAACTCACTCTTCCTTCCTAAATCAAGGGTTTTACTCTCACTGCACCATTCCATCTCCTAAACATGATTTTGAAGGCCAATGACTCTGTCTCTTACATCTCCCTATACTGAATTTTATTTTACGGGTGATTGGTATTCCCAAAACTCTAAACACAACAAAATAATACTATATGGCTCTAAAATGCAAAATAGAAAACATGGAATTCTTGTAAGTAATATATTCAATTTAAAACTTTCATATTCTCTTAGTCTGTTCTCCTCTTTTTCTGTAACAAAATATAACACATCATTTTTAAAAACTCATATCTACTTAGGAAAGTGCTGATTATATATTTCTAATACTGATTTATATGAAATCATTCATCATATCGTGCTCTATATTTTTAAGTGAATAATGATTTTAGAAAATATGATTTTTATGAGTGGGGTACAGGAAGCCTTTATGGAGCAAGACTTCATATTACCTTTCCCTACATCACTATTAAAATTATAATAACAACATAAGATATATGTATGTGTGTTTAGATATGTCCCTTGCACACACACATGCATGGTCATTCTCACACACACACACACACACACACACACACACACACACACAAACACAGTGCTGAGGTTAAAAAAAAGCAAGCAAGCAAGCAAGCAAGCAGTTTTTGGTAGAAACAGCATGGCATGTGAACCAGAAATGACAGATTAGTATAAATATCATTCACGATTTCTTCCAGGTCTTATATATTTATTGCTTATTTCCTTAAACACATGAAACTTTAAATCATCTGTACTGATGCAATTTGGTGTTTTCTTCGTTCTTGCCATTAAGACAAATAGTTGGATCAAACATTTGGACTTGTGGTCCATAGACATGCCTCTACATTTTTTTTTCTTTCTACACACTGAAATATCATCCATCTGTCACAGATTTGAAGATGAAGTAAACTTTCATGATGAACAGCCAGCCACACTAATTCTCAACAACCAGGAAGCTGAGACCCATAGGGTTCAGTTAATTAGTGGCCGAGTTAGGGGCGAGCACGTAGGTCTGCTAGCATGGCGATTTGAGTATGGGATGATGGTTGTGTGTGCAGTTTTGCACTCTATATTTATTGGGGAGGTTTTATTCATTATTTCATTTCTTTACTTATTTGTTCAAACATAAATCACTTTCGTGAGGAAACCCTTGATTAAAAAAAAAAATAAAAACACCTCTCAAACAAAAACCAATCTAACTATAGCAACCACACTAAAACTCTGTTATGTCAAATTTGAAAAGAGGAACTCAAAATGATGTGTCTTGGGTTTAACGGTTAACGGCTCCTCAAATCTCCATGATTTCTTTATTCCATTGTCTCTACTCGAAAAGTGTCCCCCCGGTATGTATGTACTTCATTTCTACTTATTCTTTGAAACTAAGATCAAATATTACCTTATGAATTAATAAGCTCTGCCTTGATTTTACAGTGAGAAATTATCTCTAATTTTCTCCTTGCTTCTATGTGCTTACCACAAACTGCATAGCATTTTAGTTGAATAAATGTGACTTTTCTCTCCAAAACTGAACTGTAGACGTATCGAGAGCAGGAATGAAGTCAAATATTCCCCTCCGAACTGTTTAACACTCAGTGAATGAAAGACGCAAGCCTCATGTTTAAAGTGGGGGTAGGGAAATCCAATTCAATACATTTCAGTTCAATAGATTAATTCCAGCTAACTCATAAAAAAATGATGATGGTGAGTAGGTCCATCCTTGTAAGGTTCCAAAGTAAGACAAGTAAACTAAATTATTCCTTCAAAAAGTATACACTCCATGCCAAAATACACTTTAAATGAACCTACGAAAAGATCAATGCTCACCAGAAAAAGGTAGGAAGAATGAGAAAGGATACAGAACTAACTCACATGAGTGAAATTTTGATACCTTTTTTTTCCCCCCAGACCCTAGACTATTTGAGGCTAAAGCAAACCTGTTAGAGGAAAGCCAGAGGTTTTGAAGATCTGTGTAGACAGTACCATCAGTGCCCTGCCCATCCTGGTGAGAATCCAACCACCTTCCCACAATTAAGATGGCTATCGGGGAACACCTGCTATGTTGCCCTAGATCTGTTGTTTTTGCGATTTGACTTCCCAGCTGCTGAAGCCACGGCCAACCCTGCCAGAACGCCAGGGCCCATGCGTGCAGTCCTGAGCCGAACGTGACTGTGGAGTCTGTGGGTAATGACGGCAGCGGTTGTGGCCAGTTACGAATACGCTGCTATGGTGGTATTCTGCCTTGTCTTCTCCTCTGGAGAGACCCCAGTTGTCCACAAGAGCACCCTGGTCGGCAGCATGCCCTTGACCACCTGTTCCTCCCTGTCTCACTCCTACACTGTTCGTTCTTGGTCACATATCACTTCCTAAGTAAACTGTTTGTTCTCCAATTCTTAGCTCACTATCCTTCTCCAAGGAAACACGTAAGCCAAGTGAGTGTATTTTGCTTATATTTCAGGTAAAATTTTTCCTGTTATTTCTTTTTAAAATGTTGGCTTCTAAAAAACGTCTCTTCTTGGTCTTAAGAATCTTCTTTATATTCCATAAAATCTTATATGGCCTAATAATATATTTTTATCTAGGCTAGAGCTCAAAATTGATCTTATGAACACAAAAATTTGGCAAGATGACGTATGTTCATAAAATATACAAATACTGCAAAATTGGATCCATGAAGACAAAGTTATTGACCCTCCTGATCTAGATACTGAAAGTACTTCTTTTATGGATATCAAAAGTGGGGGCTGGAAAAACTTTTAAAAATGGCATGATGTTTCTTCTGCTGATTTAAGGAAAATTTTATTAATCAACTGCATATTTTTATCAGACTAGTGTGAGTAATGTTTTGATAGATAATCTCTTCAATTTTATAAACATACTACTTGTAGATTGGCCTTAGAGTTGAAAAAGGAATGCATGTCCCATAACTACACGAACACAGTAAATTCTCTTCATTTGTTAGTAATTGATGCACAATGTTTTCCATTAATTTCATTCATTCATCCAGAAACAACAGCTCGGTACCTAATATCTCTGATATTCTGCTTAGAGAGAAAACAGGGATGATCTGCTTATTCAGTGATTTAAAATCCAGTGCATTTTTTAATTAAACTTATTTCATGCTTAAATGTTGAGTAAATACAAGTATCAATTTTTACTTCAGTTATCCAAGAGATTTTAGGGGAAAACTATGTCGGAAACTTGAAGATAGCTTTGAGAAAAAAAGCTGAAAGGTTTCTGAGATAGTTGTTCTCAGACTCACAAAAGACTTTGCCATTAAGAAAAAAGTTATAACAGAAGTAGCTTATACTTTGGGTATTTATTAAGAGAATCACAATCTTTATTTTTATTTTATCTTGAAACATTAATTGCAACAGATTTATGAATGACCTAATTCTGTATTAAGTTTTAGCAATAACTTCATTACAACATTTGCTATGAGAAATGTAACATAAAATTTTAAAAAGCAATTCTCAAATATTGTGTTTATTGTCTCGGCCTTGAAAGGTATTTTTTTTTCCATGATTAGCATGCCTATGCAATTTTAAGCACTTCTCTGGTTTATGTTAAATTGTATGTTTAATAATTTAGGGAAGTATGAAAGCCAAGATAAGAATTCAGATAAAATATCTATTCCCTCTACTCCCCCTAAACATCCATGAATCTATTTTAAAAAAAAGTGATTATACAGTTTACCATCCCAGGGTTCATTTACAGAATATTAAATCACAAAATTTATAATGTATCTTTATACATTCAGGTCTTCAGAAACGGTATATGCTTTAATTTAAACCAGCTAAAGATAGGAACTACTGTCTTTTATTTTCTTACAGATAATTCTTAAAGTTAAGAAAAATCTTGTGTGACCTAAGTTAGGATATGCTAAAATCCCACCTGCCATCACATTATTTTGCGGAAACAGTAGGATGAAATATATAGCCTCAACTTTAATGACAATGCTGATTTTTTTACAAAAATTCTTAGGTATTTGAATATTTATATTGATATACTGTGTCTTTTAAATGTAACAAGTCTAGATAGGGCCCGAATACATATAACGTCAATAAGCAAATTAAGTAAATTACCCTTATAATTTACTTACAAGGGTAGATAACCTCCTTATTTTGTTTCTCCAGAGTCTGTATTCCAGGAGTTGGCCATCATGGATGTGACTCGGCCAATGTTACTTAGGGGAACATCTATGTAACAGCAAGTAGCTAAGAGAAAGGATTTACAGTCATAAAAGAAAATAGTATGTAAAACGCCCCATAAATAAAAATGTTTCATCAATTTGAGGCTTTATGCAGTAAGAAGCAAACGTGCCTCTTGATAAGACAGAGTCATAAAATAAATGTGGCCTCACTGTATCTAGTCACAAAAGATGGCAGGTTACTTTTATAATCATGTTTTCCATAAACCTAATATACTTCAAGCATTTACTCATTTAGAAAAGACCTGCGTTTCTTATAAATCTAGATGTCTCCTATTTATGTTCTTAGATCTCTGCAATTATGTTGACTTGGTAGAACCAAAGACAAAGAAACTGCTGAAAATGAGATTTAAATCAACTACTTTTTATTGGTACGGGAGAGAAGAAACAGTTACAGATAGAGTGGAAAATGGATTGATTGATGTCTGCTGTTACTCGATGTGACTCACTACAACCATCTTACGCTTGTATCTTTATAGTGGAAAAAACACTTTCTATCTACCATTTCAGCTTCCTCTCTGCTGGGTGTGATAGATACGGACGTTTTCCCAGACACAAAAATAAACGCTGAGAGTATAATGTCTTGCTGACTTTTATAAAGCCAGTAAGTGGGGGAGATAAGACCCTAAATTCACTTTTCCCTACCGGCTAATCCATGAAGCTTCTCAAAAACACATGCCTATATTTAGAAGTGAACATTTATGTATGAGCATGTGTGTGTGTGAGTGTGTGCATATGTATGTATGTAAGTCAATTACTTTGTTATTGAACACGTTTGCTATCTTTAAGTCCCTTAATGGCCAATGGTACCAAAAGTTAGGATAGAAAGTTGACATAAAAACAGAAAATCCTGCCTACTGAAAGAAGAGCTAAGGGGGGAAAACAAAACAAAACAACAAACAAAATAACAACAAAAAATTTCTTCTGTCATTTTTAAATCGATCTCACCTAAGCTTCAAATTATAGTAAGATGAATAAGCCTCAAAGTGTAACCAAAAGATCTGATACAAGTTTCAGTGCTCTATTTCAAGTGGTCACAAGTCCTTTCCATATCGATGTTTTCTGCTATTCACTTTGCACTATTCATCCATTTTTGAAACAGCATCCTTCCATCTCCAGTTCATCTTATCTATTTCTTGTGATTATTTTTTAAGTTATCAAATATTCCTTTGAAACTCTTGAAAAATTCACCCTTGTGTCTACCTATTTTGAATATCCTTTGTCATAAGGGGCGGACACTCTGACAGAGTACAGTCTATTATCTGAACTTCACATGCCTCTGGGCACCAAGAGAAGGACTTTCTCATAGATCAGTACACACAGTTTGGGTAGACTAGTAGGCTTCCCACAATTCCCAAATATAATCAGTGCACAACAATGACTTTAATAACAATGATCCGTCTTATCAAACTATTTTTCCAGTTTTCCCCTCACCTGAAGGGAATCTGTGTTTACACTAGTGCAGGTCAATAATTTCTCTTAAATTATTTAATGATTTAAAGGTCTCCCCTCAAGAACACTTTTCCTTGATAAACTTATTTTATATTAATATATTCTTTGTTCTCCGTTCAAAACAATAACATGTGTTTCATATTTTCCTCCTTTAATCTCCATTTATATACTTTGCTTATCAACAATACTGCACATGTTGTAGGAAAGGAGACATGCCTTATTTGTCTTGAAAAAATACCTATTGCTATGCATTCTACATGCTTACAAAACTCTCTATAAAAAATAAATTTTATCTTTATCTCTATTCTTAGCAATAGCATACTTAATAAATCAAAGCCTCGAAAGCATAAATATTACTGGTCATGAGAAATATGTAACAGTTCACAAATAATGTGCGATATTGTGTCTTTCGTTCCTATGACATGTATAGGTTTATTTGTTGGACTTTGTCTTCTTTTTAATATTACAACCTTCAGTTGAGGGTCTACCAAATGCAAAGAACCATATTTTTGTGTTGAATAATGAAAAAAAAAATAAAAGGATAAATAAGGTCCAGAACTGCTCCTGTGGAATTATGTGGTCTCTTCTGGAATATAAAACCAGCACTTAGATTGGCAGAAGCATGGCAGAAAGGAAAATGAGTGTCAAAAGGACATAAAAGAATGTTAGGATGACTTAGCAGGCTGTATATGTCGTAAGAGTCAAAAAACACAGTAAGAAGTTTTCATGGAATAGATGCAATTTCCGTAGGGCCTGGAAAGATTTCTAAAGTAAAATGATTCCAGTATTGTGTTTTTAAAATAGATTCAAACACTTAATATTTTTTCAATCTGAATTTGGATTTTGATAGCTACCCAACTCTTACGTTGGACTGTCAACAATTCTGTGGACATACGAACTTTTTAGAAAATACTTTATATTGTTCTGGAATTGTTACATATATGTAACAGACACAGGACCAATAAATTGGTAAGTATCCTAAGGACTAGAACCACACTGTATATTTATTTAATGTCCCCCATACTAAGTAGAAGGCCAAGCACCTAAGATTTTTTTTTCCCCTCTCAAAGTGTGATTCACGAAACACCTGCATCAGAACCACCTAATGTACTGTTCAAAGTTTAGGTTCCTAAGCCTCATTCTAGACCCCTCAAGTCAGAAGAAATTAGAATTCCTAGTAAGAACGCCAAGTAATTCCCTGAGAACATTAAGACTTAATAGCCACTAATGCAAAGGGTGCTAAGCACACACATTGATTGATGCAACACAACAATACGGCTTGAACCATTGTTTTGACCTGCTCATTGGCATCAGTTTCAAGGTAGCATTTGCAAGAATATTTCTATCCTGAAGGATTTGTTGAGTTAGACTGGAAAGGCTGTCTCAAAAGTTAAATACTTCACACAAAGCTGTTGAGGAGAACAAAGGGAGGTCAGCAAGTGAACAGACAAAGGATTTGGACTTTATGCACTAGGATCCCAACCAGTTCCCTTATCCCTGGCCCCAGCCTCAAAGGTGGAATGGAGGAACACAAGTAAATTCCTAGGCGGCCTTAGGAAAGTCAAGAGAACATTTCTGGGAGAGAGAATCTATAGGTACCTCCTGAGGACTTCTGCACCAATGAGGCGAATGATCAGTATCGCAAAACATTGTGGTACATCAGGCTGTGTGTGTGGAGGGCCAGAAGAATAAGCCCAAATCAACCACAGTGGGTCACACTCCTGAGTGCCTGGAGCTAAGCATGAGGTCATTCTTATTGCCTAGAAGGGAGAGCAGAATCCAAACCTCCACCGGCTAAGACTGCACTCCATAGATCCCGTGCAGATCTGCATCACCAAATTTACATGGCCACAAGTCTGAAAAACAAATAGACCTCAAAGACACACTAGAATTATAAGTCTCTTGGGACACCTAGGTAGCTCAGTTGGTTAAGCGTCTAGACTTTGGCTCAGGTCATGGTCTCGCATTTTGTGAGTTTGAGCCCCACACTGAACTCTGTGCTGACAGCTCAGAACCTAGAGGCTGCTTCAGATTCTGTGTGTCCCTCTCTCTTGACCCCTCCCCACTTGTGCTCGCTCTCTCTCACAAAAATAAACAAACATTAAAAAATTAAAATTAAGTCTCAGCAAAAAGACTGCTTACTATGTATTATACCAAACTGAAGGTCTAGAGATAGTTGCCCTTAGTAAGCATCAGTAAGAAGAGACACAGCCATGGGAGGCTCAGGCAGTTAAAAATCTGACTTTGGATTTTGTCCTTAGGTCATGATCTGACCTTGTGAGATCCAAGCTGTCAGCGGGGCCTGCTTGGGATTCTCTCTCTCCTGCTCTTTCTGCTCTTCTGCTCATGCTCACTCCCTCACGAGCACTCTCTCTCTCTCCCAAAATAAACAAACGCTTAAAAAAATCCTAGTCTGGAATGAAAATCTATCAAAAGGAGACAAGCAAACAAAAACCAGAAATAAAATAATCCAACTGAACTTCATGCTCTAGAAGAGTTTGCCAAAACAAATTTAGTAAGTGTTGAAAGAGGAGACAACAGAACAAGAGAAGATAACAAGAGTGATTGCAAAGCACAGAGAAAAACCAAGGCAAGGTATTTATATACCTAAAGTGATTAAAATGGTGGATATCAGGGTTCCTGGGGGGCTCAGTCAGTGGAGCACCTGACTCTTAATCTAGTCTCAGGTCATGATCTTATCTGAACCTTGGATCAGGTTCTATGCAGACAGCACAGTGCCTACTTGGGATTCTCTCTCCACATCTGTCTGTCTCTCCTTCACTTTCACACACATTTTCTCTCAAATTAAATAAATAAGCATTAAATAAATGGTGGATCCCACTATCTCAAATCTATAAAAATAACAACGTTTTGGTTGCCTCGGTATTTATTGATTTAATAGTTCTGGGCCTTGAGACTTTTAAAATCTTCACAGATGATTCTGATGGGTAGCCAGGATTGACAACCTGTGAATTAGAAAAACCAAAAATATAATACATTGTGTAGGGCAACTGAAATAATGGAAAGAAGAGCCTAAAATTCAAGTCAATGAAGAAAAAAGCCAAAGAATTAAAGCAACTAGAAAATATATACTAGAAACAGAGGACAAAGAGGATAACTGGTGTCCCCTAAGAATAGACAGTAAAAGATGGAATAAAATGATAATCAAAAGTATAATAAATGAATATTTTCATGAGAGCAAGAAAAAATTGAATGTGAAGATTAAAGTTACACATTATCACAGGAAATAATTTTTAATGTTTATTGTGTTTGTGTGTGTGTGTTTAAGAGAGAGAGTGAAAGAGAGAGAGACAGAAAGAGAACACCAAGTATGCTCAGTGCATTGGCCTAGAGTTCGCCACAGGGCTCGATGATCGTAGATAGACAATCTGTGTGGCTAATTAATTAAACTTTATTTACATAGACACTAAAATTTATATTTACATGCTTTTCATGATTTATAGGTAGCATTTTTTTAAGTTTATTTACTTATTTTGGGAGAGAGAAAGATAAGGAGATTGCAGGCAGGGGAAGGACAGAGATGGAGAGAGAGAGAACCCCAACTAGGCTCCATGCTATTAGGGCAGAGCCCTACTGGGGCTCAATCTCACAAACCACGAGATGATGACCTGAGCCAAAATCAAGAGTCAACGGAGCCACCCAAGTGCACCATTATAGTTAGTATTAAATTTTTTTTTCCCAACCATTTAAAAAAAAACCCATTAGCTCACAGGTCTTATCAGAACAGGAAATGGGCCAATTTGACTGGACACCTGTAGTTTGCCAATCTCTATTCTAGACAAACATATCTCAACTCACATTTCAGATGGTATAATTCTTGGTTTCAGAAAACTGCCCTATGCATTATAGTATATTTAGCGCCATCTCTGGCCTCTATACATTGGAAGTTCATTGCCCATGTCTTCTGGTTGAAAATCACTGTTCGAGACTATTAACCAGGTATGCATTGAGTAAAACTCATTCCAGTTGTGAGGTTTATTAACAGAGAATTCAGAGGGACTTTTTCCTCAATCTGAACACTAACTTCATAAGGTATGTTATAATTACTTTAGCTGCCTTGATAAATAAAACTAAATTACTTTTCCCCTTGCCTTTTGGCTTTCATTTAAACTACAGTCAAGTCAATCCTCCATTCTTTATTATTTATGGTAAGATTCCATTCACATTGCCTTTCTAAGCACACTGGCATAAATAAAAACTTAGTAACACCATTTAAAATATAAAAGCAAAAATTATGGGGGCCTGTCTTTAAAAAAATGCATAATAGCTCCACTGCAGGTGGTAAAATTCCTATCAAGATTAGTTTAAGGTCCAACCCTATAAAGAATAAAATGCTTTAAGCATTATCAGGTCTAAATTTTCGTGATTTTCAGATATAGTCCGCAAACACAATTTTGGTTTGGGCTTCATTTGTTTGGTGCAACCAAGAAATATAAACATGTGAAGAGGACTCAATGCCACAATGAGAGGATTTAAATTCAATACTTGGTGAAAGGTAAAACCACAAAAGCAAAAGCTATGTGTCATTTGCATGGATGCAAGTGTGGGCATGAGTATTTGCATGAGTGAATATGTGTGTGTTTCTTGTGGTTCCAATGGACTTCTGCGGCAAAACCCAAGCACTAAATAAATGCTTATAAACTGGGGTGCCTGAACGGTTCAGTCAGTTGAGCATCTGAGTCTTGATTTTAGTTCAGGTCATGATATCAGGTTCATGGGTTTAAGCCCTATATCAAGCATAATATATATTGCAATATAAATAACTCAGCTGACTTTACCTTTTTATCATTCTTGTCATTCCCTACAAATAACAATTTAAAGGGCTTAACATTCAAAAATGAATCTCGTCTAATCATTCACATATAGAATAGTTATTTTATTAATGTGTTCAATTAGCAGTAATTGAGAGGCAACTATGTACTCAACTACTTAGTAGTGGCTGACTACTGGTGATCACCGGGAAAAAGTGTGGAAAAAATCACTATCTTATAGAATTTATAATCTAGCATTAGAAATTTTCATTGTTATGTCTCAAAGAAATCTTCCAATTGAAGATCAGTAATAATGTTTACTTAAAGACTGGACCCTCTCTTTCTATGCTTTTTCTTACCCTTTTCCAATTTCATTCCATGTACCAAAATGAAATGTCCCAAAGTTCCCTTTCTTTTTTCCCCCTAACTACTGGATAGCATTGGCTCTTATGTTTGGTGATCAAGAAATCAGCAATGATTGGAGCTTCCTCGGGACCTATGTGATCTATCGGTGGGAAAAACCATATAAACACAGTAAAATCTATGAGGAAAACAAAACAAACAAATAAAAATCCAGTTGGTATTACATCATGCTAAAATATGCTAGCTCCAGAACATAAAATAAAATTTCCTTTTGAAACAGTTCTCATACTGTCAGCCATGATCTCTAGGACTTCCAAAGAAAGTTCTTCCCAGATTTAGCTGGAAACCATGTGTATATTATAGATATCATTTATAGAATCAGAGAGTATTCTTTGGAGGTCCTCCAGAACTTTGGAGTAATTGAGGTCAACACGGAATCTGCTTGAGGAGGGAACCTACCCACAACCAGGAAGATGCAATGGATAATAAATTTAAAACATGGTTCAATGGACAGTGACAATCCATGATGGGGAAATGGACCATTTTTGCCTCCGAGATATTTCACTGCTCACTGGGTCAAGTTCACCTACTGGTTATTGGCGTGGCATTTTTTTCCCCATTGGTAAGCCTTTTGGTGTTAATTATGATCATGTACTATCAAATGCCCATAAGAGAACCCCACTCTGGTTGCTTGGTGGATAAGACACACTAGTTTTCAAACCGCTACTATCGGATTCAGTTGACTTTTGTTTTGTTATGTCATATTTCTGTAAATTCATCATGTTTAACATGGAGGAAAAAGGAAAATAAATTTTCAGTACATATTTTGATAATCTTAATGTACCAAATTCCTTTATTAATAATTTTTTCAGGAAAGTAGTACTCCTCTCTCCTGTCAATATTTAAAGATATGTCTTTTAGTCTTCATTTTCTGGAAAGACTTGACCTACCTCCCATTCACAAGGCATGCAGTACAGGATTAAATGCTTAGTTCAATTTATGACACTGAATATAGCATCAATTGTTTTATTTTTTAATTTATTTTTTTATATTAAGAGAGACAGACAAAGAGAAAGAGTAGGGGAAGGGTGGGGGAGGGGGGAGAAGAGAGAGAATCACAAGCAGGCTCTGTGCTGTAGAGCCTGATATGAGGCTCAAACTCATGAACCATTAAGATCATGATATGAGCTGAAACCAAGAGTTGGATGATTAACTGACTGAGCCATTTAGGTGCCCCTTCATTTTTGGCTTGCTTTTTTTGATGAAGAGATAGAACTATCAATATCTATAGATATATATAACTATATGAATACCAAAAAATGTTCATCCAAACAAGCAGCAACTATATATATATATATATCAGCTATAACATTATACTTGGGTAAATTCTGTAAAAATTTCTCTATAAAAGACATTTATTTGATAAAGACGGATAAGAATGCGAGATGAAGTGAGATTAGGAAACTCTTCAGAATTGCTATCTTTGCAGATCAAACTCCTGAGAACATAGATCTTCTGAAATAGAGTAGTGAGGAGGTAAGAGGTTTCCTGAATTTTGGAAAACTTTGCCTGCAACTTTTGAAGACACCCATTGAGAAACTTCTTCGTGATCGCGATCTAGATTTCCCCTCTAATCTTGGACTCTGACACTATCACACAGTAGGCGCAGGAGTAGGGGATGCTCTCTGTTTCTCATACCGCACCATACCCCCCATGAGAAAGGCCTAGGGTTATGTTTATCTTCCAGTAAGAAATGCTTGTAAGCAAAGGGATGAGAGCTTCCCACCCTAGGTATTAGACATCAAGGTGCTGTGATTGCAATGCAGCCGAGAGTAGCCTCAGGCAAGTAGCTTGGGGCCAAGAGTCAGGGTCTACTTCTTAAGTTAATACAACTCCAGCCTCAGGAACGGCCTCCAAGAGGTCTCCTGGCTTTTGACAGCCCCAGGGCCTCCACATCAGTTTTCTAGCAGTCTTTCATCCATAGTAAACCTGAGAGTAAAACAGAGTTTAGAACAAAGATATTTTTTCTCTCATATTTTACTCAGCGGTGACATTTATTGTGATTCTCACTTGCAATGAGTAAGCATCCAAAGGTAATTAAATCAAGAGCTGAATCTGTTATTTTTATTCTTCCTGCATTCATATTTTTATAGAATGACTTTAAGATCTATAAAAAAAATAGAATGATCTTTAAGAAAAGAATAACTAGGATTCTTTTTATTGTGTCCAACTCTTTGAAATTTTAGGATGTTATTTAAAAAAGGAGTATATAGCCATAGATAACTTTGTATCATTTAGAGTGATTTTTTTAATAATATTCTTCAGTGGTTGCCTAGAATCTGTTAGCACTATAGATATAATTTATATTTGTTTTAAAATGTCTCTTGCTATTCTGTACCCTGTGATTTAAGAAATGGTTTACGAGAACATATGAGACCGTATGGCAAGTTCTTAATGAGTAACTCAGATGATTAAACAAAATGTCACAGAATGGTGTGCTCACCATGTGTCTGGAAAGGCCTTATGTTCATTGAGGAGTTCAGGCTGAAGAGTAGTGTTTTGATCAACAGATAGTTTGAAGAAGGACATTCCACATCGCGGGGACATTTATTAAGTTAATTTGTTACGGTACTTACCATGTACAATAGAAATGAAAATTCAAAATTGCTGAATTATTTTCTAAACATTACCTCATTTAATCAAGAATCGATAATTTGATTAAAGAAATCTGTGAAAGCTGTAGCCGATCCTGGGTCTCTGTTACTAAAGTTGCTCATTTAAAAATTCAAATTAATGATCATTTTACTGGGGAAGAATATTCATCCAAATGAAGAAAAATAAAAAGGACAGAGGATTCTAGTTAACATTACAAACATAAACAGAACTCTGATGTCAAGAGGTGGGAAGGGACTGAGTCTTTACCACAGTGTAAAGTATGAGCTGAGTGAGCCAGGCTTAATGAATTCTGTCAGAAAATGGCAGGACTCCGGGTCAGGAACAGAAGACAGCTTATCATATGAACAGCAGTAATTCATGTATCAGCATCTCAACAGGCTCCCTGAACCCCAATTCCCACAGGAGGATGCCCCCTGTTTGGGCAGATGCTGTATTCCTGGAAAAATTCCCTGAGCTTAAGAACCCTCAATCTTTTATAAAGGGAAGTGTCTTCTGCCCTACATGGAGATAATCTCTGTCTTCCAAAACCATTAACTGGGAAACATCCTTGAAAAGGTCATCCAGAACCAAGGGAAGGAATGTCTGCTCACAAGACAGGTGGAGACACAATAAACCCCTGGAGAATGGTCTCTTAAAATCAGATGCATGGCTGATATTTAAACTAAAGTCTCCTTGTGGTCTCCATGGCTGATAGTTATAATTAAAGTCTCCTTGCAGTCTCCAGGTAGCATGTGGTATCAGAGTATGAGCGACAAGTTGAGAGCAGGACCTTTCAGGTGGAAAACTGAGGCAAAGAGAAACGACCAACTGTCTGAAGGTCAAACAACTCTTTACTGATGAAGCCGAACTGTAAGCTGGTCTTAACCACCATGACGTGCATCTGATGAAGAGCACCTTGTTCTCCTCTACCACAAACGCTACTCATGCGGGCATGACTGATTCATCTAACTCACACCTATTCCACTAGCAGCTGAAGCAATTATGTCTCTGCCTGAATGCGGAAGAGGATTGTCCAATATCTTTATATTCACATGTACCTTTGCAGTTTTTTAATTCGAAGACTATGATGCATGTTTGAGGTTTCCACTCAAGGGTGCCACTATGATACTAACCATAGTTCCTTGTTGTTTCTAATAGGCAACTGTAAGATAATTTTCAACTGGACATTGGAGCTCTGGACTGACTGTATCATCCCAGGAAAAAATGTTTTTTTTATACATTGTGTCTGAGATTCCTTTAATACAAAATAAAGTGATGATCTCTAAAGTTGTTCTAACTCTGTATCCAAGGCAATTATGTATATCTCCTGATGCCAATATTTAATATAATTCTGTATTTCTAACAATGATAGAGACTGGCAGTCTATATAAAACATTATGCCTAAGGAGGAAAACGAAAGTGCTAATGCTCATACTAATTAACCACGATGCCCTCAAGCTGAACTTGGGTGTAACTGCAGAATTCTTGTCACCACAACTTCCAGGGAGCTACTATATATTGATTAGAATGGCTATGTGAGATAAAAGCACTTTCTCTTTGGAAGATACTGCAGATCGGCACTTTGAAATTACTGAGAATAGAACAGTTGTGAAAAACCTAAACCCTTTTACCATGTATTTATAAAAATCAGAAAGATCCAGGGATGAACACAGTGATCATTCCCCTGAAGGAACTTGAAGTGTGGGGAGAAGACATGTAAATTGCCTGTGATAAAGTGTGTTAAATGCTCTACTCTAGATGCTTAGAATGAAATCATCAGAGGGGAGACTGAGTGTGCTTAGAAGATTTCACAAAAATAAAATTAGATACAAGAAACAGTTTATTTTATCTTTCAGAGAGAGAGAACACATACATGCCCAGGAGAGAGGAGGGGCCTGGGAGGGAGAGGGGGAGGGGGAGGGGGAGAGAGACAGAGAGAGAGAGAGAGAGAGAGAGAGAGAGACACAGAGAGAGAGAGAGAGACAGAGAGACAGAGAGAATCTCGAGCAGGCTCCATGCCCATTTATAGAGCCTGATGCTGGCCTTGATCCCAGGACTGTGAGATCATGACCTGAGCCAAAGTCAAGTCAGACGCTTAACCACTGAGCCAGCAAGATGCCTAAGAAACGGTTTATTTATTGGACCAAAAGGAAGAGAGTACTGCCATCCAAGAAGGTACCCAACAGTAATGCATCAAGATGACTAGTTTGGGATGGCTGGGGTGGTGGGAGAAAGTACGCAAGGACAGACATGAAGACTTGTCAAAAGTAACCTCAAGACTTGCACAGCATCAGGGGAGTAGTCATGTATAAAGTAGGAAATGGCATGTAATGAATAGTTTTTCAAGCAGAGGAACTAACACAATCAGAATTTCATTTTTATTTATTTATTAATGTTTTTTTAAATTTATTTGAGAGAGAGAGAGAGAGAGAGAGACAGCATGAGCAGGGGAGGGTCAGAGAGAGAAGGAGACACAGAATCTGAAGACAGGCTCCAGGTTCTGGCTAGCTGTCTGCACAGAGCCTGACACGGGGCTTGAACCCACGAACCGTGAGATCATGACCTGAGCGGAATTCGGACTTAACTGACTGAGCCACCCAGGGGCCCCTACATTTTAATTTTTAAAATGTATTCTGGTTGGCAACTTGATGAAAGAAGAGAGGCTGGGAGCAAGTCAGAGCTTGCTGTAACAGTCTAGAGAAGAGAGTTTCATCTTGGGCTGAATTAGTTGGGAAGGAGGAGAACGAATCAGCTGAGAAGCAGTTCATTAACCTACGTATCTAGTGAGCACCTGGAAAGGGAGGAAGAGAAGAATCAAGCCTGCGCTGTAAGAAACTGTGGCATCAGTAAGACAGTTAACACAGAGGATAAAATCTGAGACGCAGGGTAAAGAGGAGAGCATGGAAAGTTCAGGTTTGGACATGACTACTTAGAGATACTAAGAACCATCCAAACAGAGAGATCAAATGGAGAAACCAAATTGTACACTGGGACTTTGGTAGGAGTGCTGTGCTACAGAACTGCTAAAAGAAAACAATAATTTGTAGGTTAGGAAAAGAACCAGAATTATATTGTCAAAAATCCTCAAAGAGAGTAGTATTTCAAGAAGCAAGGAATCAACCAATAAAAGAAAACGGTCTACACAGGACCTTGTAAAAAGTAACTGGTCACCTTAGCCAAAGCATTTTCTTGGGGGGTTATGGAACCAGGCGGAGGATTGATTAAGAAATCAAAAACTCAGGTCCAGTAGAGCCACACGCAAATTAGGATGCTTTGTGATGAAAGCCACTGAAATCATACTCAAATTAGCTTGTCCGTCCCCGACGTGGGACAGCATATAACAGAAATTCCCAGGTAACCGAGGCCCCAGAATCACTTAATGTAGTATTTGAATGTAATCAGGGCATTTCTCTTTCCTTTGCCTTGACCTTGGCCATCTTCGGGACGTCTCATCCTAAAATTGGTTTCCCCAGGGCTTGGAGACAGATTGTAGGCGCAAGTTTATTTTCGTGCCAGAAAGAGATAGAGAGAAGACCCCCTAAGTAACGTGGACTCAAAGTCAAATCTGTCACTGTGGGGAGGCAAACTTGAAACAAGCTTATCCGGGACTGATAAGAACAACCAGGGATAAAAATCAAGGTGCTGCTAAACAAAACTTACCTGGTTGGGCCTGGAAGGTGGTTGAACAAAATTAGGTTTCTCTCAGGAAGAGGGGAGGGACATCATGTTGCCCATAAAGAGCGTCCAGTGTAAACTATGCAGGAGAGAGCTCAGTCCCTACAGGCCAGTGGCTAAAGGGGAAAAATACACAGCAAATTTATCACATTGTGCTTTTGTCTTTCATTCTCTGAACTGCTGTTTTGTGGGGTGTGATCACGTTTCTATGCTCAAGGAGCATGTGAGGGAGGAAACATTGCTAAAAGAGATGAGACTCTCAGATCAATGGAATACAGCCTCAGACAACAGGAGCTAAGGGGAAAAACAGCACAAGACACGGATCACAGACAAAGCTGAGGAATCGGTGGGGAGATGTGTTAGAGGATTGGGGGGAATTTAGGAAATCTTTTAATTTGGAAGGTGAGAGACGCTTTAGTCCTGAGGGCCTTATATATTTCCTGTAAAGTAGGAAGGGGTAGAGGTCACTTGGTAAGAGTGATGGGCAACTGGGTGCTAATTGGGAGTTTATAAGAAAAGTTCCCTTTTGTTGCTTCTCCTTAGAATACTCTTTCCGGTTCTAAGTCAGAGCGTCAGTGTGGTCCCCTGGGCCCCTGAAGTGCTCTCTGGCCCACCCTGACTCAGGACTGTGCTCTGAGGGCACTTGGGTGCTATCAATTTTAATCCCATACCCTCCTCTGTCTGCTTTTGAACCTCTGACCACCCCAGCTTCCTACCCTCTGTGTCCCTGGCTTTCCCTCTGGTGCTTTCCGCCCACATCCATATTTCTCCACTGTCTTCTGTCATGATCTTCGACCCCACTGTCTGAGCAAAGCTAAAGATTCCATTTAAAGAGAATGAAAATAATCTTGTTTCATCCCAAATAGCTTATCCCAAGGGGGAAAAAACACAGAGAGGTGGACACTTAAGAAAATAAAGCCAAAAGCTGCCATGGGAACAACGCCTCTAATTTTGTGTCATGAATACATTATTAGCCAGCACTTGATGAATACTGTATTCACATTCAAGAATGGCAAGATATTCATTAATACAAAATAAAAATACAAATATATTATTAGCCAGCACCCGATGAATACTGTATTTACATTCAAGAATGGCAACATACTTATTAATACAAATTAAGATACAGAGGTTAAAACCCAACTTCAAAATTATTTCAAAATAGTGTGTTTAGTAATCACAGCTTTAGGTAATTAGCACATGTCTTTATTTTTCTCATTACTTCATACCTTTGATTGAATCAAAATCCACGGTAGCCCGTGCCAGCAACCTCCTCCTAAAATCTTGGGCCATGGAAGTGTAAACTATCTGCCTATTTTACATAGCTTTCTTTTTTGTTTCATGTGTGCAAATACTACTATTCAGTATGACATTATAGAAACAGCTAGAGTCTCAGTTACAGAAAGTGTTTTTGAAATAGACAAAAGACTAAATTTTGGAGTGGGCCAATTCTGCTTTCTTTTTGTAGGAAATGGATACAGACGTGTTCTCCGTTCAGTGGTAGCATGACCTACATAAATTGTGTGTGGCTGGGATTTTCTCATTTTTCCCCACGAGAGGGAGGAATATCCCCTCCCCCACTGTCCTCCTGCTGCCACAAAAGGGGAAAAAATGATCACAGGAGCTTTGAGTACAATTTTTGTTGAGCTTGTTTTTTTTTTTTCCACCTTAGGTGACTAGATCGATAGACAGTCCAGCAGCTGAGAAAAAAAAAAAATCAGATGACTGGAACACAGCCAGAGGCAGTTTCTCTACTGTAGCAAGAGGCCATTCTGATATTACACAATCTAAAATAAATGCTATATAAGCAGATCCTTATATCTCAATAAATTTACAAAGGGAAGTGCAGATAGTAAACTGAGTCACAATAATACTAATGCCAGAATCACTCTTCTAAAGTATCCAGTGTAATGAAGTAGGCTCTCCAAGACCATTAGTGGCTTCCCAGTTATCAAAGTTAGAGGTCTTTACAGACATTAATTAATGTATGATAATCACCATGTAGCCAATGCTACTCCACGGGACTGCGGCCTAAGGTGGCGTCCCCATGCCTGGCCTTTCCCAATGAGCTGCATGCCTGTCTGGGAGTCAGAGGAACATCCGGCCTGAAAACCAGCTGAACAACCCAGCTCGTCTTCCTTGCCTGTCTCCACAAGGGACGCAGCTCCCGAAACTTGACTAGCTCTCAGAAGGGGTCAGGGGACTCCTGTGTCCCATCTTATTGTCCATTCCAGGGAACGTATTTATCCATTAAGTGTCGGTTCGTCCCAGAGCGTTTGCTGAGCTCCTACACTGGCTAAGCCATCAGAGAAATCAGCAAACCCCAAAAATCTCAGGGAGGTGCTTTAAGGCTTCCTTCTGGGCCCAGAATAGGCTTCTGATCTTCATCTCTTGGCTTTACCCAGTTTTACAAAATTCAACTCAGTTCTTATCTTTTGTGGAAAGTCTCACTTGGTCTCACTTTGTGCTTCAAGAACTCTGCGTAGGGGCTCTTCCATGCATGTCCTCATGTTCTAACTGTGTCAGGGCCTTTCCCAGCGGCCTCAACACCAAAAACTGCCTCAGGAGGAGTAAGTTTGTCAAGGAGACTTTGGTTCATGCGTTTCGTGACCACTTACCACCCGTAGGAAATGTAAGTGGCCGCACTTTCTTATGCTTTTTACAATGAACTGAAAATCCACCTTCTGAAAAATCTAAGGGTCCTTAGAACCATGCCATCTTACCTCATGTACCTGTGTAGCTCATTCCCTTTAAAGAAAGGTTTTCCCAATGAATTCCAACTATTTTGATAAATCCTTACATTCCTCACCCAAGGATTCGAGGGCACTGGGAAAGAGACCATTGACTACTGAATACTTATTACACATATTGAACTGTTTAACATTCATGCCCACCACATGGAATGTATGCTGGCATCTTCATTTTATGTAAGAGCAAACAGAGGCACAGTGAAGAACAGTACCCTACTCAGAATTCACGAGAGAAAGTGACTGTGACAGGACTGACAGCAGGGTGATCTGATGCCACAGTCTTTGTTCCTTTCAGCTTTATTATGTGTCCCTATCCCTCCCCTGGTCTACAAAACTTAAAGTAGATTCTAACGTATATATTTATATATATGATAAACTTACATTATACCCATATCCAGGTTCACGAGGTACAGTGGCTCCTTAATGGCAGAAAGCAGTCCTGATCTACACCTACAATTCTGCATGCAGGGATTTGTCCATACATGTCAATGACTTTCTAGTAACTGCCAACAGTTTTTGTCCAACTTGCACTGATTTATATGGACCCCACCCCCCGCAAAAAAAAAAAAAAAAAGGAAATTCTATAAAAACTGACTCTTCCCAGAAATTCTTTAAGAATGCTAACTCCAGTTATTTTTATCTATCATTAAGAAAGAATCTGCTTTGGGGAGCCTAGGTGGCTCAGTTGGTCAAGCATGGGACATCAGCTCAAGTCATGATCTTATAGTTCATGGGTTTGAGACCCGTGTTGGACTTTGTGTTGACAGCTTGCTCAGAGCCTGGAGCCTGGTTCAGAGTCTGTGTCTCCTTCTCTCTCTGCTCATCCCTTGCTTGTGCTCTGTCTTTTAAAAATAAATAAATGCTTAAAAAAAAATTCAAATCTAAAGATGATTGAGCATTTAGTCAAAAGGGTAAGATACTGAACTCCAAAATTCTGTAACAAAGCCTAACTTTGCATGCACTGGAAATCCTACATCTGAACTCCCTATAGTGGAAAATTTATAGCTTTCTTGGATGTACAATAGAAGTATTGCAAATTAACACTGAATTGGCACATATGTACACAATAATTGACTTGATATTTCCTGAAGCAGAAAAGAAACACATTTTCTAATTTTGCCCATATTTAATACCGAAAGCTCCTTATTACATATGTGCATAATATAGGTATATTATACTCTATTCCAAAGGATAGATCTATTTAAAATTTACATCCAATGTTACTTTAATAATCTTAAGTGGAGTTACAGCACTTTATTCTTGTTATAAAAAGTGATTTTCAGAATATCTCTAAGGGCACCTGGGTGGCTCAGTTGGTTCAGCGTCAGAATTCGGCTCAGGTCATGATCTCACAGTTTGTGGGTTCAAGCCCCACATTGGGTTCTGTGCTGACAGCCAGCTCAGAGCCTGGAGCCTGTCTTTGGATTCAGTGTCTCCCCCTCTCTCTGACCCTCCCCTGCTCATGCTCTCTCTCAAAAATAAATAAAACATTAAAAAAATTAAAGAAAAGAATATCTCTACAATGTGCATTCATCAGATGGTTTAAAATGTTGTTAACAAGCAATTAAAGTGTCTTTGACATTTAGATGCTGAATCCATTTGCTGAAGATATGCCCATCTTTGTTTCATAACGTACTTTATATCTCCTTCATTCTTACTCTATGCACTATGCCAAAATTATTTTCCCAAAAGTGGGGAAATAAGACATATACACATTGTCTTGAAAGAGAATAAAAAAAGTTTGCTGACACACAAGAATAGTTGTGTCAAAATTGGGACTTTTAAATCTTTAGTCATTCAGATACCTATCTTTAATCTCATTAAAATTGGAATTCCTTGGGGGGCCTATGTGGATCAGTTAGTTCAGCCTCTGACTCTTGGTTTCAGCTCCAGTCATGACTTAACAGTTTGTGGGTTCAAGCCCCCCATTGGGCTCTGTGCTAGCAGCATGGAGCCTGCTTGGGATTCTTTCTCTCTCCCTCTCTCTCTGCCTCACACCAGCTTGTGTACACTCTCTCTCTCTTAAACAAACTTTAAAAAAAAAAAGTGTCATTCCTTGTATTATAGTTAACATTTGATTTTTTTTTCTTACAAAATAGAAAAATAATGGAAATTTTGGGGGTGCCTGGTTGAGTTAGTCAAGTGTCTGACTTTTTTTTTTTTTTTTTTTTTAAGTGTCTGACTCTTGATCTTGGCTCAAGTCATGATCTCTTGGTTCATGGGATTCAGCCCCATAGCAGGCGGGGAGCCTACTTGAGATTCTGTCTCCCACTCTCTCTGCCCCTCCCCTACACACACTCTGTCTCTGTCTCAGAATAATTAAATAAATTAAAAAATAATAATAATAAAATGAAAACGAAGAAAAATAATGGAAATACTGGCTTAAACCTTACAGTGGACATGAATACAAATCAGCAGCACGGGATTTTCATCATATAAATAATTTGGAAAAACATATGCTCTAGGAAGATTGTTCTATTTAAATTTTATTCTCAACTGAATATCTAAAATTAGTCTTCTAAAAGGAACACTTCATAGTGTGTATTACCATTTTCATGGGAAAAAAAACCCTCAAAATCCATGTTTAAATGACTTAAAAGAATGTTAAATATTAATTCACTTTGATTCTGCCATGAAAAAAAAAGTCCCAGTGTAATGAGCCACTATTATTTATTAATTTCAAATGCAACTTATTAAAAATGTACTCATTGCCTTAAGGCCTTTGGGAACGCACTTAAAAACACAAAAAATATATTAATTAAGTATATCAATAGCCCAACTACTCATTAAAAAGAATAACAGGATTAAACAATGCCACACCAAAAAGATACAGTCCATATTTTATGTACATAGAATTTAACTATGATAGCTTGTTCACTATCTAGACTGAGAGTGTTATCGGGATTCTGTCAGATTAGGATTTTTTAATTAATTAATTAATTTGTTTGGTTAAGGAAGGGTAAGAAGTTTAATTTAAGAAAGAAAAAAAAAAGAAGTTTAATCTATTCTAGTAACATCGTGACTGTTAGCTATGACACAACAGAACAGCACCTTGGCTAGTACATGGGGAAGACTTCTAGAACTTCATCGGGAGACCAGATCCTGATCATTTAACACTTTCTTAGCACAAGAGTATAATTCTATCTCTTCTCCAACTATCCAACCTTGAGCTCATTGTGCATTTGATTTAAAGGCTGAAAATATGTAGCATCTATAGAAAAGGAAAATTCTGCCAGGAACTGGTGTAAGTGGAAACCTCTCTACTTTTTAATTAAGATTTTGTAAGACCCCCATCTGCCCCAAATATCTCCTCTGCAGGTTGCACACAATACTCGAATTCTCAACCATGAGCCTTCAGTTCTATGGTGGGGATTTCTAACAAAAAACAGTGTGAGACCCTTATCTAAACTGGGGGGAGGGGGGGGGCGGGTGTGGGAAGAAGGTGCATCAAAAGGAAAGAAAACTATTCAAAGAAATATCATCATCCGTTTTGCTGAAGGGTAGCTCTGACCTACCACCATATTGGTCCACTCATATACTGGTTTTTACCTTAAGTAATAAAGTTCCTCTTGTGTTTATTAAGAAATGCAAATATGTTTTAAAACAATTATGAGGGCACCTGAGAATCTGAGAATCATTATCCAATTATTATAGGTCACAGACATACCATGATCAGGGGACTGGCTGGGTCTTTACACAGAAACCTGCCACTACTCAAAGGAAGCAGACTTAAGGAAGGAAATCGCCAAGTGTGGCTTGTGAGACAGGAGAAGATGAAAGTGGGGCTTGGATGAGAATAATAGAAGTATTAAATCTCAAAGTTTGTAGGCCTAATTTAAAGATCAATGAATCCAGGAACAGGTCCTAAGTACTTCTACAACATCTCTACCCAGGAGTCATCTAGCTGCTATATGAATGCTTCGATGGTTATTAAAATGTTAGGTAACTGAGCGGACACCTCGCCACCATCAGGCTCCTGGTTCTTCTCCAGTGTTATGTTTTCCTGTCCTCTAACTTCCTTTGATGTGCCTTACCAATCCTCTCGCTGCTCCTCAAACACATCAAGCCTCAGGGCCTTTGCACTTGCTCATCCTCACTCAGTATTTAGAAAATATGTACTGAACCAAAGAACAGAAAGGATCACCAGGTGATGGTTGGTACATGTCAGAAATCTGAGTGTATTTTATGCTCTATCCTCTGCTTCTACTGGGAAGAGTTTATAAAGCATTGGTGTAATTTTTTCATTAAATGCTTGGTAGAATCCAAAAAAAATTTTTTTAATGTTTTATTTATTTTAGAGAGAGAGAAAGAGACAGCACGAGCAGGGGAGGGGCAGAGAGAAAGGGAGACACAGAATCTGAAGTAGGCTCCAGGCTCCGAGCTGTCAGCACAGAGCCCGACACGGGGCTCAAACCCACGAACCATGAAATCATGACCTGAGTTGAAACCAGATACTCAACCAACTGAGCCCCCCAGGTGCCCCATCCTCCCTTTAAATGGCAGCATCTAATCTACAATAAAGCGCCACTGAGGGCTCGTTCCTCTCAGCAAACACACTGCCTCACTCCCCTGTCACTTCCTAGATCAATGCCGCCCCCATCACCTCCTGCCTAGACGCATACAACTGCTTCTAAAGTGCAAAGTCAAGTCTAGTTTCAGTATACTTGTTAATAATGCAGTGCAGGAATATTCCTAAAATACCAGTCTGTCCATTCCACAGGGCTTCTAATTTCCCCAGGTAAAATAAAAACACTTGCATGCTTCAAATTTTTTTTTTTTAATCTTCAGCCTCCTCTTTCCCTCATTTCATATCTATTCAAAGTATCTGATTAGAGATACTACCTCCAAAAAGCCTTTACCAATCTCCCTGAACGACACTAGGTTCCCCAGGTAGGGACCGTGTAAAAATGCACTGCATCTTCTTTCATACTGAAGTTATTATAATGCATTCTCTTTGCTTGCTTACTTATTATATCTTTGCTACTAATAAGACTGTACGTACTCTGACATCAAACAGCATGTTTGCCTTATTCAATAATGGGCTTCCAGAGCTTAGCATAAGTAAATAATCAATTTAATATAAATTGTTAAAAACAGGAAGAGATTCTATCCCAAATCTCAGGATGTCACCTTAATCTTGGATTGGCTATTTTGGCGTAGTTACAATAGGGTTTACCTGTGTGAGGTCTCCAGTAGCTGATAGGGTCTGAATGACGCGATTACACTGTTGTTCAGACCAGGAAAGCACTCCTAACATCAGCCTTTCTGTGCTGAGGACCAACTACATGTCAGCCACTCTTCTAGGTGCCAGAGTGGTGGAAAAGCTGAGGTCCCCACTCTCTGAGCTTACATAATTGTTAGGGAGACAAGGAATGAATACACGCAGAAAAAAACAACATCATTTCTGGTGAGAAAAGCTGCTCTAAGGAAATCCAAACCAAAGATGGCTAGATAGTGTCTGGGAAGGTGCCATTTTTCTATGAAACAGTCAGGGGAGGGTTTCTCTGCCTAGCGGAAGAGCCAGCATCTGCGACCTGGCAATATGGACCCGCACATGCAAGTTTCTAAGAGGGAAGTGGTTTGCTAACAGAAGCCCTCAGTGAACATAAGTTGGCGAATTTCAGGGACAGAAAAGGTGGTGTGATTGCAACATTGAGAAATGAGGCAAGGGGCCAGATTATATACAGCTCTATAACCACTGTGACTCAGAGTCATTGTATTTTAAGTCGAATGGAAAACCACTGGAGCATAGCCATCACCTAGAAGACCAAAGTTCATCCACACAGAGTCCAATATATCTCAAAACTAATATAGTGATTCATGCAGCACACACATTTGATACTACTTCTGTTTAGTAACTCACAAATCACTATAATTAGGAGGCAGGTGAAAATATGACCCTCTCCCCCTCCCTTTTCTTTGCTTCTTTTCTTTTATTCAGTAAGCTCCAAAGTAACTAGCCCTGGGGGGAGATAAAGTGATGAATAACCTCATTCAGCTCAAAGAAACAACAACAAAAAAAAATCCCCAGTTGAATGGTTCACTGCAAATGGCAAAATGGTCATTGTTTAGTGGATGAGGTTTCCTCTCTTTAGTATCCAGGCAAAGACTAATGATTTCCCTCCAAAGCTCCCACTTTTAAAAGAATGAATAAGCCCCCAAGGCCTCAGAGAGATAAGTATTACTTTCCTCCCAGTGGCTCAGCTAGTGACAGAGAGGGGAAAAGAAACTGGACCATATTTCAAAGCCAAGACCTATGAATGTGATCATAGATACTGGACTTCCGAACTCCCTAAATTGTTTGGTATCCAAACAGCTTTTATGCCATTCTGTGTATTTTAAGCCTCATCCATAAATTCACTCATCTGAAATGGGGTCGCTCCGAATATGATTCTGGGCTAACCTCACATCAGATCCCAGAATTCCCTGGCTTCCCAGAGGACACCCAACTCTGCAACCCAACCCGACCCAACTGCTCAAAGACTCCAGTGAACATGGAAGATCAGTGATCATATTACAAATACAGCAACTGTACCAAATGCAGGTATTTATCTGCATCGTTTATTTTCTAGGGACAAATTTCCAACAACAATAACAACAACAAACTACTACAGAATAATTACTTGCCTTTTTGAAGCAAAACAGCACATTGAATGCTAATGTAAGGCTCAGCGCATTGCTTTCCTTCTCTCATCTCTATTACGAAAAATGCCACGGGTTAATATATTTGTGCCCCACTGAGAATTAAAGAGGAAACAAAATGCTTAGCGTTCATAATGAGGTCATGCATTAATGTAGGAAGGTCATGCCAGATCACGTATAATAGATATGGCAACATTATTTTCCCCAGTAGCCAAAGGGGACTCAACTCAATGATAGGCAATGCTTTGAGAAATATTTATTTTTGATGTGAAAGGAAATAGAATGAGAGCATTCTGGTTGATGGAAACCATAAATAAGATTTTCCCACAAAGGATTAGAAAGCAAAAATACTCTTTCTCACAAGCTGTATCACCTCTAAGTTCAAGGACCGGGTGAAGAGTCACAGCATTTTGTGATGGTAGTGAAATACGTTGCCCAAGTTTCATATGTTGAAACTGACTTTAGTTCTTAGGAGAAATTATCAGACAAAATGAACTCAACGTTGGTGCTAGAGGCACTTGAAAAAAGTGATAGGCAAAAACTTTAAATGGAGTACAAATTCATAAATTTTAACCCATCAAGTAAAAACTAGCATGGGCTGTTTAGAAAATTAGTCTTATTGAAAAATTTGGTTTCATATAGGTTCCAATTTTATTTTTCAAAAAGCAAATGAGTTTGAGAATTTTAAAGGTGACCATTTGTATAAAAGCACCTTTAGCACTCAGGATAAAAAATGAACATATTGCACTTAAGAAATATACGACATGAGTTAGTTTTGTGCTGAAACTTTTATATACTATTTCACCTCTTATAAAACTCATTGCTATTTGTATTACATAAATTCTAGCAAACAAAAAATAATATATTAAGTATTTAAGGAAAAGTAGGTAGGCGCTGGGGTGGCTCAGTTGGTTAAGCATTCAACTTCAGCTCAGGTCATGATCTCATGGCTTATAGGTTGAAGCCCAGTGAGGGGCTCTGTCCTGACAGCTCCGAGCCTGGAATCTACTTAGGATTATGTGTCTGCCTCTCTCTCTGCCCCTCACCTACTCCTGTTCTGTCTGTCTCTGTCTCTCTCAAAAATAAATAAGCATTAAAAAATAATAATAAAAAGAAAAAAGGAAAGTAGGGTTGCAGTACCTAGGTGGCTCAGTCAGTTAAGCGTCCAATTTCAACTCAGGTCATGATCTCATGGTTTTTCAGTCTGAGCCCCGCACTGGGCTCTCTACTGTCAGCGTAGAGCCCGCTTCGTATCCTCTGCCCCTTGTCTCTCTGCCCCTTTCCTACTCATGCTCTATTTCTTTCAACAGTAAACATTAAAAAAAAAGGGGGAGTTAATCTATATAACTAATCTATGAAAGAAGACATATCAATGGGCATTGAATAGACACAGCACGTGAAATATGAACAGTGGTCAAAGTGATGAGTAAAGAAATTACATCAGGTCTTTTCTGTTTAATAAATTGAAGTTGAAGAACAATAACTTCAGTTAGTACAGAAGTTGCCAGGAATCCAAAAATGTCTTATAAATAGGATAATTTTAATGACAACTTACAGGCCTTTGCATGATGGCTACCATTCTGGAGAGAAGTTTGTGAATATTTAGCAATTCAATTTCTAGGAATTAATCTCAATGAAATAATGATAAAGAAATGCAAAAACATACATATAAAATATATACACCAGAATATGGTTTTCATTAGTGAATACCTGAAAACAGCTGAAGTGTCCCACAGCAAGGAGTGATTTAAACACTGACATTATATTTGCATTCCAAAATACTACTCGGCTACTTAACCAATGTTTAACTTTGGTGGACGTGGGTAGGGACATTTTCATTCTCAGTCCTGTTTTCTTCTAGGTGGTTTCATCAGTGGACATGCCTGCCTTCTCTTTATCTGGTCACATGTCCTTATCATGGAGACATGACTCAATCTGCTCAGGGAGCTTGGGAACCGGGAAAGGGTTTAAGGACCCTGCCATGAGCTCTTGGGAATAAGTTTTCCTGCAGGTAGCATTTGCTATCTTTTACAATATTTAAAATTATCTGGATGGGAGTCTTCGAGAGAAAGACCTATATCAGGCCAGGATAATCTGTTGCTGGGTAGGTATGCTGTCTACATTGGGTTCGGTATTAATAGGATCCCTTGACTGAACGTATAAGCCACATCTTCCAAGTTAGTCTGTACCATTATTTATGATGAAGTGTTGGCTCCTTTCTGCCAACACTTTTGTCTTATACTGCAAATGTTTAGAAACTGGACAAGGAAGAGAAGTGTTCTGCATTGCCCCCATGAACACCTCAACAGAACAGAAAAACATCTAAAGTCATAGATGTGTTCACACTGTATTGTTAAATGGAAAAACAAAAAGGGAGACACAAACACTATAAAGTGCTATGCAAAATATTTTAACAATATATATCTCTGCTAACAAATTGAGTGCTTCATATTTAAGTTCTCGTATTTTAGTTTATACGTATTTTCGAGTTTTCTGCAATTAGGTTGTGTTATTTTTCTAATTAGACTTAATTTTTTAAGATTTTATGTATTTACTGTGAGAGAGAATGAGCATGGGAGGGGCAGAGAGAAAGGGAGAGAGAGAATCCCAACCAGACTCCATGCTGTCAGCAGAGAGTCCAATGTGGGGGGTTGAACTTGCAAACCCTGGGATCATGACCAGAGCTGAAATCAAGAGTTGGACACTTAAGTGACTCAGCCACCCAGATGCCCCTATTTTTCTAATGAGTTGCTGTGGAATTCTGGAATGTTCTCTCCAAAAGGCTACTATACACAAAAAAGAAACACATCTGTGTGCAGTGACTGCCCTGATTCTATATGAAGACAAAGTACTAAGTTAGATGAACTCACGAGTCCACCCTTGACCTAGAAACAAGCACTACATGTTTGATAACTCAGTGAGAACATTACTGAAGCTTAAATTGCTTTCTCTGACAGGGCACCCGGATGGCTGTCTTAGGTTCAGTGTCCAACTTTGGCTCAGACCATGATCTTTCATTCCTTGAGTTCTAGCCCCGTGTTGGGCTCTGTGCTGACCACTCATACACTGGAGCCTGCTTTGGATTCTGTGTCTCCCTCTCTCTATCCCTCCCTGGTTCGTGCTCTCTCCCTAAAGGAAATACACATTAAAAATGTTTTTAAAAATATAAATTGCTTTCTCTAACAATTTTAGCACAGAAAACCTGAGCACCTATATGAGATTTTAATTTCCTAATGCATTCATTATCTGGCCAGAGCTATGGGTGATGGTAGCTTTGTAGTCAGATTTACCTAAAGGTTGTTCCTCTGGCCTATATGGATATTCAGAGGTTCAATGGAATGCTTCAGATCTGTGTTAAAGAGTAGAGAGTCTTCTCCAAAAAGACTTTGAATGCTAACATTTTTTTCTTTTATGAATATATGCATGAAATTTTGCAGTATGATCATAACTCCAAACTGAAAAATACTGTTACTCCTCAGAAAGAGCTTGTCCCCATTCTGCTCAACCTAGCTCTGTCAGTAATATACATTCATAAATACACATTTGTAACAAATTTAAATTTCGATAACTCTGGGTATACACGTCAAATTATAGGCATAGCAAAGCATAATTAGCAAAGTTTAAAAATAGCACATTTTGCAATCTTCAAGCTTCCAGAAAACTACCATATTTTATGATATAGTCAATCCAATTTCCCAGTTTGTTGAGGAATATTTCATTTGCTGCTGCATGATTTCTGAAATCACATTCACAATCCTAGTCCTGTGCTCCGCAACCAAGTTTAGCTATGAGGAATAAGTGGCAGTTTGTTTCCATAATACTCTTATTCACAGAAACGGGAATTCAAACTTTAGGACATAAACATATTACACACTAACACAACTTTCCCCCCTAGATGTATGGAAGAAGTCTAATGAAGCTTCTTATTGGAATGATGGATCTTTCTATGCGTGGTCAGTATCTGGCCCTGTAGCATGCTCCAGAAGACTATCTGATGATTTTCGAGTTTACACTATACATGAGCACTTTCAAGGCACTGAAATACACAATTAAAAATTTCAACAGTTAGAGTGGGTCCCTCTGCCCTTTGAAAAGATTTCAGGACTAAGCATACAGCTGTACGGCACGCACACAGCTCCAGAACACACCTCCAGGGGGCGCCACTCACAGAGGATGTAAGGTGGATCACATTCCCAAAGAGTCATCTCTGTCTCTTCTCATGTGTCATTCCTGTCTCTCCTCATGTGTACCAGCTGCCAGGTTTATTCCAAGAGGACTGAGAGTTCACAGTTCAAACCCAGTACAGCCCAAGGCTAGACGAAGGAAGTTCTCAGGCAAGAGGCGTACATACATGCCTAAAGAGGTCTGGGGATGCCAAAGAGTGATGGAGATTCCCCACCTTTCCTGACAGGGAATCCTGTCACGAAGCACAATTATTAGTCGATGTGTAGGCATTAAGGAAATCATCTGGTCAGAGGACACAAGGAAGAGAAGAAAACAGGGAACAGGGACGAATTGAGGGTTCCTCTAGGTTGAATACTATTGAAGGTGGTGTACATTTTCTTTTCCTAACCTTACAACAACTTTATTTAAGTAGATTAGTTTTGTGGCTTGGATAATAATGGAAATAAGAAAGTTATTATTAAGCAATGTAGAGGAAGAAAATATCAAAAGAGAAAGAACCAACAAATAGGAAAACAAAAACAAGCATGCAAGCAAAAACAAAGTTCCTATCCCTAAACCAGCAAGTGAGTGGATTTATCTGGCACTAATATGAGTCTGGATTGGTCAAAGGAGAGAAATTCTATCTCATTCTTACGCCTTCCAATTCCAGCAACCTGAAAAAATTCAAACTTCCCCAAAATGATCCACACGAATGTCTATTCAGTAATGGGGGATGCACACTTGTTTAATTTTGCTTTGTTGAAATATTTGTAGACATTCATTTCAATATACAATTAAAAGAAGATAACAAAGGAAAAAAAACTAACTCTCAGCTTATTTTTGCTTTATTTTCTGCCATGGGGCCTAATATTTGAGGTTGAAAGAGTAACAGAACACAGAACTATCGTTCTTTCTTTCTGGAAACAAGACTAACCAGGGATCAAAGTGCAGAAAATGAAAAAGATCGCCTGCTTAATTTCTATCATCTCCGTACGTTCTATTTGATATTAAACTGTCCAACACCTTCATAGTGTCTCCCTTTTATATCTAACTCCATTTGGGAAGATTATCCTTAAGAAAATTTAGTTAGCCAAGAAAACAGATGGAGACGGTGTGATTTCCTTCTATCCGTACTTTCCCTCAGGTTGTTAATGACAAATGCATTACAGTTATTTATTGCAAATAGATTAAAGGTGTCTGTATGGTTCAATTCATAGCAATCTTGTACTTTTAAAATGTTTTGAGAACTGGGCTTCCTCCCAATGCTGACAATGAACATGGTTGCTTTCTGGGGGACTATATTCCTTAGGAGTACTTTTCTTTATGTTTATTACTTTAAAAAATAAAGGTACCATCTGCTCTTGCCTTATAGTATACACTGTTTAGAACCTCCGGTCATAACGAGAATAACTATGGTGTACGTCCACATAGTCAATTTCATCTGCAAATCATTAGCTTCGCAGCCCTGTCTTTGTGCCCTACAAGGGATGGCAATGACCACAAAATGACTGTACAAACAAGATGTTTTCTAGGACACATGGACACTTTAGACTCTCCAAGTTGGCCGATGGAGCAACAGAATAATAGTTATTATTTTATAGCTCAGGGTCATAAATATGCATACACCACACAAGTAAAATCTTTATGATTAATTTATGCCACATGATGTTAGATAAATACTTGCACTTACAGACATTCTATTTAATCTTTCTTCCAAAAGAGTTTAAGACAAGGAACAGACATAGGTCAAGGGACACAGAGTACAGACATGATGATGACTAGTCTATGACTGCAAATTCATTCTATAAGAAATAAAGTTATTTTAAGTACAGTTTCATAGGAGCTATGCAGACTGTAACATTCTTCTTTAATAGCTAAACAGTGCAAGTGGGCAATAATAAAGAGTAGAATGTGCAAAACGTTACATCAAAAATTAAATGTACTCTAATTGGTTTTTAACCTCGGATCCACGGATATTTTAAAGTTATATGCAAAATTTTGATGATTTTGTGCACTTGCACATTTCTAAGAAAGGGCTCATTCACAGGTTCTATTAATTTGCCTGAAGTTCTACTCTCTAAGCGTATAAATGCGATGCATTTTAATAAAATATTGTTTTTATTTAATTATTCATCTGTTTTTAAAGTTTGTTTAAAATAAAGCACTATTTAAATGCACCAGGTACAGGAGACTATTCATCAAACATCTGACTTTTTTTAAAAAGGATGGTAAACCACAAAGCAACACAGGGAATTTAATGAAGGGAGATGGTTATCAGTGTTCAAACTGTTAGAAAAATAGACTAAATAAAGGCAAAGCTGAACATTTGTCATGTGAATACTTCTCAGCAAGGAACTGGCATCGGGTTCATAACTTTGGTGCAGTGATGTTTGATCCTCGTATTTTAAATAACAACAGGTTTGATTGTATCGTGTTGTTTCTGAAGAACTCCTGCGCAGATACTAGGCTGATAACTTATATATATATATTATTGTATATATATAAATTACTGCATAAATTAATAGGAGTCTGAAATGGAGTGGCTATTTCCTTCTGTTTCCAACACTGTTTCTATGGATGTTAAGTTTGCTTCATGTCCATCAGTTAAATGATTCTGCTGCTCTGTCCACAATCTTAACAGTTACAGATTTGGCAGATTCCCTTTGTATTAAAAAAGAGAATGGGCACCTGGGTCGCTCAGTCGGTTAAGTGGCCAACTTCAGCTCAGGTCATGATCTCATAGTTTGTGGGTTCGAGCCTTGCATCAGGCTTTGTGCTGACAGCTCAGAGCCTGGATCCTGAATCAGATTCTGTCTCCCTCTCTGCACCTCCCCCACTTGTGTTCTGTCTCTGTGTCAAAAATAAATAAACTACTAAGAAAATTTAAAAAAAATCTCTTTAAAGAAGTATGTATGGTTACACAAAATATCATCTTCACTTGGAGTGCAGATTTGATATCATTTTCTTTTTTTTTAATTTAATGTTTAGTTGTTTTTGAGAGATGGAGAGACAGAGAGCGAGCAGGGGAGGGGCAGAGAGAGAGGGAGACACAGAATCGGAAGCAGGTTCCAGGCTCTTAGCTGTCAGCACAAAGCCTGATGCAGGGCTCAAACCCACAAACCATGAGATCATGACCTGACCCGAAGTTGGATGCTTAACTAACTGAGCCACCCAGGCGCCCATGAAGAGAAAAATTCTTAAGCATCGACAAGTAACAAGCTTCCCTAAGGGCTCAATGGAGGGACAGAGGAGTATTACACTTGTATTATGGCCTCACCCTTCCTTATAGGTATAAAAACCAATACTCTGTCTAGATTCAGGACAATGGTATCAGACACTTCAGGAAGAAAAAAAGGTAACTGACAGAACAGCTTAAATATTCATCCCTGTTAAACGCATTCTTGCCTATACTCTGCGTCATCTCCTGTCCTCCCATTTGCCAGATAAGCACCTTATAATTAAAGCACCTAAGGTATTTTATTGTGATTGTGTAACTCATTTCTCTCCTCCAATAGTGTCTGTTCCAGTAAATGATATGGAAAGAAGGGATCTGAACCCCTAACTCAGCTGACTTTTCGTCCAGTGTCACACAGCATCATGGAGCTTGGTTACAATGACCTGATAAGACCTCTAACAAGGAGAAGTTTGAGTACAGGTTGAACCCCAAGTCTCAACGAATGTTTTCATGTAGAGATGTAAGTAGACATCTGTATCACAAAATGCTATGGATCTTAAGTTTATTCTAACTCATGTTTGAAATGTTATTGAATACCATTTATAACTCTGGACCACCAAAAATTAAATTTTATAGAATTTTAGAACTTTAATAGTTGCTTTAAATTTCTGTAGTCTAAGGGTTTTGGAAAGCATGTTTCATTAAAAAATGCCCCATAGGGCTGGGGTAGGCAGAGGAGTATAAAAAAAGAAGTAGGTCACAAGTAGAAATGATATCATTTCCTAGGTTTTAAATATTAGACTTCCCCATCAGCTTTTCTTTGATTAAAGAGTTTTACAGCCAATAACATCTTTAAAAGCATTGCTTTGTTCCAATTCCTTACACAGATAAAGCCCGAAGAAGTAAACAGTATACCCAAAGTAGCTTTGCCTAGGGAGAAGAACTTTTTCAAAAAGTTAATATTTTCAAATCAGTTGATATTGGATTCAATGGCCTTATTTATCTTTTGGCCATTTATCTATCTTTGGTTTTATACATTTAAATTTATTCATTACTCAATTAAAATATTGAACCAGAAGTTAACATCATGTTGTTCTAGAAGCTTGAATCTATGACCTTACTCACGGGGCTAGAAAATGGATGGAATCCTGGGCTGGTTTGCTAGACCCAAAAGAGGAGGTAAGAGAAAACAGGGACTCATTCAGCCACAGGAACGTAATCCTTCACCACTTGGACAAGCCTCCTTGCAAGCATCTCTGGATTTAGACTTCACTCCTTTCTGCCATCTCCCAGAACTTGCTGGAAGATTCTAATTTACATAAGCTGGCCAAATATTTGATGGGTTGCCTCAGAGTTTACTGAGCTTGATCTGAGGATCAAGATGGAAACAAAGTGCAGTGTGCCCTTTGTTAAGGAGAAAGAAGGCGTGTAGGAAATAGAAAGTATTTCAAAAGGTACAGTTCACTGCCTGCTTAGTACATCATGCAGGATACTGTGGCGTTACTGTGAAAATGGGTAAATTCATAGGACTATATAGTAAGCAGAGTCGCCCTACATGATAAGGCTACAGTATTAAACATGCCTCTACTTGAAGTTCTCAACTATTTTAAGTATCTCATCACTGTGGATCTTCTTTCCAGAAAAGTGTGTGACCGCACCAGCGCACAACTGTGTTTCAGTGGGAAGTCTCACTGAACTGAAACTGTATGTTTTTAATCATCACCACGTCTGAAAAGACTGGGCTCAGATCCCCGTGAGGCAACACGACCTCATTGTAAACATTATCTGAGCGCTGTCTGGATGTCAAGTCCAATGGGAACCACTCGGGAAGCATTTTTTCATTCCATCTTTACAATAACTCTAATCTATTTATCCCTATTTTCATCCCATCATCCAAATGAGAAAACCAGAGTTAAAACAACAGTAACAACTTGAGTAACTTGCCCAGTGTCAGGAAGTCTGAGGAGCAGAGCAGGACTTCAGCCCTGGTCCGCCTGATGCAAACACAATCGTAAAGCAAGCTCCCTTTTATACAACAACTATTTAAACAAGGGGTTTTGTACATGTGTGGAGACATATAAAAAACAGCCTTTGTTCCTCTCCCACACACCTCATCCACTTGCTCTAATGTCTTTTTTTTTTTTTAAGTTTATTTATTTGAGAGAGAGCACAAGGATGCAAGAGTTAGGGAGGGGCAGCGAGGGAGAGGAAAAGAGAGAACTCCAAGCAGGCTCCACAATATCACCACGGAGCATGATGCAGGGCTCGATCCTATGAACTGTGAGATTATGACCAGAGCAGAAATGAAGAGCCAGATGCTTAACTAACTGAGCCAGCCAGGTGCCCCCATTCCCTTCCGGCTTAAGCCACATTTGAATAACAGCATTAATCTGGAAGGTTATCATTAAGCAAATGATTTAAATGTTTGTTTTGCCTAATTCTCTTTTCTTTAAACCAATTTAACCTTTTTAAAATATAACATTCAATGACCTTAGGTACTCAAAATGTTGTGGAATCATCATATCTATTTCCAGATTATTTCAACATTCCAAACAAACACTATCCCCATATAGCAAACGCTCCCCATTCTCCCATCTCTAGCTCCCATGACCGTTATTCTCCTGTCTCTATGAACTTGCCTATTGCAGTTACCTCCTACACGTGGAATCATATAACAGTGGTCCCTTTGTGTCCGATTTTACTTTGTGTACTATGTGGAAGTCCATCCACATTGTAGCATCTAACAGAATTCCATTGCTTCTTAAGGCTGAACAATATCCCATAGTGTGTGCAGACCACATTGAATTTCTCCATTCATCTGCTGGTGGATATTTGGGCTGTTTCCACCCTTGACTACTGATAATAATGCTGTTATGAACATAGATGTACAAGAATCTGTTTCAGTCTCTTCTCTAGTGCTTTTTTTTTTTTAAGTATGTAACTAGAAATGGGGTTGCTGCTTTTATTTCCCCTGCTTCTCTGAATGACTTATAAAGAATCTTTCAGGGCACCTGGTGGCTCAGCCAGGTATCTTGGTCCATAAGTTTGAGCCCCGCGTTGGGCTCTGTGCTGACAGCTCAGCGCCTGGAGCCTGCTTCGGTGTCTGTTTCTCCCTCTCTCTCTGCCCCTTCCCCACTAGTGCTCCCTCTGTCACTCAAAATTAAATAAACATTAATAACCTAAAATTAAAGAAAATAAATTATCCTCTTTCATCCTTGCATTCCTTCTCATTTGTTAATATTTAGAAAATTCAATTCCTTATAATAAAAATATACTGTTAGTGTTTGTTATGTATTATTTAATTACATTTTTGTTAATGTTTGATTTGTTTTTGGGAGAGAGAGAGAAAGTGAGTGAGCAAGAGGGGGAGGGGCAGAGAGGGAGGGAGACACAGAATCTGAAACAGGCTCCAGGCTCTGAGCTAGCTGTCAGCACAGAGCCTGACACAGGGCTCGAACTCATGAACCACAAGACCATGGCCTGAACTGAAGATGAACACTTAGCTGACAGAGCCACAGAGGCAACCCCCTTTTTAAAACCTCTACTACCAAATTCACTAAGGTGATACTTGTTAGAACACATGGGCATACCTCAATCCTTACTCCTTGTAGGTCTTGTGCTTTTTCAGTGCGCTACATTAACCAAATCATTGTTTTAGACTCAAAGAGTGAAGAATTAGCCCCAATGGCACTAATATCTCAGATTTATTGTCTCCTTTACCATCAATGTAGATGCTTGGAAATCAGTGGACTGAAGGAAGAGAGGGATCTCATTCAGAAGATACTCAGCATGTATTCAATATGCGACGAGTTTGTTTCACAAAACATCTTAAAATCATAACATCATGTTATTTTTTTAGTATATGTTATACAGATGATAGTGTGCAGTTTTTCCTAAACGATTTGTTTCTGTCAATTTATATGATCCCAAACTCCCAAGACGGCATACTGAAGGGCAGTCTATGGGAAGCACTGTTTCAAAGACAGAGTGATAGAAGAGAGAGGAAGTGAAACATCACTGACTGAGCACCTTAGTAACAGGCTGCCTGACATTGGAGTGAACTAGCTGATTCATACAGGTCTTCCCAGGGACCCAAGGCAGAAGAGGCCCCCATTTTGCAGGCGTGGAAATGGGACTTGAAGAGGTTACTGGCTGGGTAGAGGTCAACCGCTGCCTCAAGAAATACAGAGAAACGCCAGGTTAAGGATGGGCCTGGCCTCCTGATCGTTGAGTCTCAGAGAAACCTTCTTAAATTGCTATGCATCCATGTGTTTATTTTTCTTATAGATTGCAAGTCACCTACCGGGTTTAAAAGTATATACTCTAGAAATTTTATATGGAATCTAAATGACCAGCCAGATGAGTAGGGCTCAGATCTGAAAGTGCGTTCAACTAATGAACCAATTAGGAGTTAACACGGTGAGAAAGCACTTTTTGTTTTCTTGGAAAACCAGTAACTGTGTAGGTAACCTGTTATTTTCACAAGTGTATGCATTAAAATTTATAACAACTTTACTTTCTCAAAGACAGAACCACTTTGAAACTGGATTACACTTACAAGTTACTTGCAATTTAGTAACCCAGTAAAGTATTAGTGATTAATAAAGTCTTAATATGTGTGTATGCACACACACACACACACACACACACACACACACACACACAAAGAATCCACAGATAAATGAAGGCAAAAACTTCAGTCCATATCTCGGTGGAGAATTAGAGAACAAAGACAATTCCACCAACATGAAGGTATAAACTACAAAGAGTAACTCCAATAAATGGTTTGATTTCCATACTTCAATTTATGAAAGTGCAGCGCTGGTATTTCTCTAATTAACATAATGTTTGTTCTTATTAAATTCAAGCTTTTAAAATGATTCATTCACAATTTAGATTGCATAAAACTAATGATACAGATTTATTGTGCCAGTAACCATTTTAGGGATAGGTCTTTGATCACTGAGGCTGAGAAGTTTATCAAAAACTTTTAAGAAGGAAGTAACAAGCACAAACATTACAAATGATGCATACATGGTATTTATACCCCCATACGCATGTGTGCACCTAAGTTACATCTTATTTTTTTAATGTTTATTTGTTTATTTATTTATTTTTTGAGAGAGACAGAGTGTGGGTGGTGAAGGAGCGGAGAGAGAGGGAGACACAGAATCTGAAGCAGGCTCCAGGCTCAGAGCTGTCAGCACAGAGCTCAAAGTCGGGCTCGAACTCAGGATCTGGAGATCATGACCTGAGCTGAAGTCGGATGCCTAACAAACTGAGCCACCCAGGCACCCCAGTTATATCTTATTCCTAACATCTTGATTCTCCAGAAACTCCCTGGACCCCACTCCTCCAGATTGGCTGTCTAGGTCCTTTCTACTCAACTTCAGAGCTCAGTTCAAATAACATTTCTTTTCTAAAGGGGAATTTGTTACGAAATATTGCAAAATTCTCCAAGTGAGACAACACATACCTACTACCTAGATTTCACCAAAGTTTGTTTTCAGGAGACAATAAGCACATTTATTTTGCTTATCAGTTATTACTTGTTGAACATTTTTGACCGAAAGGACAGTTGGTAGGGAAGAAAAGGGTCCCCAGATTAATGGGGTGTGGATCATTTAATTTCACACTTAGATCAAAGCTTAATAGCATTGTTGGGGAAAATAGTGTTCGTTGTCAAATCAGTGGCATTTTTCATTCAGTACGAATTTATTAATTACCTAGCCTCTGCCCTGGTATTGTATTAAGTTATGCTGAAGCCAGAAGCAAATGGATGGCTCAGTTGGTTATGCACCTGACTCTTGATATGGGCTTAGTTCCAGAGCCTACCTCCCTCTCCCTCCCTAACTCCCTCCCACCCTCCCTCCCTCTCTCTCAAATAAATAAGATGAAAAAAAAATTAAAAATCTATCCTGAGGCCAAAGTAAAAGACACATACTCTGCTCTCAAAGTAAACAGCACTTTCCAAGAGCATTGAGATGTTCCTCTTTATTTGGTGTGCTTTACTTAAAAGGTAATATCCTTCTCACTGTCATTTGAATTGGTTGTAACTTGGGTCTTACCACAAGGCAGTCCACAGCATGTGCATAAGAGGTGACCCTTATGGATAAATTACAAATCTTAGTAAGTTCAAAACAATTTTTTATAATCACTCCCTTCATTACCTGCCTATCCTCTCAAAAATTTTAGTGACTAAATATCAGTGTTACTTCTGTGAATATTTGTCTATAAGTGACAAAAATCTAATGATGATCCAGACCCCCTAAAGCAGAAACTGGGTTCCAGATAATGGCCTGCACAAATGTGCAATTGGACATGTATGCAGAATGGCAAGAAATCAAAGATGAATTAATGAGAATCCTTATAATTACATTTATGTTTTTTCCCATAATAAACTTTCGAAATGAAAATGCACATCTGATTTGCCCATATGCTTAATGAAGGGGAAAATTCAATCTAATTACATTCCAGTTGAATATTTACTCTGAATAATGTATTATTTCAGTTTTTCAATATTTTAAAGGATAGTTAAAATAAACATAATATATCAAACCAGAAAAAAGTAATTTTCTTCAAAATGAAGTGGTTTCTATTCCACACATATTAAAACTTATTAAACACAAATACATTTTAAATCTAAGGTTCATTTATGGAATCCTATGAAAAATATTCATGAAAGTCTTACAGATCTTTTATGAGAGATCACTAAAAAATTAAATTCTAGAAATAATATTTCACTTTAAATATATAGTTTTAATACTTTGATAATTGCATGTTATTTATAGAGAAGTATGTTCACCTGACTGTGGTCTTTTTATTCTGTGATTACATCACTTAAGTCAATAATAATAGAGTGGTAAATATTTTCTTTTCATGTGAATCTACTTATTTATAGATTCCATTTTGTTAGATTACTATTCATGTGAGGAATTTAATAATTCATCTTACAAAATGTTTTTTACAATTTTTCCATCATTTTAATTTATTTTTGAAAGACAGATAGAACATAAGATGGGGAGGGGCAGAGAGGGAGACACAGAATCCGAAGCAGGCTCCAGGCTCTAAGCTGTCAGCACAGAGTCTGATTGGGGGCTCGAACCTATCAATTGTCAGATCATGACCTGAACTGAAGTCGGACACTTCTCCGACTGAGCCACCCAGGCACCACTCATCTTACCAAACTTGTATTTTCAATCTAAATTAAGCTCCTTTCCCCACCTACTTATTAATCTTCAAATCCTATAACTACCAAGAAAAACATATGTACACGTGTATTCAGATTTAAAAAATAGATATTCTATGCATGGTAAACCCATTTCTCTATAATGTTTAAATCTGATCAGTTTTTATCCCCATAGGAAGACAAATCCCTTACCCATGGCTGGACTGCATGTCAACTGTGAGTTATTTTTCTCTCTGCCATATGCTATTTTTTCTAAGCAACACTGATGTGATAATAGGAATGTTAACAGTGGATTGAATCCAGTTATAACGCACAACGGCTGCTTCCAATCACTTTGAATATCACTCTTCCTTTCCACTTTTGATTTTAAGAAGAAAATAAATAGGCAGGGGGCAGACGGGGAAAAAATACCACTTGAGGTCAAAACTGTTTATGAAGAAATAAAGCACAGATTTGACGAAAGGGAAGGCCTCTCTGAAGCCCTGCGCTCTTCAGGGGGACAGCATGCCCAGTCACGTGCTGTGACCACAGGGTGTTTCGTGTGAATATATTTGGACAAAATGACTGGTGTTATGCACTGAATTGTTGTGTGCCATCAAAATTCCTATGCGGAAGCCCTCATTCACAATAGGATGGCTTTAGCAGGGGGATAGTTAGGTTTACAAGAGGTCCTGAGGGTGCGGCCCCCAGACAGGGATTAGTGCACTTAAAACAACCACCACAGGAGCCTGGCAGGCTCAGTAAGTAAAGCCTCGGACCTCGGCTTAGGTCATGATCTCACGACTCATGGATTTGAACACTTCAGGCTCTTCGCTGACAGCTGGAAGCTTGGAGCCAACTTCGGATTCTGTGTCTCCCTCTCTCCAGCCCTCCCCTGCTCTCTCTCTCTCAAAAAATGATTAAACATAAAAAAAAAAAATACAACAGCAACAAAAATGAAGGGACAACAGAGCTTTCTCTCTTCCTCATGAGAGGTTACAGCAAGGAGCTGACTATAGGCAAGCCAGGAAGAGGCTTCTCCAAGAAGTGAATGTGCTGGTCCCTTGACCTTGGACTTCACGGTCTTCATAACTGTGAGCAGCAAAAGTGTTGTTTAAACCACAGAGTCTGTGGTATTTTGTAACAGCCTCCTGAGCTAGGACAGCTTGCTATTTGTGTTGCCAGTCTACTAGAGACAGAGCTCTGCTACTAAGAGCTACTAATCTGCTTATGGCATTTGCTAAGAAGTTTTTTTAAAAGAGACTTTTGAAATCATAGCTGTTATTCTTATTGTTCTTGTGAGGACCTCTTCATTACTACAATTTTCCATGGGTTTGTTTCCAAAATGACCAAGGAGATTTTTTTTTTGGTACCTTATTAAGATCTTCATCAGGCCACCTCTAGATCAACGGACTAAAACCACAAAGTAAACAAAGAAATCCAGCCTCATACACATTAATAATACAAATTACCACCATTAATACTTGCATAGCACTTACTCGGAGTCAGGCATTTTATTTTAACTCATTTCATGCTCAAAATAACCCCGTGAATTAGAGAATATTACCATCTCCACTTAACAGACAAAGAAACTGAAGCATAAAAAGGTGATTAATTTGCCCAAGACACACAAATAGTAAGTGATAAGACCAACATTAAAATCTAAAAGCGATCTAGGTTGGAATCTTAGCTTTTGAACTCACATGTAATTTCTAAAAGATCTAAAGAATAAAAGTTTAAAGTATTAAAGAATAAAAATTTACATAAAAGATAAAAATATTTATTGATATTAGAACCCAATGTGTATATTTATAAGTAACATTTAGCATCCAACTTTTCTATGTAATGTAATCTTTTCATTAGATTTTTTAAATGATTTTTAAAGGAGAAAATTTAGAAATAAGAAAATATACAAAGATTGACTACATTTCCTTCCCTTTTACCATTTCAGTTTGTTTTCCCCTAATAAGGAAATTACATTTTCTAAAACTTGGACCCAATGATATTTACTTAAAACATTCAGGCGATCTGATTTTTTTTTTTCTAATTTAATATGGAAAGCTTCCTGTGAGCAAGTCCTGTTCCTTCTGCCATTAAAAGTAATTTAAGGTACTTAATCTCCCCATGAAACTCTTCAGTATATGGTTTTTTGACATATTACAACTCTAAATTACAGTTCTGAGTCAACATGTAAGAATAAACTCAGTAACCAATTAATAACATTCCTTTTGATAGTTTTTTGTGTGGTCAGGGGAATATTTGCATTTCACTTAGGTCTACATCAGGGTTGTCAGAGAAAATACAGATTGTCCATTGAAATTTAAATTAGATACACAACAAATGATTTTTGTTAAGTATAACTATGTCTCATACAGTACATACTTTCATTTGCAAAATCTGGCAACCCTTACGTATACTTTGTGTAATGTGGAACATATGAGGAATCTACTTTATGCTTTCCAGTTTTAGGTGTCAAGGTTTTGATTCTGAAAGGCTCATAGTCTAATAATAGTTGTACTTTGAAAAATATTCCAAAGTGCCTAGGACTTGAGCTTTAGATTAAGATCTGGAAAAAAAAAAAATCAGGGCAATTCATTGGGTATAGCATTGAACTGAAAAGGTAGAACAAAATAAACTTAATGAAAATCATGGAGTTTGATAATTATTCCAGGCACCCAATAGCTGGTAGTAGAAATAAATAAAATTATATTTTAATTTCATGCACAGAGCATGAAAGCATGTGAAGTCCAAGCAGTAAAACTGTACCAAGGCTAGGAGAAGCCACTTTACCTCCTATTGGTCCTTGTCCAGCTCCTGCCTATAGAAACTGCTACTACTAAGGGGTTGTTAAGATGTGTTCTAGATCAGCAACATAACAACATTCAGTTGAAGATTTTTCCAGAAACAATGAGAAAGAACATCGGAGGAACAAGTCTTTTTACACTAACTGCTATATAAAATTTCTATGTGCAAGTATTTCCAGGAATGTGTGAATAGAGAAAGCTTAGCCAGTAACTGAGGGTGGAGTCATATTGTTCAGACTGTATTTAATAGTATTCTCACACTTGTTATTAGCAACATAAAAATTTTAGAGAGTCACTGTCCAGAATACAACACATAACCTATTTTCTACCTAAAACAGCTTCTGGAGATGACAAATTCAGGAACAAAGCAAACTGTTCAAGCCAATTTTATTTTTAATTCATTTTTTTAGCCTGGGCATTTAGCACCTTGACCTCAACAAAACAGCTGCCAAATGCATGGCTGTTAAATACATGCTAATTCACTATTTTCCCAAATGCCGTGGTTTCTACTGTCTTCTTGAACCTGACATGTATGTTGTCCCATGCTCAATGAGGTTTGATCCGAAGTTAAAAATGTTAGCTGGATTCAAGGTATTTTATTTATGGCTCAAAAGACGTCGGTCCTGTTTAAAAGTGAGCCGTGGCTTATTCTTCCTTTCTTTTATTTATGATTAAGTTTTTAAACACCAGCAAGCGGTATAGAGTCTAACACATAGTAAGCAGCCAGCGCGTGTCTCTGCGATGGTGCTGAATGAATGAGTGAATTAAAGAAGGGGCTCAAAGCACTCTGTGTTGCTCATTTCGGCTTTACTGTCCTGCGCATATGTTGGAAATTTCCTTTGATTAAGCCACAAGAGTTAGGCGATTTTCAAGGGAAAACAGGAGAGTATTTTAGGAAAAAAGAAAATGAAATGCTAAGTGAGAAGGCGCACTTTGATGTAGAGGCTCTTTTCTGTTCCGGATGAGGGATCTCTGGTCGATCTGTTCTCTCACCAATGGGGGTAATAACAATGCCTCCTCATAGTAGATGTAAAAGTATAAACTGAAAAGAAATTTCAATTGGAAGCATTCAGCAATGAACACAGTTGAACAAATGCATATGGTTTCCAATTCTACCTTTCACTCCCAGCGCGACGTTTCATGTCGAACCAGTGCATTTAACTAGTGATAAAAGAGGAGTAATCGCGCCGTAATGGAGGTTATGCTCGCTCTGTCTCAAGTCACATTGAACGAGGAAATTCAATAGAAAATTGTCCAATGCTGAGTCGGCCTTATATACAGACAGCCAGGGAGCTCCACTGTCACTCAAAAGTGGGTTTTTAAACAATCCTTCCCTCAGAATTAACCCACAGGCTTTTACCCAACCTCCCCTGAAAGTTTTACCAAGGTTGGTTTGGATCCAGGACCACACAAGACCATTCAATCCTCCAACATTACTCCTCACACAAGCCAAGTCAGACCCTCGATCAAATCCAGGACATGATTTCTATTTCCACAATAAGGAGCTGATTATCTAACGAGGCAAGAGTCTAATGACAGCTCTTTAACACTGTGTTCGTGGTATTTCAGAAAGCCAGCTTATCAAGCTGAGTGATTTTAATGAATATAAATTGCAGGGATCCAAAAGAGAGCTCAGTCTGACTTTTTCATTTTTATTGTATTGCCAATTCCATTTTTGTTCTCATTTAGGCTTTCCTTTGTCTATTAAGGAATATTGACAAGTGATCTATCTACCCCATGCTTCTGCTGCAGCTGAAAATAAAATTTCCCAGAGATGAAATGAAGTCCTAGCCTGATACAGTATGTTTGAACATGTCAAGTTCTGGTACTTTTTTTCCTAACCTTTTTTAAAAGCTTCGACTCCAATAAAAGTATGTCTGTCTTGTGAATGACCTGATAACACTAATCAGATCTCATCAAGTTGGTAGATTAGTTTTGTGATTATTAAAATGTCCCCAGCAAGGTATAGCATCAACTTGAGACTTCTCTCGCCATCTCATTTCCATCATATGAGGAAATAGCCTTTTTTCCAAACAAGCAACCACCACCCCAAAGAGACAAAGCAAAGATCTGTGAAAGTAGGTCCAGATACTTGGACTTGAACTATAAAAACTGATTTTTTTCCCTTTACCGTTAAATTCAAGTTGATAATGCTTGAAAGAGAGAGTCATTAACATAATAGAAGCAAAAGCTATTCTTATCTTGATTTCTGCCACACAGCTTTGGCATTAGAGACTGTGATGTCGAGAAATCCTGAAGGGGTATGTCAGCTTTTTTAAATTAAAAAATAAGTTCAAGGATGTTCACTGCTTCATAAAAATCATACAGTGGATTTTTCCCTCTCCGGTGTTAAGAGGCATCTAGAGGTTGACTGGACATTTCCTCTCTTTATATTTTCTTTCTTCAGGGATATGTAAATCATCCGGTATGGAAACTGATTCCACCTCCTTCTCAACAATCTCCTATTAGATTCCTATCTTTGCTTGGTCCTTTTGGATACATGTCCCGATGGGGGCACTAGATGAGAAATGTCTTCTAAGGAACCACATGAGCTAGCACCCAATTAGGACTTGACGACTGTTGAGTGTGTTTATGCAGAGTGATTTCTCTGATCCTCTCACACCTTTTCTCTTTACCTGCCCACCCTTCTCTGCATCAGCTTGACACAACAGTGGACCTTCTTTGCTCTATGAATCCTATTTTTCTGGTAAAATAGGCCATCCACCTTCAACATGTATAATTAAGAAAAACTGTATTTTCTCTTTTCTATTATTATGAGTCATTTTTCCGTAACATCTTCACATTTTTAAAAATGTTACCAAAATCTTCACATGAAATTACATGTACTATGTATTTAGTTAAAATCTGTAAGATTTGAAACTCTTCCAATACTTGGAGAATATAAGATGAAAGTAAACAAAAATATAATTTCACAGTTACACAGAAAACAGAATATAATATAAAGAATAAGGGGCATAAGTCTATCAGCCTGCATTCTGATGAAATACCTTTCATCTGGGATCAGATACACACAGAAACATGCATCTTACTGGCATGTTATTACATAAAGCCCTGGACTGCAACATTATAAATATATTCATTAAATATATGTCTGATTATTTATACTTCGCCTACTTAAAGTATTTGAAGCAATTATATGAAAAGATAATAGCAATGCTTAAATATAATATAGCTTTTATATTAAAGTGTGAAAATATTAAAAATATTCTGAAGTATTATTTGCATATTTAATATATTATCCATGCGGGGCTTTCTCTATCTCTGAGACTTGATATCTGTGTTTCTATTTTTGGAACACATTTTTTATTAATTACCTTAGTGATTGTTAGTCTACAATGAGAACGTCAGGATTTTGACTGTTCTGTCTTAATCTTCTCTTCCTATTACTTTCTGGGTGGGGAGAGGGCATTTAAATGAATAATAAAACCTCACCTTTCCCTTATTAGAACTGTTTTCAGAGTTTCTAGATTATTAATATTTTGTTGATTTATCAAAGGCATTTTAGTCATCACTTGCTGGTATTTAACATGATTTGGTTTTCAACCACTGTTTGTTTGGCTCTTTTCCAACTACTTATTTTAGGAAAGACTAGCAGTTCTTTTCTTTTTACTTTTTCATCCAGCCCTCAAAGTCGACGATTTACAGTTTGTAATTTTTGTTTTGCTAACTGGCTTTTTATGTCTTCTTTTGTGTGTGTAACTAATTAGATAGGAACAATGCCAAATTCTTATAAATTAAAAACACTACGGCCCCAGTCAAAACTAAAGGCATGCTATTCAGTCTTCAAACACTTTAATTAAAATAATTAAATGATTTCTACCAAATGAAATAGAGAGAAAATCTGCTACTTTGCAAGCCCTCATTTAAGATTATATATGCAAAAGTAACGCTTGATTAATGTTCAGGATGTTTTCGGGATGATTTAATCTGAAAAGCATTGCTGATAATCTTCTTTCCTATTCAGGACCATCCTGTGTTGCCGACAATGTTACCACAGACAAGGACCATCAATCTACGCTGATCTGATTCAGTTACCACGTGGTGCTCGGTGCTTCCAGGGGCCAAGTCTCCCTGACCCCTAAAAGTTGCCTTTGGTAAACTTTCTCATTCTAAATTGTTTTTTTTTTTTTTACATTATAATGCAGTAAGACGTTGAAAAATAGTCCTTTTGATATTTTTAATTGAAAAAATATTTTAAAATCATATAATGTATCGGGTCCACTACTTTAGTCCGCATACAACTGGCCCTCTACAGTCTGATTTCCCCCCATCATTGACACTAGGGAGATTTTCACGCTTACCTACTCAAGTTGGGAAACCACAGCATTCACACCGAGTGGGGGTGATGCTTAGGAGTCTAGGTTCCCATTCCTTATGCTCTCTACTGCTGCTGGGGGGCGGGGGCGTGGAGCACCCAAGAGGACAGTGAATATGCTTCGCCTTCCCTCATCATGACAGAACTCCTGTAGAGGTAATACCCATTTTTTTATTTTAATTTTTAATTTTTTTTAATTTTTATTCTGAGAGACAGAGACGGCGCAAGCAGGGGAGGGTCAGAGAGAGAGAGGGAGACACAGAATCCAAAGCAGGCTCCAGGCTCTGAGCTAGCTGTCGGCACAGAGCCCGACGCGGGGCTTGAACCCACGAACCGTGAGATCATGACCTGAGCTGAGGCTGGATGCTTAACCGACTGAGCCACCCAGGCGCCCCTAACATCTATTTTTTAAAAACGACTTTCTTAATAGAACTTTTGTGTTACAAAAGAATATCCTAAGTACGTCTCTTATTCTAAAGCGTATAGGCGTGGGAGGGAGGTTTGTGATCACAGGGCTGGAGCACTTGGCAATTAGATGAGACGTAAACATCTCAGTAAAATTCAATGCCTGCCTGCCAGGTTTGTCAAGGTTGCACAGCTATGCATGGCTATTCAACTCTTAAGAGTCCTTAGCCATAAGAACGGTAATTCATGGTTAGTCAACAAGAAAACATAACTTTCTGAACCGGTGTAGCAATAGCTCTGCAGAGCCAGGACAAACATACTACATCACTTAAAAAGAAAAAAAAAAAGGCAAATCCATTCTGCAAATCAAGCATTGCCACAGTTACCTGGAGCAGTTGCATGGATCTGATTCGGTATTAAGTGTGTACCTCAATGACCTTGTATTTAAATGCTCCCCTGTATCCCTCTCTCCTTTTAAAATAGGGACTGGATAGGATCACTGCGACTGGAGACACATTTCTTTTTTTCTGACTTCCGTTCCTGCTTCAGCTGCATCTAACAGGGACCTTAGGAGTCTTTTCAGCGCAGAGCAAGACTGTCTCTCCAGAGACCTGTATCGTCCCGGCACAAGCAGGTGGGGAACCCACAACTCTGTCATCTCCTTGATAGGCCTGAACCTCCCTTCTTTTCACATCACTCACAGCTTTGGCCCCACAGACTTTCTTGGAACAAGAGGACTAATCTCATTCTGTCCTCTGCTATTCTTTGGGTTGTCACCAAACAAAGCCCTGGTCATGTGGTTTAATTCCCTTTAAACTGAACCTCATCCCCCACTACCCCCAATTCTAGAAACTTCCAGTGAGCCCTCTGAAACTCATGGTTAATCATTAGCAAAATACCCTAGACCCTCAGGTTGCCCTCTCATCCTTCTCCGCACTCTCTCGCCCTTCCCTGCACACACAAGCTCCCTTGAAGTCTTACGTTTCCATGGGAGCGCTCCTTGGTCCCCACAGACCTAGGTATCACTAGGTTTCTCAGTGAAGGGACTGTCTCTTTTGTTCATTTGACATTTTCAAATCATTCTGCCTTCTTCCTTCTTGAATAATGTCAGAGTTGTCTCTTATATCACCCAAACTCCACCTCTACCCTCAGTTGGGACCATCCATCCACATCTGGGTCACTCTCCCTCCAAACTTGAATGTTTAGCTTCTGGTATCACTGCACCTCCCTTGAATACCATTCCTTCCAGAAGCCTTGATGACTGTTCTACCTACAGAAAACCTTGATGACTGTTATAGCTAAGGAGCTCAGGGGCTCCCCCACCAACAGGGAACTTCCCACACCTGTGCCCTTAATCCAATCTCTTCCCTTTGGCAAAGATTGTTCCAGCACTTCACCTCCCATCATTTCTTCAGTATCAATGGTGCTTTTTATGTTTCCTTTTTATAAAAAGTATCCTGTTATCCATCCCAGACTGAGGGGAAACTCGTTGGAAAAGTTTTCTAACCCAGTTGTTTATTTTCCCCCCTTTTCATTCCCCAAGTGTTGATTTTAAGGAATAACGGTCTTGGGGGGAAAGACCTATTATCTAAAGGCAACCGACAGAATTCCATCTAATTTCATCAATCCCACAGAAGCAGTGTGTCCAAATACCTCAGCCAAGTTTTGTTTCATGATGATAGTAAAGGAACTCCTCAATCAGATAACTCTACTGATACTGCTTTTCGTGATGGTCACCAGTGAACCCTTTCCTTACTAAAATCAATGGTGAATGCCCTTCCCACCTTTATTTTACTTGACCTCTCAGCTTTTGACAGTTGGTCTTCTCTTCCTTCAGTCGTTTTCTTGACTGGATTTCTAGGACACATCCTCCCCTGGTTTTCTTCCCATGTCTCTTCCTCTTGTTCTTTATTGGATTTCTCCTCTCCTTCCATTCTCAAGAGTTGGCATCCTCCACTCTGTGGATCCCTTCTGTTTTCCCATCTACTCTCTCTTTTGTTTTAATGGTTGTTTATTTTTGAGAGACAGAGAGAGAACTCAAGCAGGGCAGGGGCAGAGAGGATCCCACTGCTTCCCTTTTATAAAGATACCTATGATTGTATTTAGAATCCACTTAGATAAACAACGATAATCTTCTCAAGAGCCTTAACTTAATCATTCCTGCATAGTGTGTCTGTCTGTCTGTCTATGTACATAGGTCATATAAGGTAACATTCACAGATTCTAATCCAGATATTAGGATGCCGCTACCTTTCAGGGATCCGTTATTCAGATTTTCACACCCTCTATTTTCTTATACACATGTCATAAATCACCTGTAAATACTGTAAGTTATATGAAAAGCAACTTAACTTACTGATTAATCAGCAATCTTTGGCATAGTTTAATTTATTTCAGATTTTGGATTTGTAAGTCTCTGTGATTTATTTCACCTATGCTTTATTTTGCCTATACATACTTCAAATTATAATTCAGTAATGAATAAAGAAGAAAGACACAAAATCTGAAACTTTGAAAGATGCATCTGTTATTTTTCTATTCTGTATGTATGACTTCTTTTTAGTAGGCATCAGAGCATAATCCCAAAAGTTTAATGAAAATGGACAAATACCATTATTCTATTGCAACTCTACAGTCTTGTATGAACAAATAATTTGCACAGCATTTTGAATTCCGTTATTACAATTTTTGCCACAAGAATGAGGTGTCAGGTTTTTATTGTCTGATATATATTGAGAATTAGAATTGCTTGCCCTACTACCTTGACCTTTATCCATATTCTACATTTTGATTGGCTAACCTTTCTACTTCTTCTTTCTATTTATAGCTTTACTAAACTAAGAGGAACAGGTGAAATGTCCAGCTAGTAAATACAAAGAATAGCAGAAGGTCAAACTATTAGAGAAAATGGCTAAATTTCACATAGGATATATAACATTCCAATGCCAGGAGCTTATTCTCACGTAAAAAAATTTAAATAGGAACGTAAAAGAGCATAACTGAATCCACTGTCTAAAAATGAGCAAAATAAATGCAGTGCATTTAAACCATTCTACCTAGTGTTGCAATTCCCTAAACATCCATGGAAATGTCCTTGAAAGATTACTTGAGGTCACAAAGCCGGTTTTCATTATCACCAAAGTGATACGTACATATATTTGTATCTTAAGCCTTGTATAAGGAAAGCTATTTCAGATCTGTCATCTTTCTTGGTTGATACAAAATCACAGATTGATTATGACTTTCCCCAGCTTTTTTTTTCTGATGGAATGTGTACTGATAGACTCAAGGAGAAAACTACAGTTCATGACGAGTGAAGACTTAAAAATTCTACTCCAAGTACCTAGCTAACCAAACTTTTCTTCACACTTTCTCTTAACACTATTTCACTTGCAAGAACATATCCATCTAGAATAACCCAGATGTGCTACTTTCTGTTACATTAGTACTCTTGGTATATTTGTAATTAGAATAACAGTGCCAAAGAACCACATAAGTGTAGAATAAACTATCTTTTGGAAATTGGACACTAATAAAATACTTGCTGTAAAACTAAATCTAAATTTACTTCAGATTTTAAAATACAGCAATTAAGTTTATCATCTTACATGCATATTTCAATTAAAAAATATTCTAACCAATTTGTTTATAAATGCTGCTTCAAATTAAATTGTATTTTTTTATTTTTAATTTATTTTGAGAGAGAGAGAGACAACGAGCAAGAGAGGGGCAGGGAGAGAGAGAGGGGAGAGAGAGGGGGAGAGGGAGAGGGAGAGAGAGAGAGCTTCTCAAGCAGGCTCCATGATGTCAGAGCAGAGTCCATGTGGGGCTCCATCCCACAAACCACGAGACCATGACCTGGGTCCAAACCAAGAGTTAGATGCTCAACTGACTGAACCACTCAGGTGCCCCATCAAATACAAGTTTAAAATACTGCATTACACAAACCATTTAACACATAGTAAAGATTCCTTCTACACCCTGATTCAGTATACCAGACAGCTTCATTCAAAGGAAGTTACCAAAGTGTAAAATAATTATTCCTGAAGTTTTTGAATGATTTCTCAAAACAAAGACATACACTCCATTTGAAGGGTTTTTATGGTCTTTGAGGAATATGTACATAGTAAAAATGTTAAAGCATAAACATTTTGTCTGACCAAGGGAAACTTAGGAAGTTTAAATGTCACCATCCTAACATAATAAAGTGGAATGCATCAGAAGTGATCCATTCACAGGTAAAGAAATTTATCTCAGAGATTATTCCTACAACTAGATGAGTAACTTCCATCAATTCAAAAGGCAATTAAGATCAGAAAAATAAAGCTTAAAATGGAAAAATAAGTTTTTAATTTTTACAACATAAAAGTGTTTCTATTGTTTATACTCCATATAAAGTAATTTTATATTTGTATTATATCATGATAAATCATTAATATTTTGGGTCAAAACACAAAATAATCTCTAGTATTTAGTATGCCTTACATCTAGTATAGTATATTCTAGCATATATAGGTATGCTATAGATCCCTGTGTTAAAATATGTCCTACATCTAGTATAATATTATACATACAGTATATCACATATCACCAGTGAGATACGGATATACTTACAGTTAGATGGAGGCAGGTGAGAGACTGAACAAGGATTTCTGTTGTTGTTATTTAATGTGTTGTACTGTTTTAAAAATATTTTAAAACCTACTGGGAATAATCCACTAGAGAAGGAGAGGTTTATGAACAACCAGAAAGCAGATCATTAGGATAGAATTTGCTGGAGAGTATGAACAGGTATATAACTGAGGCACATTAAAGGGATCTGGCCATGAAGTGAGGGAATCATAAAAGATAGGGTGGATTCGTATGCAGGTTTAGGAAACTGACATTTTTTGTTGAAATCATGAGTGATGAAACCTTACTTGTAAAAGAAGAAACATAATAAATGAGGACAGAGCTGATGAAAGCAGAACAGTCAAGAACATTCCAAGGAGATAAAGCAAAATCAGAACCAGTCATAACTAAATATTTGACAACTAAGGGAAAATGAGAGCCTGATGTAGGTTGGTAACAAGACAGTGGCCCTGGCTCTTTGGGTGATGGAGTAACTACAGGTAATGACAGGTCTCTAGGTAAGGACTGAAAAGACAGTACATTGCTTGGGGGTAAAAACATCTTTCTGGAAAGAGAACATCCTACCACAGAAGGAGTCATTCTTGCCTAAAATCTCATACTTCAAATTTTATGATTTAAATTAATTTATGATGTGTTAGTACTCAATGGACAATGACTTATGGGTTTTAAAGTATTAAGACCTACTGAAAACAGAAAACTAGACTGTAGACTTTAGTGAAGACTACAAGTTTACTGAACCATGAAATATAAATAAGGTAAATAAAACAAAAACAAAAATAGAAACAAAAAAAAATTAGAAAAAACTAGTAAACCAAACCCTCCAGTCTGCCTCTCACAAAAATGAACCAAATACTAACCCGTTTACTACAGAGAAAAGAGATCATTTGTTATAAAGATTTTTATTTTTAGAACTAGAACTAATTTGACTTCCTAAGCAACAAATACAAGCTTATTCTGGGCAAAATGCCTTCATGTACTATTAACTTTCCTTTTTTTCCACTAAAATTATAGTGTAAATAATATCCCAACAATCATTTTAATGCCAGTGTGCCCTGAGTTATAGAACTCTAGCAAAGACAAATGGAAAAAAAATAATGATGCAAAATTAAAAAAAAAAAGAAAACTTTGAAATTCTTTTAATTTTTATTTATTTGCGAAAGAGAGTGCATGGGCAGGGGAACGAAGTGAGGGTGGGCGGGAGGCAGTGGGCAGAAGATCTGATGAGGGCTCTGTGCTGATAGCAGGGAGCCATATGCAGTGTTTGAACTCAGGAACTGTGAGTTCATGACCTGAGACAAAGTCATATGCTCAACAGACTGCGCTACACAGGTGCCCCAGAACATCTGAAATTCTTAAGTCTTTATTTCACAAATCAGAGACTGAAACATGTTTTGAATGGTAAGTGTTCTAAATATACTTGAAATATAATTAAAATAATAACTTTGCATTTTTGTAAAACATATTAGAACAATCTAAAATAGGAAAACACTTTATTTATTTATTTTAATGTTTTTTATTTATTTTTGAGAGACAGAGAGAGAGTGCGAGCAGGGGAGGGTCAGAGAGAGAGGGAGACACAGGATCTGAGGCAGGCTCCAGGCTCTGAGCTGTCAGCACAGAGCCCGATGCGCGGCTCGAACTCATGAACTGTGAGATCATGACCTGAGCCGAAGCTGGACGCTTAACTAACTAAGCCACCCAGGCGCCCCAGAAAACATTTTAAAGTTTACACCAATATAATTTACTTTATTAAGAAAAATGGTCTATATAAAGCCTATGAATTTTTCTATGATCTAGAAATTAAAGTTGTAGAAAGCTCTAGATTTGATTGATTGTTGAAGGCTATATTAGTCATGGAACCAACAGGATTATTACAGTAAGTTGACATCACTAGTCAGTTGACTGGTATAATATAAAGTTATACTGCAATCAGTTATATTTATATTTATTTCATTTCCAAACAGCATAGTCACAAGCAGGAAAGCAATGCAATATTGACATAAAATAGCTTGACTGTGCTTGGACTGTCTCAGTGATGATAAAAAATTTCAGACTTTGGAAAAGATCACTGATAGATTCATAATTTATATTATAAAAGATTATAGCCAGAATGAAGTAGAAGTTATAATGAAGGTACTATTTCTTTGAATGAGGTAAATAAAGTACTTCAACAGCTTTACATACATATGCAGATTTTGAATTCTATAGTTTCTCAGAGTATAGGAATAATGTCAAGATTGCTGATAATCAAATAATAGGCATGGAATCTTGACCAATGTGTTGAATAAGCTATTTTGTAACCCATGTTTTCAACTACTCACAGAGGGTGATGATTATGTTTACCAATCAGTATTCTACACTTTGAGGTAAGACATAACTTATTTACTAAATCCCAAGCTCTGACATTTATAAAGAATTTGAAATAGTCAAAACATTAACCAAACCAGGATTAATTTCACATATAATTAGAAAACTTATAAATATACCGTTTGGCATATAAATATAAATAAGCAAATAGAGAAAAAGAATATAATCATAAAGAAAACTCAGAAAAAAAAAATAAGACCACACAGGTATGAGTTTAGTACCTACAACTGCATCCCCTAAGCCCTCTCCAATTGTTCTGACAAAGTTAACAATTTGGCTGAATTCCTCATAGGTGGCAAAAGAAGAGGAAATCAGATGGTTGCTTGGAGTTGAAGGATCAACAAAAGTAAAAGGAGACCACTGGTCGGTAGCAGAACAGGCATTCTGGGAATGAGACTCTGGCGTCCTTCCTTTCCTAGCTAGTTTCTCTCTGGTAAGCAGCATCCTGACAAGCAAAGTGATGTCTGCATCTATATTTTGTCCATGACACGCTATCTACTGACCTATTCCTAAGTGTTTGATACATCAGCTTTATTTTGAGCCTTATAACTGCTTATAAATAATTATTTAGAAAATTACACAATTAGGCATTGTCAATCATTCAATCAGTCTGATTGAAATCCAGGCAGAGGACCTGGATAGACAATTTTTTCACAGATACAGAGATGGTCAACAGACATATGAAAAGATACTTAGATCAATAATCATCAGGAAAGTGAGATAACACTCCCAACCGTCAGAATGGCCTATAAGCATTGGCACAGATGTGGAGTAAAGGAAACTGTTGTGCATTGTTGATGGGAACGTAAACTACCACAGCCACTGTGGAAAACAGTTTAGGGTCCCCCCCCAAAATTAAAAATAGAAATACTACATAACCCAGTAATTCCACCTCTACGAATTGACCAACAAGATAAAAGTACTAATTCAAAAAGATACATGCAGCAGTATGTTGACGGCAGCATTATTTCCAATGGCCAAGACATGAAAGCAACCTAGGTATCCATCCGTAGGTGAGTGGATAAAGATGCGGTATACATTCACAACAGAATACTACTCAGTCATAAAAAAGAGGGGAAAATCTTGTCATTCCCAACTATATGGATAGACAGAGGATACTATGCTAAATAAAAGAAGTCAGAAGAAGACAAATACTCCACTTATATGTAGAATATAGTAATAGTAATAATAATAATAATAATAATAATAATAAATAGACTCATAAATACAGAGAAAAAACTAGTGGTTGGCATAGATGAGGGAGTGGGTGATGGGCAATATACGTGAAGAGAATTAAGAGGTACAAACTTCCAGTTATAAAATAAATGTGTCTGGACACCTGGGTGGCACAGTCACTTAAGTGACCAGCTCTTGGTTTTGCCTCAGGTCATGATCTCATTGTTTGTGGGTTCGAGCCCTTCACTGGGTTCCATAATGATGGTGTGGAGCATGTTTATGATTCTCTTTCTCCTCCTCTCTCTGCTGCCCCCCATCTCTCTCTCTCCCTCAAAATAAATAAATAAACTTTAATAAATAAGAAATGGAACACCAGGGTGGCTCAGTAGGTTCAGAGTCTGACATTGGCTCAGGTCATGATCTCACGGTTTGTGAATTTGAGCCCCCTATTGGGTTCCCTCTTGTCGGTGCAGAGCTGGCTTCAGGTCTTCTGTCCCCCTCTCTCTCTTCCCCTCCTCCATTCATGTATACATACGGACTCTCATGGTTTCCTATCTCTCTCAAAAATAAACATTAAAAATAAATAAAGTGAATCACAGGGATGAAAAGTGCAGCATAAGGAATATAGTGCGTAAATGATACAGTAGTAACTTTGTACACTGACAACGGTGACGACACTTACTGAGGGAGACGCTGCATAATGTGTGTAACGGCAGAATGATCATCTTGTATACCTACCACTAAGAGAATAGTGTCTGCTAATGGCACTGCAAGAAAAATAATTAGCACTTTTAATAAAGTGATATGAGGATCAAAAGCGTTACTCAACTTTACCAATTTGAATAATTTTAGAAATTAATGCAGACAAGACTAAAAGAAAAAAACACGTATTTCTGACTCTGGTCCTGTATTCTCAACCACCATCTATACAATAAAATGCTGAATTTGCTTTTATTGCATTATTTCTTATCCGTACATATGAAACAATTGTTTTATACCAAAACATAATTCAGAGTGTTTGGAGACTGGAGAGCAGGAAATGAGACAAAATTATGAGATCCAGCTTTCTGATTGTCTAGAACAATCTATTCATCTTTTTATTTCATTCTGCTGTTTTTAATCGAAAGGAATAGAGACGTATAAACACATTTTCTTTTGTTCTGTGGTGGTGTTTTGGGTTTTGGTTCCTGCCCTCTTGAAGCAGGTGGTATTGATTAAGAGGTAAAATTTCCCACCAAGTATATGGGATCAGGCTGATTTATGCTGTCAGTGAAAATCAGACCCATGTGCCTGCAGCCTGGGGACACCGCTCGTGAAAACTGAGAACATGAGCAGGAATACAGTCTGCAGTCAAGGCCAAGCTTCCTCAAAGCAGGCCCCCCCCAACCCTCAGGGCAGGTGCCTTGCCTCCTTTGGTTTCCATGCCATTCGATCAGCAGAGTCTTTCTTTCTTTCTTTCTGCCTATTTAACATTTTCTGTTTTTGACCCAATGATCAAGCTCCAGGATAGCTCTATTCCTGATTTCTCATTTTATCATCTTTTGACCACCTTCTAGTCTGCACTAGACTGCTGACACCAATGAGAAATAGGTTCTGCCTTCCCCTAGCCAATAATTTTTTTCCATGACCTACAAGGGTACACTCTACTAAGTGACTCACAGTATAAGATTCTCTATTTCGGGGCACCTGGGTGGCTCAGTGGGTTAAGCACTTGACTTTGGCTCAGGTCATCATCTCACAGCTTGTAGGTTTGAGCCCTACATCATGCTCTGGGCCGACAGCTCAGAGCCTAGAGCTGCTTTGGATTCTGTGTCTTCCTCTCTCTCTGCCCCTCCCCTGCTTGTGCTGTGTCACTCTGACTCTCTGTCTCTGTCTCAAAAATAAATGAACGTTAAAAAGTTTTTAATTCCCTAACTCAAACACATGAAGCATTTATGCATGTTCTTCTCAATAAAAATATTAATAAACTCACTCAAAACAAAACAACAAAAACCCAACACAAAACAAAACAGAAACCTAATAAAGTTTCAAATAAGCCATTTAAACTGGGCTGTACATTTTGGGGAAATAAAACTGGTTTCAACTGAAAGTTGTACTTCAAATTAAAGCCTATAAAATTGAAATTGTACAATCCTCACAAACACTGAATCTAATTAACTTCCACACCTAAAGTTGTCATTTGGAGAAATGGACACACTTACTTAACATGTTTTCAGTAAGACTGGCAAACAGAGAGGACACAACTTTGCATATACATATGACAGCTTCGTTGTTGTGGTGGTGGTGGTGGTGGTGGTGGGTTTTCCTAAATGCATACCCTGGGTCAAATTTCAGGTTACTGCTACTAATTAAAATCTATTTTTGCCATTCTCCCTCTTCACATTTTGGAAATCTCTCAGGCTTTTCAAGAGCTAATAGAAGGAACTCTTTAACCTCATTTGGTTCTCTGCATGAAGTCTGCTATCACTCCAAATATACATATATTCATTCTTCTGTCATTCCTCCCTCACACCTTGGCTACCCTCGGTTGCATTCCATGAAGATCATTTATATATGAATGAGAATGTAAGATAAAATCACTTAAGTTGTATGTATGGTAGTCGGGTAATTTATTGCAACTTCTAGAAGTACTTTCCTTCAGAAGACACTGAAGTGATCATTAGGAAAGTCAAACACTTGTATTTCTGCTAAACATGTAGCAAAATAAGGTATTTTGTGGTTAGAAAGGTCTCTAAGCTACTCAAATGTTTCTTAAGTTCTTTTTAAACATAAATGTTGATCCTCAAGATACCTCCACTATCTGTGAAGTCTCTCCAGTTGTCCTTAATTGAAAACCAATTTAAATATAACTATTAATAAGTTGGTTTTCATTTTCATTGTATGAACTGTTTGGTTATAAACTAACACATAAATGGCCATATTAGTCACTTCAGGTAGTTTAATATTTAGAGGCAGATACGTCAACATCCAGATTTTCTTTAAAGGTAACTACGTGAACACAGAAATGTTGTTTTAGAAACTGGCTTCATCTTTAGGCACACAGCGTAAAGAGTTTTACAGACCTTCTAGGCTTCTGAGATTCGGAGAAGGAAATCCAATGCCCCAGCATTCTTGAACACAATACAAAGACCAATAATCTTTGGCTAATTCTACCCAGACGGCATCTAAGTTCAGCACAAGTCCCTGAGTTGATCGAGGCATGCAAGTCAAAGTACTTGTTCTTTGAATTCTCAATCAACAGGAAGCTGATAGGGCACTCTCGCCAATACCACCTCACAAGTCTGCTACATGCCAGCTCTCCTCAAGTGAGCTAGGAGAACATGACTAATGGGCTTAAACAAGTATTATGAATTTTATTTCATTTTGAGAGGGGTCACAAGGGAGGATACAGGATACACTAAATTATTAAACTCCATGGAAAGTGAGGAATACTGGGTGGAATTTAGACCACTAGAAACTAAGTCTATCTAGAAAAAGAGGCACATGAGTGCGGAAGGGGTCGGGGCACAGAAAAAAAGAACAGCTAAGGCAGGGGTGGGGTGGGGTGGGGACAGCTGGAGGAGCTAACACCTTTACCAGGTAGAATGGAAGCAGAAGAGCTGATAGTCTATCACTTCATTTAAGAGAGTGGGTGTAAGCGATTGTGCCCAGGGACACACTGGAAAGCTTTTGAATGCTAAGCCAAAGACAAAACTTTATACTGCAGGGTCAGTATACACTCCAAAGGATTATGAGAAAAGAAAAAGGATATGATAAAAACAATCCTTAAATTAATCTGCACAGGAAGAAGGAACATGCGTAGTCAAGAAGACCAATTATGAAGCTATTTTTGACCGAGGAGGACTGAAATCCATGTTATAATGTCAAAGTTGAAGAGATAAAAACACGGATAAACTTCTTTTCCAATGGCAGAGAGAGTTGAGTACAGATTTGTTATACACACGCATGCACATCCCCCCATCTCATCTGCAAATTATGGTAAAAGAAGATCAAGTAGTAATCTGTTTACAATGAACATTCCACACGAGTGAACAGCCTCTGACCTACAGACCACATGTAATGAACTCAGGTTGTGTGTAATTAGAAGAGAGAACACATTTACTTTTCCCTGCACAAGGTATTTTTCTCAGGAAAAAAAAAATTCCATCATTTAGAAACATTGTTATTAAAAACTGATATCTTAGATTTTTCTATCTCCAACATTTGAAGAGGTCAGAAGTGGTGAACTGTGTTTTACGTACTGAGCCTTGGAAATTGCAAGCTAATAAGATTCTGTTATCCCAAATGGCATCATCTTTTAGTGAGAACTGACACCAGTAAGTTTTATTAATGAATTTAAAGATGGAAATTGAGATGCCAAAAAAGCATTAAGAAAATAAGATATTTTGAGATAATTGTCTTACTCTACAGTAGTCCCTTCGACTTATTACCATGAGCTTTTTGTCAGGTCTGTGAGATGGAGTCGCTTTTAGTTATGCTCTTGAGTGATGGAAAAGAAAAATCCTTCAATTATAAACTTGAGGATTTGAAATTTTCTCATTTTATTGAAATTCAGATGTTATTTTCCAGCCTGATTGTGGACTAAGAATATAATTAAGTCCTCTACTTCTAAAAGTTTTAGTAGAGTATTAATGTTAAAATGCATTTAGTTATATATTTGCTTTTGTGATTCAAAACAGCATTCTTTCATGAGTGCTTTGAAAATCCAGAATGGCTGTGTCAGATATGACTTTTGGGAACCTATGTGCGTCCAGTAGGGTAACTGCTCACCACATCTGGTTTTTGAGCACCTAAAATACGTGGTGAGTACAACGGAGGAATGGGACTTGTAATGTCATTTAATTTTAGTTATTTTTAATTTTAATAGTCACGTTAGGCTAGTGGCTACAGCACTGGATAATACATGAAAGGGAGATAAGATGGTCATAACTCTTACAGCCAACTGGTTCTGCCTGGGTTCTGGACTGGGGTCCACAATCCCACCCACTGCCTCCTAGGAACTAAGAGGAACACTCCAGTACTCTAAATTAAAGGAAATCTTTGGGTTCCTCTAACTATTTTAACATCAGCCTTTCTTCCTCCTCAACCCGCTCATGAGACCTTCCAAGTCAATAATCATCCTAGAGGTTTCCTGCTTCAAACAGGACAGATAACCTCAAAGAAACATCCTGGTCCCCACTACTCAGAGCTAGAGTTTTTCAGGTTCTTCTACCAGGAAAGCCACTTACTTTGAAAAGTCAGTCACTACTTATTTCTTTCAACTACTAATATAATTTCCTAACTGGGTTTTCTGTCTCCATTTTCCTATCGCCATTTCCTATCTCCAGATATTTCATACCTCTCCTTCTCCTTCTCCATCTCTCCTAATCCTTCTTCTAAATTGCTTCTCTACTGATATTTCCAAAACACAACTCCAATGCCCCTTTCTGTTGTAAAACCTGCTAAGGTTCCCTTTTGTTTCCCGGGAGAAAAGAGGATAAAATGCAAACTCCTCAGTAAAGTTGCAGATGTAATTTTATGGTCTAGTTTTTTTTCATTTCCAGCCTTTCAGCAACTTTCACTCTGTGCCCCCTGAGCAGGTAACTCTGTCCTGTCTCCCTGATCCTACCTTATCCTGCATGTAGAGCCTTCTCTTCCATAGAGTCTGGAATGATTCCTATCACCTCCTTATCCTGGCACCTCACCTCCTAACCACACCCAACACTTTGGAACACACACAGTGACACCACCACTACCACCACCACCCATCCCACCTCAGTTACACAAACTACTGTGGTCCTAGAAATTCCCTCCCTAGAAAATATGGTTTTAGACCTCCAGGATGAACTAGGTAATTAGCCCTTTACTTCCTAATCATATACTGATTTCTATCCCAATCCCTATCACGAGAAATTCAAATTGTTAAATTTTCATATTTTCTGAAGGAGTCTGCTGGCAACTAGTAGACAGGAACTTGATCTTTCCTCCCCAAACCTTCAGTGTCTGGGACCATGCACTGAGCTAAGAGTTCTTCAACACGTGGATAAAGGACAGAATAAGAACAGACTGAGACTCAAGATTTAGAGATAAAATAATTTGCAATAATCCAAAGAAAAGTAAAATTCTAAGTGAATATTCAAAGCTTATCCCTTAGAGACCCTAAGAACATATGATTTTGCTGATATGTGTATTTACATAAATGCATACACACTTGTTCAAATATATAAATTTATTGATACCCATATTTATACATTACTGTTCCTAGAAAGTATAGAGACATGACTTACACACAAAAAAAATAGTATAAACATCTAAGAAAAAAGAGAGAGTTTAAACCATGTGGGTTAGCACATTATAAAATATGCAGGTCCAGGGGTGCCTGGGGGGCTCAGTAGGTTAAGCAACTGACTCTTGATGTTGGCTCAGGTCACGATGTCATGGTTCATGAGACTGCATCCCACATTAGGCTCTGTGCTGACAGTGCAGAGCCTGATTGGGATTCTCTCTCTTTCCCGCTCCTGCTCGCAAACACATGTACTTTCTCTCTCTCAAAATAAACAATCATTAAAAAATGTAAACCAAACAAAAGAAAATATTTGGTTCTACTACTGATGATCACCACTTGGTTATAAAAAAGTGGACATTGCTCGCACTTCTCACATATGAAGGCATTTTCTTTGCCCTTTCTTTTCTTTTCCATAGTAAAATGGAGAAATAGTGTGAGTCATTTCAAAGTAAGTTTGCATCACATTTAGGGTATCACAAAGCTAGTACCAGTTAATACTTTCTAAATATCCATGTAATAATTCTATAAGCCTGTATCTACAGTTATTTTAATAACCAGGTCAAGCTGAAATCTCCCAAAATGAAAAGAATTTCTTTCATAATACAGCATGTTCCGGAATGAGCCTTGCAGGCATTTTATCAGTATGATCGTTATCTGTTCTACGAATAACAATATTTAATTCATTGTATTCAAGGATGACACTGTAATTGCCTGAGGCGCTGGGTCCAAATCAAGATCACTGGACGGGAGTAACGGCCAACAGCTCAACTATTGAGTCGGAAAGACACCCAGGGAACCGGATCAGTAAGAATCAAAACCAGGCCACAGCCCAGACTACACAGCACACTAGAAATCTGAGTAGATAAGATACCAGCATGTGAACTATTTAGAAAATCAAGAGTTCAGAATTTGGAGAGCATCTTTGTCTCTCTGGAGGCTTCAGTGGGACGGATACCTCTGGCAGTGAATTACGTCTTCTCCTTACAAATAGAGTTTCCATTTAAAACCTCCTATCTTAAATTACTTTAATTCCTGGATGAGCACAGAGCCTGCAGCATGCTGATATTTCCCTATTCAATTTGGAATGGAGATAATTCCCAGGTAATTACATTAATGTAAAGAAAGGCACAAGATAACCCAGGATGGCAGGTAAAACAAAAGTTACTTATGGTCTCATTTGAAACAAACACAGGCTTAAACCATTATGAAAATGCACTGCAGAACTGAGAAGTCACTCCAAGTCACTTTACTCTTCATTTCATTTGGGAGAAAGATGCCCTTCTCCCACCTTTTGTGAGACTAATACAAGACTTGTGACTCAAATTTCCATGGAAACTACTGAAAATGCCGTATCATAAAAGGTGAATTTGAGTTGCTCCAAAGGGTGTTATTAATGCAAAATAAATGTCTCACAATCCAAAATTTGAATGCCAACATTCAAATAACTGCCCATAGAAAACAGACTCCATAAATCAGCTAATCAAAGAGATAATCAAAGTCATAAAAGCATAAACAGAATTTATATAGCAAGACTAAGAAACACATTGGGCAAACTGTAAAGATTTGGCCAGGCTCTATATGTCTCCATTATTAAAATGACCTGGCAATAATCCTTTGAAAACACTACGGCAAATACCACATGAGTATATTTCACCAAAATTATTAAATGGGAGGCTAAATTTAAATAATCATATTAACTTTTTTTTCCATGCACTTAGGCATAATGGAGCTTCAAATATTGAGATGTTATAGTTCTTAAAAAGTTACTGTATGCACATAAGCACTTACTGTAATTTCCTTGTAGCGAAACTCTGTATCCACCACAAGAGCTTGAAGTTATTGCCTGTTAAAAAGTCACAAAAACATGAATATGTTAATTTAAAATACAATAAAGTCTACATTGCAATAGTTAATAGGATTCTTTTACATTCATAAATAAGAAATATTATAACTATAATCTCCTGGTTTTAGTTTATTTTCATGAATTAAAAACTACAAAAGGCAAGTGAAAATTATTTCTCAACATACACCGTAAATTAAAAACACTACTGAAGAAGGAAAAGAAAATTTCAATTACGGAAAAACAAAAACATCCTAGTCAGAATAAGTAATGCATTCATTTCCCCCACCCTGTAATGTTTATAGGTAATCTAATCATTGGCTTACATTGAGTGAATAAGGAATAGTTTGAGTTACATACTGATTAGAGACTTATGTTTCACTGTTTATCCAAAATTCTTTCTGATTGAACAAAATCACTGTTAATCAATCAAACAAATTGGAAAATAAGACTAGAAAGATCTAATCAAGTTAAAGAGACACTACTTATGAAAAACTAAGAAATATAAGCTGTCAATACAAAGGTAAAATACACTTTTTTCACTCTTTGATTATGTTACTGAAGAAAAAATAAAACATCTTTATCATATGCTTGATACTGAGTAGTATGTGAATATTCAACATGCAATACAAAATTTAAGTAATTATGTAAATCACTCAGGCCAAAAGACCAATTTACAAGAATTAACCAGCTCACTGGGGCAAATATTATTGGAGGAGTCTTTTCCTTGAATTATTTCTTCAATGTGAATTTTAACTGTTATTGGCAAAATGTTGTCAAACACAGAAAGAAACATAACAGGGTTTGAATTAGACATCCATAATCACAAGTAAAATCATCAGAAAATATATGTTTAAAAACAAATTTTTAGTCTTAAATGAGGTAACATTTTTCTTTCTCTGAAGACATTTCAAAATATACTTGAATTATTCTGAAACTTGATTTGGACACAGGCACTATTTCATTGTAATTATGCACTTCCGTTTTCACTGTTCATCCATTTTATTTGCCTTTTCCAGCCACTGTTAAAAGCACAAGGCAACTTGCAAATCTTTTTCCAGTAATACACTCAACGTTAAAGTTAAAAGCTGTGCTGTGCCAAAATATTTTCTACTTTATAAAGAAAAGGTAAAATGATAAAACATTTAAAAAAATTTAGAAACATGTTATTTAATAAGCATTTTTCCCTAAGTAATCAAAATCTGCTGACCTAATATAATCAAAAATATTTGGATTTGAAGAAAATAATATTTTAAAGAAAATGTATTAAAATTTCTATAATAAATTAAAAAATAGTCTACCATTACATCGGGGAAAATTAAGGCAATGAGAGTTATTTCTTCAAAAAAGCACCCAAGATAAATAATAACTTAAAGTTTCTACTATCAAACATGACTGATGCTGATGTAGCAGCATTTCAGGAATGAGAAAAGCAGAGATTTCCCAAGTCACCCTGCCATTTTGGCCCCTCCCCCTCATGCCGTCACTATCAAACATCATTGAAAAAGATATTAAATAGTAGTTAATTTGAGGTTAAGTTTCAAGAACTTAAAAATAATAGCCCATGATTCCCTGCTCTTTCATGTTTTGTGAGGAAGCATTAACATTTGGACATCATATCCTACAAATCCCAACCCCTATTTTCATTAATGTAGGTCAAAGCTTTACAGTGCGTTCGTATAAATTTATTTTTGAATTTGAAAATTAACTATATAGCTTACTATGATACATAGAAATCAGAGATTTTATTTTATGTGAGGATAACTCTATATGGAGTGAAAATACATTTATCACTAAACAGTAACTTTTTTCTTTCTATAAAAATAATTTTCTAGCTCCAGAAATGGCTGAGGGACGCAATCTTTCCTTGGACAACAAGGAAGACATCATTTGATCTGTTTGCTGGTTTCACTATGCAGTTACATCTTTACGTTTTCATATTATTTTTTTGTACCTACTCAGTGGAAATATGGGAGAAGCACTATATGCTTTGTCCCTGCTGAGATGGCAGAAGGTGTGAAATCAGTGTTTGTTGTTGGTGGTGTTGTGTGAGACTCCACTTAGGTGGTTAAGGTGGTTGATGGAAGATTAGCCACAGGAGAAAACACCCACATGGGATTTCTTCAACTTCCCCACATTTGTGTCTCCCAGTGGGATTCCTTTCTTTTTGTCAAATACCTTGGCGGGGTACCTGAGGCCTGATAGTTCAGTGGGTTCTATCACTGCTGAGGTATTTGGGGCAGGGAAATCTTCCTTTAAATGGAATGTTCTTTGAAAACTGCTGTCAGGGAAGCTGGAACCGAAGCCCCAGAGCCTTCTGCTCTGTGTCCCCTCTGCCCTCACCCACACTCAGAAGCCACCTCTGTTCAGTCTCTAGGTTTTCAGGGAGCAAATCTGAAATGCACTTGTCCCTGGCCGAAGCCTTAACCTCCATTTCAAAAAACAAAACAAAAGCAGTGGGAGGAGAAACATGGGAAGCTGTGTTTTCTGGGAAAGAAAAATGAATGCAAGTAAGAAATCATGTATGGAATTTGAGTAGAAATAAAGGAAGCAGAGACAAAGACCATGTTTCAGCAAAGGTTGTAACACATGTGTGCCAAAGGTTTAGGAACCTTGGCGGGGGGGGGGAGGGGGGGGAATACAGCCATCAAACAAAGACACATTACAAATAAATAACACTTTGCAGACATCGTGTACATCTTCATTCTCCCAAATGCTGTATGTATGGATCATTTAAATCTCTGATTTTCTGATATGTCAGGCAATTTGCAACATGATCCACATGTTTAAATTTGAGAAAGACTTCACTATGGCTATCTTCTAACCATCAAAATATACAATACAGGTCCATTCCTAGGCAATCAAGGACATCTGGTCACCTTTATTTTCTGCTAATTGCCTTAAAATTCTGCCACATCTTAAATTAGTGATGTTGGGGCACCTGGGTAGCTCAGTTGGTTAAGCATCTGACTTAGGCTCAAGTCATGATCTCACGGTTCGTGGGTTCGAGCCCCGTGTCGGGCTCTGTGCTGACAGCTAGCCTGGAGCCTGTTTCAGACTCCGTGTCTCCCTCTCTCTCTGCCCCTCCCAGCTCATGCTGTCTCTCTCTGTCTCTCAAAAATAAATAAAAAATAAAAAAAAAAACAGAAAAAATTAAATTAGTGATGTTGATATAGCACAAGAATTGACTTATAATGTAGAAGTCTGTTTCCTAAAATGTGGTCTCAGATACAGCCATTACTCTTTGGGTATGCTCTTTATTTGTTAAACCAATTAATATCTAGTCACACGTGGAGGGGAAAAAAAGAAGCAAGGAAAAGACAAGAGAACCCTCATGTTGAAGTAGGATTCACTCCGGAGAGCCTGGACACTTTGCTCAAGGATTCTGGCTTAGTCTGATGTTAATTCTCTCCTTTAGAATGTTTGGAAACGCAGCACCAGACCCTGGTCCCCAGCTTCGCCAAAAGATGTGCTGGTTTCTTGGTATGGTTTTCAAGCTCTTTTGCTATTAGTGCAGAATTTGACAGTGTGCTGCCGCGGTGACAGAATTCGTTAAGAGCTTTTAGTTTTGTTCTGCCAACGAGGATTTTTGGCTGCACATAGTGCTGGCCTCTGAGGATTGATCCATAACATTTGTCTTATGAAGGCTTGTCATCTCCTAGCATGACTGATGCTACAAAATAATCCGTAATGAGTCCGGGTCCCCCAGCGCGAGCTACTCCCTGAGGGTAAGTTAGGCACTACTGGAAACCACATTAACTTCTCTATCATCAAACTTGGGTGCCTAAAATAGACCGCGGGAAACTGGAGACATTATGCAGTTCCTGTCTTGCACCACTGGAGTCGCGGCATGGATTAGGGATGTAATCCTTAACGTTCGTTCTCTACGATATCCCATTATAGGGGAAGCGATCTTCCCTCTTCTGACATTCTCTTCGTATTGTCATTTCTACAGGTAGGGTTTGCTGGAAAGAGCTATGTGGGTGATACAGGAAAGGGACGAAATGTTTACTGTTTTTAACAATATTTTGCCATATGATGTCAGTAAAAAAAAATAACATACCCTCTGTTATTTTCAGCTCTATTTAGTAGCATGTAATTACATTTTGACCACTCGTTCTCGTTTTAACTATTGAATTGTTTGTTAACGCTGTGTGTGTGCATGTGCCGCACGCGCGCAGGAAATAGTAACAGTATGAAATTCCTGTGACATCTTTTTATGCTCATGAGACAAAAGTCCCTGGGCTAATCGCCATGGGGGCTGGATGGTTCCAAAATGAATGGAACTCAAACTTGTATTTTTTATTTTCATATTTGTTTAAGTACTTCTAGAGAGATGGAGAAAGAGTGGGTCAGGAAAGACCCAGTAATCATACTGGAATATAACTCAAAGAACCCTGCTGGATGAAAGAAGAAATAAGCACAGTATTTAGGGCAGGGATTCTGAGCCTGTGGCCCTTGTGTCCTACAGGGAACCTGTGGCAATGTTTACTTAGGGGGAGTGGCCACGACTGAGGGTGGCTACCCTGATTGAGGAGGTGGAGGTCAGAGGCGCTGCAAAAAACCCTACTATACACAGGCCAGCCGTCCTCCCTCCTACATATTAAAACACAAAACATTAATTATTTGGCCCAAAATATCAACAGTTTTGTAATCGAGATATCCTCGTCTAGCGTAAGCTTCAAAAGAACAGGAGGGTGCAAATCGTATTGTGTCTACAGGTCAGTTAATCCAGCTTCGAGGGCTAACGAGGTGAAAGAAATCTGCAGGAACTGGCTGCAGGCTGTAAGGTGAGCGTGGTCTCAGGATCTCAGGAGAGGTAACCCCCTTCTCTCCACTAGATGGGAGAGAGGGAAGCCCAGCATCACCAACACGTCTTGCATAGGCGTGTCCGATGGCACTTCGAAAGAGCAAGCCACAAATACATCACTGCCAGATGACAGGCCGAGCTGAAAGCTGTGAAAGGTAGAGAATCCATGCTCCCTGTGGTCTTTGTGTTCAGAGACTTTTTTCAGCATCTTTTCTTTCTCCTTTAATTTACTACGTTTATTATCTTGTATTATCGTTTATAAGGTGCCTTAATACTTTCCTACACTAATTCATTTCACGTCTCTTTCTGGGTTTCTTCATTTTAATTCTTACAAATTTTTCACAGTAAAAGAGTTTACAGTTGTTTTTAGGAGATGTCATGTATTTTGTTGGTTCTTGGATCCTTTTCCTCATCCAAAAGTACCCGATTTTGGCCTCCCCATGGCTCAAGGAGTTAGAATGTCAGCGGAAAAGGACCGTTCCCTCCAGAGACGACGCATGTAAAGTCACAGAGCTCCACTAGGGTTTCATCCTTTAGTTGTCATCTCTGTCTTCCCTTTCTTGCTCCCTTCCTTCACCCTTCCCCTCTTTTCCCCATTTTCTTCCCTTCTTTCCTAATTTCTGCCACATTTATCGAAAGCTTGTCCTGTGCTAAGTGGCTAACACACTTAAAGAAATAAGGCATGACCCCTCTCCAACAGAGAAAGCAGACATGATCAGAAAACAGTACATCAACTGAGAGAATGAAAGTAATCAGATGTTTCAAATATATTTTAAAAAACACGTTTTGTTTTGTTTTCTTCTCTGTAAAAACTTGGTTGAAACTGATAAATGCCTTTCCATTGTATAATTTTTATTCTTTTTTCAGTACAATATTAATTCCGAGGTAGTATATTTTAACTACAAATGAACATTGGAAAATAGGTAGTTAGTATTTGAAGAAAATTCTGAAATTATATATTTGCTGTTCTATGTTATTATTTATAAGCAATCTCAAAAATCTTATATGATATAATGTGAATAAAATCTGATATGATGTGAATCTGATATGAATAAACATGAATATTTATTTGTAAATAAATATGAATAAAATCTGATATGATATGAATAAAATAATATTCATAACGAGCATATTGCAATTTAAGTAAAAGAGAGGTCGGCTGAGAGTAGCAGTCTACAATCTTGAAGAATTGGGTATAGATCTGGAAAAATATCTTGCTCCAAACTAATTTTCATGTGAAGTCACATGGGCAAGCATCCAACCAAGAAGATCAAAGACAATAAGAAAATTCTAGGAATTTCTTTTATTTTAAATGATCTTTCTATGCTTAGATTACTTTAACTGGAAACATATTACCTTGTTTTGATGTTCAAAAAATATATCAAATAAAGGATTTCATATCTTCCAGTGTAACTGAAGATAATCTGTGTTTCTCATTACTTCAAATTTTGTTCTAATAACTTATACAATGTAAATCCTGAAAGGGTATAATGTTTTACTGATTCACTGGAATAAAAATGAATAACTATAAACTGAAAGAATAACCTTAGTAGTTTAGTGTGATTCTAGAAGTATGCTTTAATATATTTCAAATTTTCAAAGAGTAAAAATTATATGGATTTCACAATATGAAAAAAATGTTTGAGAGTGTGTACCTAATATAGACTATCCAAAATCAATTCAAAATAAGCCTGTGTTACAATGAGAAACAATAGGATCTTGGCACATAAACTCCATGGAAAGAGTGGAGGGTGCAGGAAGGCAGGATGCAGAGGAAAAGGATCTAGATTTTTGCACTGCTGATGGGAACGGAAACTGGGGCAGCCACTCTGGAAAATAGTATGAAGGCTCCTCAAAAAATTAAAAATAGAACTCCCCTATGATCCAGCAATTGCTCATCCAAGGTATTCAGGCGTGCTGTTTCAAAGGGGCACACGCACCCCAATGTTTATAGCAGCACCGTCAACAACAGCCAAAGTACAGAAAGAGCCCAAGTGTCCATAGATGGATGGACACACACACAATGGAGTATTAGTAATCAAAAAGACTGAAATCTTGCCATTAGCAACTATGTGGATAGACGTGGAGAGTATGATGCTATGAGAAATCAGTCAGAGAAAGACAAATATCCTATGACTTCACTCATATGAAGAATTAAAGATATAAAACAGATGGACCTAAGGGAAGGGAAGCAAAAATAATATAAAAACAGGGAGGGGGACAAAACATAACAGACTCTCAAATACAGAGAACAAACAGAGAGTTTCTGGAGATGTAGTGGATGGGGGATGGGCTAAGTGGGTGAGGGGCATTAAGGCATCCACTCCTGAAATCACTGTTGCACCATTTGCTAACAACCTTGGATGTAAATTAAGCAATAAATTAAAACAAACAAACAAAACATGTAGACGAGACCATCTCTAGCACCTGGAGCCTCCTCATGCTCAGAATACAGAGATAAAACTGCCCCCTAGGCTTCTGATCCTTATGGGAATCAAGTGAGAAAAGACATGGAGAGCAATAAGGATGGGTCCTGCACGGATTCAGCATTTCCCAAAAGCCTTTAGTTTTTCTACCAATATAAATATAAATATAAATACATATAATTTTCAGTCAGCACAATTTCCTGTAAAAAACTAAACCTGAGTCGGCCCCATTATGTTCAGTAAGAGTCACAGAGATCAATGCTCCTGAGCTGCAACGCACTTGACATGAACAAGGGTCCTCAGACTATAAGCAAAGCTCCTTATACTTCCTGAATTCAACCACATGACTTCTAAGGTCAGGAGGGCTAGAGTGAATGCTTTGCATGATACTACACTCCTAGAAGGTAAGCAGGCTTTTTGTTTTGTTCTTTTAAGTTTATTTATTTTGAGAGAGAGAGCGAGTGAGCCAGAGCGAGAGCGAGCAAGCATACGCACAGGAATGGCAGAGGACAGAGAGAGGCGGGAGAGAATCCCAAGAAGGCTCTGCACTGACAGCCTGGCTTGGGGCTCGATCTCATAAGCCATGAGATCATGACCTGAGCTGAAATGAAGAGATGGGTGCTTAACCAACTGTGGGAGGCAAGTAGTCTGAAACTTCTCCGATTAGCTAATAATTGTTAAGACACAGAATTGCCTCCTGGAAAGGGAAAAAAAAAAAAAGTAATAGTAGAAATGCCATTTGGGCCCACTGCATACGACACAGAATGCTGGGAACATAACCGAGACTCACAGTATTAAGTAGCTGACCGCAGCAAACCAACAACTAGGTGGACCTGGAGTCAGGATCTTATCAATATGTTCCAGACTTAAAACTGTGTGTGGGTGTGTTTTAATGACATTTCCCCAAAGAGAATGAGTGTGTAACTTTCATAAATGTTTTAAAGAAAAGTTAAAGAAGGCTAATTTAATATTCTTTTGGCACAGAGACTTAAAGAAGAACAACACAAAGTGATTGCAACACAGTTTAAAATAAGAATACACTTAACAACCGTGACCTGCACTTTGATGTGGAATGTAATCAAGCGGGTCACAATGATCGTGTCAAAAGCAAGTCAATCATTCTTCCACTCCAAACAGGTCTGCCATTTAAATATCAGAAACAAAACAAACAAACAAAAAAACCCTATATAAAGCTCAAGAAACTGTGAATTGTCTTGTGGAGGACACAGAATTATTTCGGAAATCTCTAACGTGCTATAAAATTGTCAAAAATAATAACAACTAAAAAGGAACTAGACTGTGTCAGTTGGACGCCAGCCTCCAGTCCACTCAATACGCTAGGATTCTGAGCACGCACAGCTATAAAATGCAAAGATACTTAGGTCCTCACGGCCATGGTTTTAACTACAGACAAGACAGAGGTCTGAGTTCTGTTCTTTATCTGTCACTGTCAATAGTGACTGAACTATTATTCAAAGTATTCTAAACTGTGATCTCAAAAGGTAGTACTGTTGTCCAAAGCCAACGTTAACTGTTACAGAAGGCTATCACTCCTGGCTACAGTGGAATCATTACTATGAACAGAAACGATGCCTGGATATAAACATTGTGGCATCACGCATTTTCAGGAAATTTTCATGAGTTATAATGTAAGAAGTCCTAAGAGACTGTCCCAGGTACCTGCAGAGTACCATGACGGCATTCTAGAGGATTCCTGTCCCATGTTGCTCTAGCGCCCCTTCCTTCAAATCTGTAGCAATATCTGTTTCAGATGAAACCCATCCAAATCCCTCAGCTTGGATCTTGATAATCTCTACCAAGTAATTCAAATCTGAATCTCGCCAACATCATCCCTAATTAATTCACGGAAGGCGAGACGGAGGTGAAAGGGAATGACGGATATATTCATTCCTCTCTCTAGTCAAGATCACTCTGAAATAAGGCAAAATAAAGGGCTACTGGTTTTTGAAAAACTCCAGGAAATATTACATAAACTCTCACCGTAATCTGTGAAAAGGGCCTTTTAGTTAAAGTATCTGTCCATAGATCTTACTTAATGGCTCTTGGTTTAATTTAAAAACCCTCTTGTCACCGTGGAGGCATCGTTGGTATAGGACTGTGCTGGAGCGTACAAGACAGTCATGTCTTTCATTAATGAAGGCAGATGGTGGGGTCTCAGGAAAGACAGAGAGTCCTGAGACCCAATCCTGGCCCGACCACTTCACAACTGTAAGGCCTCGGACAGGCCCCTTGACCCTATTGACTCTCAGCTCCCTCCGTTGCAAAATGAATAATTTATAACCCCCTTCTTGTTTTGCGGTGAGGATTAGAGATAAAATATGGAAGTAAAATCCTCCTTTCAATGCAAACCACACAGAAGGTAGTGAGCAAGTGCGAATTGGCCGTACCAGCAGTAGTAATTGCAATAAGTAACGGGATGGTAGCAATTATTAATAGTAATAACTTTAAGAATCTTTCAGGGGAAAAATATTCTGCAAACATCCAGGAAGCAGAAAAGGCCAACAGCTTTTTAACTAAAATGTGTGAGTGCTACAGAAGAGATAAGGTACACTGAGGGCCAAGATAGTCACTGTGACAGGCAATTTTATGGGTCAGTGTGACTGAGCCATGGTGTTCTGATATTTGGTCAAACACCATTCTGGATGTTTCTGTGAAGATTCTTTTTTGGGGAGATGAACATTTAAATCCATGGACTTTGATAAAGCCGTTTATCCCTCATAATGTGAACTGGCCTTAGCTAGTCAGCTAAAGTCCTCTGAAGCAAAACTAACCTCCCTCCAAATAAGAAGAAATTCTGCCACCAGACAACTGTTGGACTCGCACTGTAATTCGTCCTTGGTCTCCAGCCCAGCCTGCAGATTTTGGATTTACCAAGCGTCTACCGTCACATGAGTCAATCCCTTACCCTTAAAATCAATCAATCAATCAATCAATCAATCTTTTTCTCTTCTTTGCTGTATGTATACACACGCACGCACACACACACACACACACACACACACCCCTCCTGTTCCTATTTCTCTGGAGTACCCTAATACAATCACTAAGGCGTATAGCAAACTGTAACCCAGAAGAGAAGGAATCATGATTTCCAGTGTAAAAACTCAAGGAAATGGAAATGTGATCTCACAGCATTGTATCTGATGTATCATTTAAAAATCAACTGCATCATTCAGTGGTCCTTCAAAGTAAGGCAAAAGATGTATGTATAATACTGAAAATCTTGATATTCAGTATTTATCACTAACAAATAATGGGGGAAAAAGGATAAACTGCTGAGTATCCATTCTCTAGCATGAGAGAAGATAAAACCTTTTTAATATGAATGTTGTATCTTTAAAGTAGAGTTCTCAATAGAAAAATAAATCTGAATAATTTGTCTCTTTTAAGGAATGTAAAAAGCACATAGTGCATGGCCATTAGCATAAAAAAATGGAAATAAGCAGAAGGTAAATGTTATAGTAAATCTTCCATTTTATGTTCGTATACAGACATATTTTTAATTATGAAACAGAATTTCACAAAATAAAGCAGTATTGCAAAAAATGTGTTTCATTGCCCTTCTTAATTTGCATTTTTACATAAATTTCATTTGTCAGTTGCTCTTAAAGATTTATAAACAAGGCACAGAGAAGCAAAGATACAAAAATAACTACAATTAATGCTTTCAAATGGAGTTTTAAATACTCTCATGTATCTAGGGCCACATGATGAGAGAAAATTTAAAAAAATCAACGATAAATCCCTAATTAATCCTTTAATTTTCTAGAAAAATTTTCAAATAAAGCACATGATGGGGAAAAAGAAGGAGGTGATACATAAATGAATCACCAGGTAGTTGTAATGTTTAGGGGATAAAATGGAGGCTTACAAGTCTGTTCATCTTCAACAAATAACGATCAAGATTCTAATTTTGCATTATTATGAAAGGGTATCCTTCCCAGAAAGAATAAAGATGAATTACAAAAATGATATTGCAACTCTTCTTTAAAACAGTGGCTCACCTAGGACAAGGGAGTGCTTTACATAAAGCGCTATGTTTATTTTCTAGTTTAAAAAGTACAGATACAAGATCAAACTCAAGTGTGACTGGCTCCAAAACCCAAGTTGGTCTACTCCAACACAGTGTTTCTCTTCAGAGAAACCTCTTGCCCAGGATAATTGGCTACTTTACATATATATATATATACCACGAAATATACATACTCCTGAGCATGTTGTTTTTAAAACAGATATTTTCAATAATTTTCATTGTTTGTTTTTGCCTGGAATCATTCTGTACAGATTTAAGTTTGTTTGTTTGTTTGTTTGTTTTTTAACAGTAAGTTTAAGTAGAAATCGCTATTAGAGAATCCAACTGTGGGAAATGTGCAGGCCCTGCTCCCTCGGAAATTTTACCAGGCCGGCCAACTTTTCCTCAACAACCTCCATATGGTCACACTTCAGGGGCTGTTGTGAATTCCGTTTTTGACCTAAATTTCCCGTTTCTTTCTTTCTTTTTTCTAAATTTTAGTTTGTTAGTTTATTTATTTATTTGGAGAGAGACAGAGATAGCCCAACTGGGGGGCAGTGCAGGAGAGAGGGAGAGAGAGAATCCCAAGCAGGCTCTGCACTGTCAGCCCGGAACTGAACGCAGGGCTCAAACTCAAAAACCCGTGAGAGCATGGCCTGAGCCCACGCTTAACCTACTGAGCCACCCAGGCACCCCTACATTTCCTGTTTCTGGAGTCTGGTCTTCCTCTTTGCCCTCAGTTCACTGTAGTCTCTCTCTTGGGTGAATGCATTTAATCTCACTTCTTTAACCTCCAACCGAGACGACTCACCCATTTCCAACGAACACACCTGCAAATTGAAACATATTTTCAGAGTTGCTGACAGTGAGCTAAGAGAAGGTGACAAATCCCTTCCAATACCGTCGAAGAAAAGAGAAATGTTGTGTCAGTCAAGTAAGTGGGGGTACCCATTCAAAAGTATTTTCTAGAAGTCTCCACCAGAGAGCATTATCAACAGCCTTTTGTTCACAGCATGTATTTCGGCATCAAACTACTCTTCCTAAAACAGATCTAATTCCAAGTTTAGTCAAAATTAATGATCTTTTTATAATTTTACATGCATTATTTTCTTTTGCCTGTGTTTACAATTTTCTATTTACTTCACATAATCTTCTCTCCTGATCTCCACTTTCAACTTTTTAAAAACATTTTAAAATGTTTTTTATTTATTTTTGAGGGACCGAGAGAGACAGCATGAGCACGGAAGGGTCAGAGAGAGAAGGAAACACAGAATCCGAAGCAGACCCCAGGCTCTGAGCTAGCTGTCAGCACAGAGCCTGATGTGGGGCTTGAACCCATGAACCGTGAGATCATGACCTGAGCCGAAGCCCGACTCTTAACCAACCTGAAGCAATATACAGATTGAGGGCCTTCCATATTAAAATTCCAAGGCATTTTCCACAGAATTAGAACAAACAACGCTAAAAATTGTATGGAACCAAAAAGTCTCTGTATATTCAAAACAGTCTTAAACATGCAGAGCAAAGCTGCAGGGATCGCGTTCCTAAATTTCAAACTGTATTACAAACTATCGTATTTAAAACATATGGTATTGGTCTAAGAACAGACATGCAGGCCCATGAAACAGAATATATGGCCCAACACATATATGGGCAAGCAGTTTATGGGAAAGGAGCCAATAATATTTAACGTGCAAGGGCAGTCTCTTTAATAGTGTTGTGAAAACTAGATGGTCAGATGCAAGATAATGAAACTCAAGGACTATTTTTAAAAAATTTTTAATGTCTTTTATTTATTTTTGAGAGACAGAGAGAGACAGGGTGAGCAGGGGAGGGTCAGAGAGAGAGGGAGACACAGAATGTGAAGCAGGCTCCAGGCTCTGAGCTGTCAGCACAGAGCTCAATCTGGTGCTCGAACCCACGAACTGTGAGATGACCTGAGCCGAAGTCGGAAGCTTAACCAACTGAGCCACCCACACACCCCGAAACTCAACCATTGTCTTACACAACAGACAAAAATTCACTCAAAATGGATTAAAGATATGAATATAAGACCTGAAACCATTAAATTCATAGAAGAAAACATAAGCAGTAAGGTCCTCAATAAGAGCCTTGGCAATGATTTTTTTTTTTTTTGACACCAAAAGCAAAGACAATAAAAGCAAAAACAGAGAGGCAGGACTACATCAAACTACAAAGCTTCTGCAGAGCAAAGGAAGTCGTCAACATAATAAAAAGGTAACCTATCGAATGGGAGAAAATATTTGCAAATCATATATCTGATAAAAGGTTAATCTCCAAAACACACCAAGAACTCATACAACTCAACAGCAAAAAGCATTTCAATTAAAAAATGGTCAAATGATGTCAATAGACATTTTTACAAAGACATGCAGACTGCTAATAGGTACATATGAAGGTGCTCACTATGATGAATCATCAGGGAAGTGCAAATCAAAACCAAAACGAGATATCACCTCTCAACTGTTAGAATAGCTAGTATAAAACATAGGAGAAATAACAAGAGTTGGAAGGAATTTGGAGAAAAGGGAACCCGTAAGCACCATCAGTGGGAACGTAAGTTGGTTCAGCCACTACGGAAAACGGTATGGAAGTTCCTCAAAAATTAAAAGTAGAACTACCATATCATGCATCAGTTCCATTTCTGGGTAGTTTACAAAAAAATATAAAAACACTATCTCAAAAAGGTATCTGCACTCCTATGTTCAATGTGGCATTATTCACAAGAGTCAAGACAATGTAAGTTTAAACAGATGTATGCATTTTTAAAAAATGCGATGTATACACACATGCACACACAGAACATGGAATCTTTTTCAGCCATAATAAGGAAGGAAATTTTGCCATTTGGAACATGGATAAACCTTGAAGGTAATATGCTAAGTGAAATAAATCAGAGAAAGATAAATACTATGTAATCTAACTTATATGTAGAATCTAAAATTAACAAATACAAGTCCATAAATACAGAGAACACACTGGTGGTTTTCAGAGGTGTGTGACCTCAGTAAAGAGGATCAAAAGGTACAAATTTTCTTTGATAAAAGAGGTAAGCCACAGAATATAATAAGAGTATGATTCTGTAATCTGTAAATTAATAATATTGTTTAGGACATCTGAAAGCCGCTAAGAGTAAATCTTAAAAGTTCTCATCACAGGAAAAAACATTTGTAACTATTTATGATGTGCCTGTTAACTAGACTTATTTTGCAATATAAACCAACACTGAATTAATTTGTTGTACACCTGAAAGGAATATGTATATGTTAATTATTCCTCAATTTTAAAAAAAGAATGTTTATGTTTGTGTATGTCAAAGGTCAAGTTCAGTTTGTAAGATACTATTTGAAAGAGAGCTTATGTTTAGAGTTAAAAACTGTTTTGCAATCGATACTCTTTCTGTGTGCACTGAGAACTTTTAGAGCCTAAAACTCTATAAAAAAATTATTGGGGCGCCTGGGTGGCTCAGTCGGTTAAACCTCCAACTTCGGCTCAGTTCAGATCTCACGTTTGTGGGTTTGAGCCCCGCGTCGGGCTCTGTGCTGACAGCTCAGAGCCTGGAGCCTGCTTCCAGTTCTGTGTCTCCTTCTCTCTCTGCCCCTCCCCCTCTCATGCTCTGTCTCTCTCTGTATCAAAAATAAATAAAACATTAAAAATTAAAAAAAATTATCTGGAGATAAATGGCATTATAGGACTACTCCTCTAAAATGATTAATCAATCCTTCTGCACTAAATTTCCCTGTAAAGATATGAGGGTGAACTTACCTAACTTAAAATAATTGTAGAGGAGTGCCTCAATGGTTAAGAGGGTAAGGATCTGACTCTGGATTTTGGCTCAGGTCACGATCCCGTGGGTCCTGAGACAAAGCCTCACATCAGGCTCTGCGCTGACAACACGGAGCCTGCTTGGGATTCTCTCTCTCGCTCGATCTCTTTCTGCCTCTTTCCACCTGCATTCAAAATAGACAAATTGGGGCGCCTGGGTGGCTCAGTCATTTGAGCATACAACTTTGATCAGGTCATGATCTTGCAGTCCGTGAGTTCGAACCCCACGCCGGGCTCTGTGCTGACAATTCAGAGCCTAGAGCCTGCTTTGGATTCTGTGTCTTCCTCTCTGTCTCTGCCCCCTCCCCCACTCATGCTTTGCCCCTCTCTCCCTCTCTGCCTCTCTCTCAAAAATAAATAAAACATTAAAAAAATTTTAAAACAAATAACTTTAAAATAAAATCACTGTGGCGCATAATTTTAATATTTTCCTGATGAATATATAGCAGACAGCCGTTTCAACAACCACTCTAAACTCCATGAAACGATAGAAAAAAAAAATCTACTGCATGAATCTATAACAATATTGCATGTGAATTCAAAACTAACTGCAATTCTCCTCAAAAGAATCATTGTTCAGATGTGCATTGTTCTGAGTCACCTGTAAAAATAAGTAAATAAATAAATAAAATAAAGAAGTTCATTTCCTTTGGGTGATTCATTTTAAAAATAAGTTTTTAGTCCCTTAGGTAACAGCATTGTCTTAAAGTCTAACATAAATTTCTAATTAAAAAAATAATTGGTGGAGATTTTTTACACTTTGAAGTGCTCCTAATGATGCTTTTGTAAACAAAGCACTATAACAAATGGAGACTGTTTTATTGCCTTAGGATTGTTTTTTATCTACTGTACAAACACGCTGCCAAGTACCACGTATAAAAAGGTAGAAGCAAAGTTAAATGCCAGCAACTGCCATTAGCAAGTGTGAAAAATTATTAATCTGTCTGGAAGAAACTAATGGATGTGATTAGAGAAAGCAAACATCTCCATCTTCTGGAAATCAATACCCTAGATAGATCTCCATCAGATAATGAATTAGGGATTTGTGAGCTGAAATTAAAAATGCTTAGTATACGTTTTTCCTACACCTATCGGTTTGTTTCCTTTGGCCTCAGTCTGGTTTGTACAAACACTGTATCACAGCTAACTCTTTTAAAAATGATAGTTATTTAGATACTCCAGAAAAGACAGAAAAATCGAGGTTTTGTTTATTTAGAGTTTATAAACCAAATCAACAGCAAAAGAAATACAGCTAACTCCTATCAAGTAAGGTGACTGGCAAATGAAATTTTTCAAACACCCCGGGGTATGTCTATATAGGTGGAGTTATATTAGCTCAAAGTAAAAAGATTTGTCATTATAACACACTGAAGATCATCCACAAATATGTATAAACAGACAGAATCAGGGCATACTTTGAGAACCTCATAATAAATATTGTTTCATGGAAAGACAACACGGATTGGCTGTGTCTAACCCATGTGTAATATGTCTCTGACTTAAATCCAAATAGCAACATTGAATACACTCAACTTATATGCAACTGTCCTTTATTTAATATCTCCTGGAGTCTGGTTAGTTGAGATTGAAACTTAATTGAAAATCTTATAGTATGCATATTTTATGTCAGAAGAGACATATACTACAAATTCACTGTAAAACCATTTACATGAGGACTCAAATTCTGGGAGACGCTATGGGAAGGGGAGAAGCTACCTTAGACTCCATTCAAGGAGATTCAATTATAGACAATGGGAAAGACTACTGTTTGGGGAATTACTTATGCGGTTTTATCTATAAGGTGGCTTTAAAGCAGAATTCCAGGGTACTTCTAAGAAGAGTAAACTTCTACTCTGTCATTCCCAGGGGAAGCCAGATACCTGAACGACACCAATGTGACCTAAAGTTTCACATTTAGATCCCAGGAAGGAAGGTTTGTCTTTACATACTGCAAAGTATTAGCTTTAAATTAATAACGTAAAATCTATCGACGGATCCAAGGTTGGAATTTTTTGTGCTGAATTCCAAGAACTTAGCGGAGTGGCTGCAAAGAGGGAGACAGGATGGGGAGTCTTCTTACATCAGCATCTACTATACTGGCAAGTCCATTCGTGTGGCCGTGACACTGTAATGCTTAGAACCAGGGCTGGGAGCGGCCCCTCAACTCATCTCATAGTTCCTTAAAGATCGACCGGTAACGAGGCACTGGGTCGTGGATGGAGAACAGGGATGGGGCAAAACTCTGCGTGGAGTCCTGAGTCACTAGCTGTGTCTCGGCAATCTCCTCTCATGTGGTGTCAGTCATCCCGTCTGTAAAATGGGATAACACCATGTCCACATGGTGCTGTTCTAAAGTGAAAGGTGGGGCTCCTTTTGATCGCTTTAGCAAGCATGAAGTAATACGCAAGGAAGATAAGAACTCTGACAGAGGCCCAGGCATAGGAGGGTAGGAAACACTGTTGGTTAATGCAAATAGGAACTACCATCCTTGGTATGTTTGAAACCCCAAGCACCTCAGCTAACACTCTCAGCCCTTTGTCAGCTAATTCCATTTGCTGACACTCTGAAGAACCAGTGTTTACACCACGTTGTGGTGGTGAGGTCTGCTTCCGCAATGGGACACCGTCCGTGCTTCTGGTGAGGTGGCCCCGACTGCCAGCACCTACCACTCAAACTCAATCAGCACAGAATTCCTCCCGGGAGCACGGTGGAGAGAAACTAATGATGTGAGCAGGGCAACATTTTGCATCTCGTGAATGCTGGTGACGTCATTTTCAGCGCTATCAGCCTCGTGCTGATATGGTGATCTAGTCAATTACAATGTTGATTACAAACACTGAAGAAGGAAAATGTCTCCCACATCTGCCTTCTAGCACACTTTTTGCAAAATTCAAATAGTAGAGCAAAACTTGGTGGGGGGAGGGGGCCGAGGGAGGCTGTGACCTGACCAAGTCCTCAGTGACCCATCATCCTGGGCTCTCAGTGCCATTTTGACCTTGAGAACAGCTGTCAGGGTAATTCAGGCGGAATGGCTAAGCTGCTCATCAGGACTAGATTCAGTATCTATTATCATACTGTGTTCAGCACTATAAAATGTGATTAATGCATATACAATAAATTCACATAGTTCTATCATGTCCTACGCCTAACCCTGACCTTTACGTGTTCAGTAACTTTATTCTCTATGTGTATATGTTCAAATCATTAAAAAAAAAAGTGTTATCAAACTTAGATTGTACCATCTCTCATAGCTGTAGATCTGACTTATTTTCTAACACACATTTGAGACATCGACTATATACTTGATAGAAGCTTCCAGTTTCTTAAAATCGACCCACTCCCTCCTGGTAACATAATCTATAAGGCCTTTACGCCAGTGAAAACCACAGCTGTCCTTAAAAATACGTGTTGTCATCTACCAGAAGATTGGTAATTATACACATCTGTAACACCCATGATGTAACCATTGCCTCTAAGATGTTGACAGGGCACAACCTGCACACACGTGCACTGTGAGGCTGAATGCAAGAAGAGAAGGAGAGGAATCTTTGAACTCTTTTGCCTGAAACCTGGGAGGCTGGATGGAAAGGGCTGTTGTTAATAGGAGCAGAGCAGGGGTGCTGGGTGGCTCAGTCATTTAAGCATCCAGCTCTTGATTTCAGCTCAGATCATGTTATCACACATTATCACATTTGTGAGACTGAACCCTGCGTTGTGGGGCTCAGTGCTGGGCATGGAGCCTGCTTAAGATTCTCTCTCATTCTGTCTCTCTCTCTCTCTCTCTCTCTCTCTCTCTCTCTGCCACTCCCTGGCGCTCTCTTTCTCTTCCCAAAAAAGTAAAAAATAAAAAAAAAGGACGGAGTAACTAGGAAAAGCTATTTTGAGCGTGGGAGATAATGAGTTCAATTTTGAATACGTTTGGTTTGAAAAGTACTAAAATATCAGGGAGGCAAATCCCATATGCTGAATAGAGCTCCAAGGTGTGTAAGAGCAGGATGGAGGAGGGAAAGACAGGACTAGAGGTGAAGATTTTGTATTAATCCACATTAGGTGATATTTAAAGCAGAGGAAGTAGAAGAATTTTTGGTTCAAAAGAGAAAATGCAAAAATAGAATCTTGATAAGACCTGTTTCATTAAACTACAGAGGGAATAACAAAATGTAAAGGAGAGGACACCTGAGTACAGTTGCACTGTTGAACACTGCACAACACTGGGAGGGTGCCAGCCATATCTTAAGTCATCACAGATTCTCTGTAAGAGGGCAGTGAATTGCCTTGAGGGAAGGAGCCTTCTTTCTGATTTACAAGAGGGAATAACAAACAAGCACTCATTTAATTCTGGAGTTGCCCAATCCATACTGATTTTTTTCTCTCAAAAATTTTCTTGACTCCCTTCTCAAATAATCCTAAAGTAAAACTCTGATTATGCCAATTCCATGAGCAGCCCTTTAAAAACTCACAATAGAATGCCATTAACTAATAAATAAAACTCTACCTCTTCAGACTAACATTCAGGCCTCTCCAAGGTATAGTCGTTTAAGAACAGTAAGTTCTAGCCCAAACAGATTTCTTATTCTCTACCAGAATGTCCTATAGTTTCATGATTTTCTGATTTCCTCCATGCTTCCGCCCAGTACATTATAACAACTAGGTTACAGATGATATGACTGAAGATTAAGTAATTCTTCCAATTTATAAATGTCTGAAGTCCATCTATTTTGCCGCAAGGGGACGCAACTCAAATGAATTAATGGCACTCGGATACATTATGATATTGCATATACTGGTCAAATCACTAGTGTTATGCAAGCTGACATATTTAACATCTGAAATAAATGTGTAACCGCTAAATGTTTTGATATTTTAATTGTTATTATTCTGATTAATTGTTTGTCAACTTGTTCCAAAATAAAAGTGTCCGGGCCAGGAAAAGAAAACAATGCTGTTATCATTTTTAGACACTAATTATCACATTGTGCTACAATGTATAAAGCCATAAGTATTTGTCAAAATATTTTTTCGCTCTTAATGCCAATCAAGTGACTAAACCTTCCAATAGGGAGAGTACACTCCCACAGATCATGATCAAAAAGAAAGAGCGAGAAGAACTCTCATTCACTGCTGGGAGGGATATACCATGGTAGAGCCACTTTAGAAGACAGTCTGGCTGTTGCTTAGAAAGTTTAACACGGCCGGACGATACGATTCAGCCACTGTCCTTCCAGGTTTGTACTCAAATTAGGTGAAAAAACATAAGTCTGCCTAGAAACTTGGACAACGACTGTATACAGTAGTTTGATTCATAATCGCCCCAGGTGAGAAGCAACCAGGCAGTCGATCGATACAGGTCAATGGACAAGTAAGTTGTGGTAGATCAGGTAATGAAGTACTATTTAGCCCTCAAGACAAAGGAGCTATGGAGTTTGGAGGAAGCTCAAATGCATGTAGCTAGTGAAAAAATTCAGTCTGAAGAGCCGACACACTGTATCATTCCAACCGAATGACATTCTGGAAAAGGCGAAACTGTGAAGAGGGAAAAGGTCAGCGGTCGTCAGGGAGTAGGAGGGAAGCAGAGGGCACAGGGAATGCTTAGGGCAGGGAAACGTTTCCAGGTGATGTGACGATGGTAGATGCAGGATGCGGGACAGAACCCTGAGACTGTCGTTAATAAGATTTATCAAATTGATTCATCAATCATAACAAATGCACCCAATCACTGTAACATGTCCATAATCACAGAAACCGTGGGGAGGGAGAGACTTCTCTCTAGGACAACTCTACGCTGTCCATTTTTCTGTAAAACTAACATTGCTCTAAAAAATGAAGCCGTTGACTTAAAGAATTTCAATATTCCAATTAATGCATATATGGTGATCACATAATACATAAAATAGAAAACATACGGCTGGCTCCAACTCCAAGTTCCTGGCACTGAACTTTTTTTTTCTTTTAATGTTTTATTTATTTTTGATACAGAGAGAGACAGAGCATGAGAGGGAGAAGGGCAGAGAGAGAAGGAGACACAGAACCAGAAGCAGGCTCCAGGCTCTGAGGTGTCAGCACAGAGCCCGACACAGGGCTCGAACCCACGAATGCAAGATCTGACCTGAGCTGAAGTTGGACGCTTAACTGACTCAGCCACCCAGGTGCCCTGGCACAGTGCTTTTAAAACTCTTGTAACTTCCTAAGTGATGAGGGGAAGGTATGCTCTCTTGTTATAATACTCAGTCTTAGTTTTGGTTTCTAGAACAGAGCTTCTAAAATGGTTGGAATTCTCTGAGAAAAGCGAGAGGACCATCATTTGCTATTTACAATAAGCCTGTTGGAAGCCTACCTGAGTTTATGCTAATGGGTGACTCTGAAAATGGGGGCTGGATGCTGGAGGAATGTCCATCCCCCTTCCCAGAGCCCTGGCTTGACTGGTTGAAACACCCATTGCTGGTGATTCCATCAGTTGTGCTTGTATGGAGCCTTCGTCAAACCCAGCAAGTAACAGGGGTCAGAGAGAATCTGAGTTGGGAAACACATGGAAATACCGAGAAGGAGATGAGCCCAGGGAAGGCATGTAAGCTCCAGGCCCCTCACCCCATTCTTGCCCTGTGCTCCTCTTCCGTTTGACTGATCCTGAGTTGTATCCTTCCTAATAACCCGATGATAGTTGAGTAGAGTGCTTTCCTGAGCCAAAATAGCAAATTTGGGACCTGAGGCACATATAGAAAATCTAAATTTATACCTGGTTGGTCAAAAGTATGAGAGGCCCAGACTTGCAACTGGTGTCTGCAACGGGGCCAGTCTTGTGGGACGGACCCTTTAATCTGTGGGGTCATGGCTATCTCCAGGTACTTAGGGTGAGGCCTGTTGTGAAGACAGTAAGAAACTTTTCTTCCAGTATATAATAAAAATGGAGGGAACAGGAACATTCTTGTGGAACAAAGCACAGATGACAGAGGCGTTGGCCCGTGGATGTCATAGTGACGGTCCCTCTCCCCCTACTTTGCCGGTACCCTCTCCTGCACTCTTGCCTAACACTGGAGTCCCCTGCTAACAGGAGCCAGAGGTAACCCTTTAATATAGACACATGTTTGAGTCTCCAGATTCTACCGCTGAATTCACTACACTTGCCAAAATTCATCTTTAAAGAGTTCACTGAATTATGAAAAGGTTCTCAAAGGCTATCATAAGTAGATAGAGGCAAAAAAAAAAAAAAAGTGCTACCAAACATGATGAGTGTTAATCAGTACTTTATGCCTTTAATTTTCTCCTTCTTAGTGCTTTAAAGCTTTTAGGCTGCATTTAGCATTTAGTTCTTTTCTTTATAACTTCGTATTGCTGATGGCAAACAGTTTTAGAAAATAAAAGTACAAAGATTTCGTTACGGAGACCATTACACCAGAAGTTCATTAAACTATAAAACAATTAGTTCCTCAGCAATAATTTATAGTTAATTTTTTTAAGACTGTCTCTAACCAGTAGATAACTTTCCTTTACTTAGCCATGACTTAAAAAAAAATTTTTTTTTTGCTTCTCTGGGAAATTAGGGGTGCCGGTTTATCATATCTGCTGTGATCCAAATGAGAATGTTTCTCTTCACCTTATACACAATTTTCTGAACATGTCTCTTTCAAATCCCAGATGTAGATTTGGAATCAGTACGAGAAAGACCATTTCGACCCACTTTTTCAACCAGTCAAAAAAGGTCACAAAGATTTTTAAGCACTTTAGACTACTTACTCAGATAGGGAGGGGTCTTGTGTCCCTAAGGACAAAACCATTAATTTGGTCACTTGGTCTCACGCAGACACACAATTATCTGCATCAGGTATTGACCGCAGCTGCCACTAAACCGTGGCTGCACATCACATGTGGTTGGGTTCGTTTAAAAGGACAGGCAAGAGGGGAGAAGACAGGGCCCCGTGCGTGTCCTCGGTGAGGCACACAGGCAGCACACACCACATACAGGTCTTTCTGAACAGAGCTCAACCCCAGGGAGACCCAATGGACAGGAGAAAGAACAACAACTATGGAAGACAGAGTTACCCTGCCAGAGCCCAAATTCCAGCTGGGCTCTGCGTTGCTATGAAGCTTGAGAACATTCCTTGATTCCAAGTTTCCTCATGTCTAAAATGCAGACTGCACAAACTTCCACAGGGTTTGGAAATATCATGAAACTCATGTGACTAGCCTGCCTGTGTACATCATCAATGGTAGTACCAAAAACAGCAAGAGTAAGTACATGATCAATACTCCTATTTTGCTCAGAACCCAGATTCCCCCCCTAGATTTCTCCAAGTCCATCCCTTTTAGGATCTTCTCCACATCAGTCATTTTAAGCACTGTACCCAGAGAGGTAGGGTTCAGTTAAATGACACCAGTCTACAGGTTTCCCTTGACCTATGTGGTTCTGTAATTCATAATGTCCACAGGACAGTGTTATCCATTAGCAGGAGAGGAGATGTTCCAGAAGTTTGCTAGCAACTGTCCAGATGCTGCTTTCTTTTAAAACGTGCTACAAATAAGGCACCCCAGCTTTAAATAGTGCTTTTTAAAATGGTGTCCAAAAACAGAATAAATAAAGTCCCCATATTCACAAGTTAATGTTTCAGGTCATCCTTAAGTCTCTCCATTTTTGATGAAGTCTATATCAGTAGTCATTGCTTGACACCTTTTACCATCTTTGATCTGCTAATTATGACATATATTCTATATTATATACACACACATACAGTTGCATATATATCATTTCAAATACACACGCACACACACACTCCTTAATTAAAGTGATAAAAATGACCACAGTAGCATAGGTACACACATACACAAATCTTTTGTGCCATCTGTAATGAATCATTAATCATATTGATGTTGCATAACAAATTTCATTTAATCTTTCTGCTTGAAGCTTAACTTTCTTCTCAAGGACAAGACTCTCAGATCCCTTTTCCTTCATGCTGTGCTGTGAAAAGCAGAGACGCTATATTCACACAGTTCTTGTCTTGAAGTTCGGCTCTCTCATTTACTGGATGTCTGATGTTAGCGAGTTACTGAAAGTCTATGAAACTCATCTTTATACTTGGAGAGTTGTGTGAGGATCAAAGGAGAAGATGTACTTAAGGCGCTGGGCATATTTAATGCCCTTAATTTATGCTGGTTATTATTGTATTTTGGTTTGTTTAATCTCTAAATTTATTACACATGTTAACATTCACCTTCACATTAGACAAAATAAGTCCACTGACAAGGACTCTTAAGATAAACAGAATGTGCTCCTTGATGGTGTAAGCCATCTGGTAGGTAGAGTTCTGAAGAGGACTCCCTAAGATTCACGTCTTCTGGTTAGTCAAGCAGGCTCTCATCTAGGACGACAGGAATTTTGAAGCTGTAATGAAACTCCTTGGTCAGTGGACTTTAAATGTGGAAATTATATCAGCCACACTGTGAAGAACTGCATATGTCCTTTAAAAGGTAGAAGAGGAAGACACAGTAGAAAATCAGAGCGATTCAAAGAATAAGAAGGATTTGACACGCCATTGCAGGTTTTAAAGATGGAGGCAAAATTCCAGATGAAGGGGGCTGTCATGCAAGAATGTCTGTAAAAGTTGGTAACAAGCCTGAAGCCGCAGCTGGGAAGAACATGGAGACCTTAGTCCCATATCCACAAAAAAATTGGTTTCTATTGGCAACCTGGTTGAATGAATCTCCTTCAGAACTCAGATAAGAACCCAGGCTCGTCAAAATCTTGAATTTTATTTGTGAGACCCTATGCACAGGACCCAAGGTTCTGGATAAGTGACATACAGATTTGTGAGCAAATACACAGGCACTGTTTTCAAGGCATTAAACAGTGTGGTAATTGTGTTATGCAGCAAGGGAAAACTAACTTCTGATACTTCTCATTTTGTAGTTCTTGGCTTATTCTACGTACTTAACAAATGTCTACGCAATGTTAAAATACTTCTTCATGTCTGCACTTAACTTTTAAGAAAAGTTGTTCAAGATAAAAAGATTATGTGTGCAGGATCCTACTGATGAAAATGTAGGAGATGAAAAAAATTCAAAGAAATGCATTTCTACATCATTATCTGGAGATATGACTGCTAGTTTCCTCTAAGTATTCAGATCTTAAATAAGCCAGTTCAAAGGTGCCTTGATATATTTCTTGATGTGTCTCACACTAATATATTCAAATTACATGCAAGTAAATTTAATTCTATAGCATTTCTATGATGTCAAGTTATTGATCCTTCGGCTGTCATGGTGATATAAGAGAAATGCCCTATTCTTCTAATTTCCCTTTCAAGCTTAAGTTTGTACTTGAAACATCTCTATCATATGTGATCATTTACAGTGGTGTTTATAAAGTCTCTTTCAGAAGGGATTTAGCATAGTGATTAAGACTGAACAGTCTCCTTGTATTTGAAACTCTGTAACTGCCTATCTTGGGCAAATTCGTACTCCCCCGCATCCTGGGAACTTCATCTACAAAAACAGGAAAGTCACTGTGTCCCTTCAAAGCCTGTGGTGGAGAAAAAGTCAGAGAATACATGCAAAGCACTTAGATCAGGGGGCGACACCTTAAGACTTAACACAAGTATCTCACGTCGGTACTTGATTTTGCACATCTACATTCAAAACTTAATTGTTGCCTTATATGGAATCTAAGCAGTTAAATGTATGTGTCTGGTTGTATGCTGTGAAATTTCACTTGTTCTCACCCCTCTGATAGTAACAGAATTGCCTGGAAGGATCTCTTTTTAATATTCTGGAACCTGCAAGTCCCGTATTTCCAAAGAAAACCTTTGTCTTTTAATTCAAAATCCTTTCCTTCCATTAACAGAACGTTAGCTTCTCTAGAAAGTTGAGAAAACAAAATAGTGAATTCAAGGTCCAGATCCAAGACATGCCAATGGAAAGCGAGAGAGTAGTCAGGGCGCTCCAAAGACTGACACACTCCCAAGTTCACTCAGGAACGGCTTCTAAATTGCTGCTGAAATAATGCGGCTGAGTATCATACACACGTTAGACCACTAAACTGGAATACAGAGGATCATTTTTGAATTCACTTTCCTAGGAATGAAAGGATAACACACCACTGCCACCTAGTTGTTTAGATACAACGTGCTGCTTATTCGTTCTTGAAGGGAATTATGCTGCTGTGACTAACAGACACGTACAAATTTCTGTCACCGTTGACACTGCCCCTGCATTGATTCTCACCAATACTCATCTTCTGCAAGTGATAAATTCAAGGGTCAGTTTAAGGTAAATATTCCTCGTGATTGTTTTATTTATCCGAGAGGGTTAACTAACTACACATACTAATTTTCAATCAGTTTCTTTAATCTTGCCTGTACATGAATTAGTGAACACATGGCCACATGCGCATGAGTTGGATCCTGCTGACAGGACTTGAGATGCTTGAGTCCCAGAGCCTCCAGCATCACAAGGTGCCACACACCGTTTCTATTAAAGTTGAGGTGGACTCCAGGATAGCACACGGGTGAAATAAGGTATTAGCAGGTGCTTAAGAATTAACTGTTTAAGTCTATAATAAGGTACTCACACATAGTTAATGATCTTTTTTTTTTTTTAATGACATCTGAGGGATGCCTAGAGGCAGGGCTGGAGCCCTATAGGTGAAATAACTGTGACACGTATACTTAACATGAACCGATTCTGTGATTCCAGGGAAGAGCTTCTGTTCTATGGCGTCTAGGCTGGAACCAAACAGCGGTGGAGACAGACCCTGGACACGTGGCAGACAGCCGCAGCCAGGGTGCGGGAGCACCGAGGTAAGGGAGGCCGTGCAGGAAGTGGAGCTCAACAAAGAACTCCGATTTTGATTAGACAAGGGGTCCGAGTAGACAAGACACAGAAGCAAAGAGAAGCCGACATGTATGTGATCACTGTGTCCCAATGCGACCTGCAGGATGGAGAAAGTGCACACAATACACCTGATGAACCATCGACCCACCAACTCAGCCAGGCAGATGACGGCAGAGTCCCTCCTGCATGGGACTGGCTTCCAGCCTTTCACATCTCTGCTAAGAACACTAGAAATTTATCACATGGAGATCTGTCACGACCCAGGGATGGCACTGTAATAGTGATTTGGGGGACCAGAGGTACAAAATAGGAAACAAGAGGGGTGCCTAGATAGCTTACTCAGTTAAGCTTTGGAGTCTTGATTTTGGTTCAGATCATGTCTCATGGTTCATGAGTTCAAGCCCTGGGTCTGGCTCTGAGCCGACAGCACAGAGCCTGCTTGGGATCCTCTCTCTCCCTCTCTCTCTGCCAGCCCCCTGATTAAAAACAAAACAAGGTGAAACAGAGGGTAACAAGAAGTATGGAGAGAAGAGTTTGAGAAACATCAACAGAAGGCAGCATAGGATGGCAATCCCCTCTTATCTCGGGAAAGTCCAAATTAGCACATCTTCACGGGACAGATTAGGGGAGACAGTCATATTCTGTTTCACAGCCTGAGATGCTCTGTCGCCCTCTTGTCCACTGCCACGCCCACACTGTCACATCATGAGAGCATCCTTGGAGCATTTAAATGGGAGTTTTGTCCCTCCCGTTTCCTGCTCGCCTAGGATCTCACTGCCTTTCTGAGCGAGAGCCGAAGTCAAGCATCTGCTCCTTGGCAGCAAGAATCTTCCCTCATGCCACGTCTGTTTCATTGTGTAGTTTTGTTTCCAAAGCTTTACCAAAATCAATGTTATACGGTGAAAGAAAACAAATTATGAGATACTTAAATACAGGAATAGGTATTTCATATCTAAACACAAAACGAAAACAAATACCATTATTTCTCTAAATAGGTATGATGGTTCTTTTGTCCCTTGTTTTAGGACCAGCATCACTTTTTTTACACTAACTATGCAAATTGGGGCAGAGGAAGAATCTACTTGACCTTGAACAAGATATGCAGCATCTTTAGGCTTCCACGAAATGGAGGGGTTGGGTCAGCTGTCTTCGTGGCATTCCATGCGTCTATTGTACGTACATAGTACCCCAGTGACTAGGGCTAACTGGTAACAGGCAAATGGAAGAGGAAGGAAGAAAACCCAAAATACTGGTCTCACTCAGCCTTTTCTTCCTATTTATAGAGCATGCTTCTGCATAGACTATGTTACAGACTCTCTCCTTCCTTCTTCCCATTTTTCCTCCATCTCTTCCTTTTAAATTTTATTACATATGTATGCATTAGAGACAGAGAGAGAAAAAAAGTACAAGTGAGGATAGGGCCAGAGATAGAAGAGAAAGAATCCTAAGCAGGCTCTCTGCTCTTCACGAAGCCCCATGCAGGGCTTGATCCCATAACCCTGGGATCATGACCTGAGTTAAAATCAGGAGTCAGACATTAAATCGACTGAGCCACCAGGGGCCCCCCTTTTGCCTTCCTTTTTAATTTTCTGTTGCACCCATTTGTTTACTAAAAATAACATGTTCCTGAGCCTTTCAAATCTTTCCTTCTCTATAAACAAAGTAAATAATAAATAAATGCAGATTAAGTCCTTAGACAAAGTAAAAATAACAAAGACCACTTTAAACAAAAGATAACCCTTTAAAAAATTACTGCTTTTCATCTAATAGTACAATAGTAGAATTGAACAACAATACCAGAAAACAGTTTAAGCTTCAAAGAAATCTGAGTGTTTGTTCTAAAACAAGAAATGTCCTCAAGCGACTAAAACCTGCCCACGTTCTAACATAATGTTTACATATTTCATATGAATTTCAAGTATATTTTAAGTCGAACTTGTCAATTCATTCAGATGTGTTCCATCTCTGTAAGTCATGGATTCAACAATACTGGTAGAAGCTGGAGACCGTTAGGTGGCTAAACCCAAGTATCTATATTTAGTGTCACTGCTTCCTCTTAAAGGACGCCTTGGAATCCAAAGTAAGAGATTAAGAACAAAGAGCCCACTGACCATGAAGACCATACTGTGGAGTTGCATGCTACAGGCTAACCCAGAATGGCCACGTGACTACAAACAGCAGCGTGCAGTCTAAGCTCTCGCCAAGGTATATGTCAGTGTAAAGAAATTCAAGCAATATTATTGGAATCCCTTGGCCACCATTTTCCCCTAGAACAGTGGTTTGGGGACTTGGCATTCAGTGTTTGTGACAAAGACTGGTGACTGCTCACCAAACCTGTTACCACCGCTTCCTGGACATACAGCCTCAACTCTTAATTTCCTTTCTCCTTTGCAGGAAGGGGTAGAAATAGGCTGTAAATGGGAACACCTGAAGACCTCACCCAGTTAAGAGAATAAATAAAAAATAGAAAATAAGATATCTGTGTTTCTCCTCACTGCCTGCTTGATGCAGTAAGCAGAGGACCTTGGAAGTCGCACGTTGACCGTGGCTGAGTGGCAAGAAGGTGGGAGATGTAGAACCATGTTACACAGTGGCTGAGCCTGTGGCAACTTGGAAAGCATATGAAGGTGGGCTATGTAGATAAAAACAGTGGCCTGTGCTGACATTACTTAGAGTTCTTGGCAGACTGTTACAAGAGATAGATGAGGTAAGGCGTGGATTTAAGCTCAAAGGTCAAGGATAGAAAATATAGGGTGGCTTTAAGAATTCATTAGTGTTTTTTTTTAAATTTTCTTAATATTTATTCATTCTTGAGAGAGAAAGAGAGAGAGAGGGAGGGAGAGAGACAGAGTTCACAAGCAGTAGAGAGGTGGAGAGAGAGAGGGAGACAATTTAAACAGGCTCCAGGCTCTGTGCTGACAACTCATGAAGTGGGGCTCAAACCCATGAACTGAGAGATCATGACCTGAGCCGAGGAGGCTGGGACACTTAACTGACTGAACCACCCAGGCACACCTAAAAATTTAAAAGGTCTACTGTTTTAGGTCTCAGGTAGTAAGAGGTAAGGATGAAAGAGGTTTTGAAAGACAAAGCCCACTAAGAACCACTAAGACAGGGATACAAATGGACTGTGGGTGGGGAAGCTCCCCTTCAGTGCGTTATCGCCAATGGACCCAGGCTGCCTACCAATGATGGCAGATGACACAGAGGAAGCAAAGCAAACAAACAACAAACTAGTCATGAGAATTCGGTCTGAAAAATAACTTTGGGTCTGATACATACATGGAACTTACTGGAAGCAAATAGAGCAGTCTACTAGATTTCTAAGGTTAGGGCATTACCAAAGAAACCAGAAATCTGAGCTAAAACAGCCTTTGTTTCATTTTAATCCCATCTGCAGGCCCTCAGATATGAGGAAGAGACTGAAAGCTATAAGCCTGAGAAAAGGGGTTGGTGCCACCCCTCAAGGCTAGGTGAACGTCGCACAAGATCACTCCTCTGAGTGCTGATCTGGAGTCTAGTCAAGGGACTTTGACCTACCAACAGGGTAGAAGGCTTTCTCCATGGCCAATCAGAAGGCTTCACTGCATGGGACCAGGGACCACTGTGTCGCCCATTCTTTCCTTTTCTATAGGGGAAAGTTTTTGCAGTTTTCTGGGCTTCACCACTGGATATTCATATTGCAGAGGAAGTGATAACCTGATTTTCTCATCCAGAGATCTATCCACCGTGAGAACCAATGACAAGGATGGCAAATGTCACACCTAGAAAGTCCACATTGATGGCAAAAGTGAGTTAAGTGTTGCATACACTTTAAGAATTGTGGAGACTGTGTTGGACTGAAGAATAAGAGATGTCTTCTAAAGATTTTTGTCATTTAAACATGGTGTGGGAAGTTTCTTTCTTTTTTTTTTTAAGAAAAATGTTAGATCAAGATTGCAAAAGGAATTTTATGTGCCAATAAAAGCATGTGCATACTAGAATTTCAATTGTGGGCTACCCATGTGCTATCTTTGACACAGAGGTTTTGTTGTTGTTGGTTTGTTTTTGTGTTTAAGACTAGTCAAACAGATAATGCAAAAATAAGATGATTATGAGTAATTGTTATTCCAAAGTCAAAGGCCTGGAAGGATACCATGGAGCTTCTTAGGTCGTGTAAATTGTAACAGGACTCCTCATAAAAATACTATGGAAGACATGTGAAAGAAAGAAAGAAAAGAAAAGAGAGAAAGGGAAAGAGAGAGAGGGAGGGAAGGAGGGAGGGAGGGAGGGGGGAAGGAGAGAGAGGAAGGAAGAGGGGAAGAGAGGAAGGAAGGAAGGATGGAAGGAAGGAAGGGAGGGAGGAAGGGAAGAAAGAAGGAAGGAAAGAGGAGAGTAGAAAGTGAGAAAGAGAAATGGGAAGGGAAAGATGGGAGGGAGGGAGGAGAAGAAGGATGAACAACAGTAAAGCTTAAAACCAAACATCCAAAATCAAAAGGACACTGAACTTTTAAATTAGAAGGATCCTAGTTATAAGAAGAAATGCTTTATTTCTCATCTGATTTAACTGGTTTAGCGCCATCATCAGACAGAGAACATGTTTGCTGGAATTACTCTTTAGACCTCTGATTTTGTGAAAATACACTTTGTTAATGGTGCATTAATTCAAATTTAAAATACTTTTGAAATCCATACTCATCTGAGTTTGTAATTTTGGCAGCTAATGACATATGGCCTTATCTTTGAGGGATGGTTTTTTGAGAAGTTTAAAAAAAATAATGAAGAAAATAGACTATGAAAAAATGGATATGTTACAATGGCAAAATAAAACCAATGAGCAAGAACCAGGGTGTAATGTGTGTCTCTAAAGAGAATAGCACTAATGGAATACATTCAGATTGACTGTTTTTAAAGTCCCTGTTGTACATTCTGTCATTCTGTTTTAAACACATATGAGTTTTTCCACAAAATGACAATCTATTGATAAGAAAATAGAGCAACTTGACAGCAGTAAGTCAATTCTACTTATATTCTTTGCATTTGTATTTTTTGCTTTACCTTCAGAATCAAAGCAAAATGTTTAAATCATTCAAATTGCAGCTTTATCAGTTAAAGTGTAAAAATATCAGTAAATGAAATCAACAGCCACTATGATGTTTTATTTGCTGATTTACTCACTTTATGGCTTTTTCTAAATTAGTTATTTTGGTCAGGATGTTCATAGACAATAGATAAAATTAAGTTCTCATTTCCCCATCAAGATGTGTTTCTTTCTGAAGCGATTTTGAAATACCAACTTGCATGATTTGTAGAGATGCAACCTGAATTTTGGACCAATGGTGTATACATCAGAGAATCCTAACAACTTGAATAAAATAAGAATTATTCTTAATGCCTGAATATACTAGTAGTCCACACCCTTAAATATGAAAATAGGGCTTTAAATCCATTCTAACATAATTTATCACCCATATATTTCACTTAAAAGGATCCCCTCTGGCCCTCAGGTGGATCCCAGATCTCTTTTTACAGCATTAGAGGAAATCCACACACCTGCCTGGTTCTTCAGTCTCAAATACTGAACACACAACCAAGGACTGCCAGACATGAAGACAACCAGAGGCAGGGAAAAGAGGACTGAGATAAAGAAAAAGGAATCAAAACGAAAGACACAAAAAGCAATACTTCTTTATAGAACAGACCAGACTCCTGAAATTCTCACTCACTGCCCATTCTTCATCTCGCATGAAAGAAAACTTGAAGAGTCAGGTTTCTCTTCTTGACATCTAAATATTGGACTTCCTCAGGCTTGCTCCTAGATCCCTGTGTTTCTCTCCAATGCCTGAGCACGTGTCATTCAGTCCACGGCATCACAAAACATCACGACTTTCAACCATGTGACTTCACTGTTGACCCCTCCTGTGAAACCGAGACTCACAGATCTAACTGCCTACATTGAATTTCCCCTTGATAACTAAGTTTATTTCAACTTCCACATGTTTCTCACTGTATCCCACACCGCAACTTGCTTGCCCTACGTCTTTTCCAGAGCTGAGACTGCTCTAGCCAATTACTTAGGCAAAAACATGTGCCATCTTCATTCTTCTCTCTCATCGACCTTTTCCATCTGACCAGTCTCACTGCTTCCTCCAACTGGCAGAGTCTTCTTCCAGATCTTGTCCTGGCTGGCTGCTGACCTCTTGTGTCTTAACCAATAGGCCACCTACGTAGTGGCCCTTCCCTGGGGACTCAATCTAAAGAAGACCCTGTACCAGGCACTGAGTTTCATCTAACATGTTCTGTTTTCTTTATAGTTAGAAACCATTACCTGACTTGTACTTCTGTATCTTGTATTTCTAGCAATTAGAGAGTTTAAGGGAAAAAATGTACAACATCATAAGTGAAATATGAAACAGAGACGTGCAGGAGTTGAAACCCTGATGAAGTATGAATGGTATCATAATATGAGACAAGAAAGAAAATTTAATCTGAATGCCACTTGGCATAATATCGAAGGCTATTAACATACTCTCAACCATGTAATGTATTATTGACTTAGAGGCACACACACACATATAAACATATAATCACAAACACACACAAATATACGTAAAGACAGAGTGTATATCTAATATGTATTATGTATTTCAAGACAATGTACACTGAAGAACCTTGAACTTGTGTAAGTAACAAAAAGTGAGCGACTAGAAAGAAAAAGGTGGAGAAAAAGGTAAGAACACTAATAATATGACAGAGTCAAGAGACACCTGTCTGAAATTAAAGTCAGGAAATGGAGGCTTAAGAATAGTTTCTAGGTTCAGTTAGATCTAGAAATAAATAAGCACCAAAAAACTTAATTTATTTTTGGGAAGGCGTATGGGGGGGCGGGGAGGGACAGAATCTCTGTCTTTTCCCTGTCATTCTATGCTACAGTATCTGTTCATATGGGAACCTATTTGATTTATTAAAATATAAATAAGCTAAGAAACAAATTACAGTTGTTTCTTCACTTTATCATAAATGGTTTCCCCCAAACATTATTTTTCTACATATTCTGAACCCAGTGTTCTGGTGCAGAATCTACTGCCATTGCCATATCTTGTGTGTCTCCTGCTTGGCCAACTTGGAATGGGAAAAGCTCTAGCCAGACACACGGTTTATCCATTAATGGCTTGGGAAGATTCTATTCTTAGGTCCCTTCTGTAACCGGTAAAGTCCTTTGTCCAAACATTAACCTGGACGGCTCTGCATCAGTCATTCACCTGGTCTGGCTCTGCTGACCTAAGAAGGAATCCCTTGTTCCTGCTCTCTGGTCAGATGACCAACCTCAGTGGAATTTTTTGCCAAATAAGTTAAAGTCAGCCAGCCTTCCCTTGTCAGAAAGAATCCTTTATGGAGCCCTGCATTCCTCCGGGAGCCTGGCTCTCTTGGTTTTTCCAGTATTGGCTCCTACCTTATGACACATTTCACATCTCAGGCTGCACCAAGCCACTGCCACTTCTGTGCCTATTGTTTCTGCACTACGTTGTTTTTAGCCTCCAAAGCGGTGTCTAAATATGGTTACAGGGGAGAGCTGGCAAAGGGCATTAGCCAGACATCGATTTCCAGAGAGGGTTTTCAGTTCTCTGCTCAATGAGACTTTCTAAGGAAGAATTTGCAGGCAAAGCCCAGAGAGAGAGTTTTACCATCTTCTGCTCTGTGTCACAGTCTGACCAGGCTTCGAGAATGGAAATGTGTCCTCGGGTCTGGAGAGCAATGACCTTAATGGGCCCGGGGAGGACAAATTTGCTTCCATCTGAGCCATGTGTCCATTTATTTATTTCCATGCATTCCTGTGTAACAATTCATCCTCATTATCAATCCATAATATTCAATTAGCTGTCTACCTGATTAAAGCAAATGTCAGAAAATGGAAGCATCCTAGGGTAGGTGAGGCAGAAGATCGTGATACGTTCGAACCAGGAAGAGAATACTATGATGCTTGCACACCATACGCCTGCTCTCGGAACCCACAACTTGACCACGGCTGTAAATCTGGGCACTGACTTAACTCTTCCCTCCATTGTGTGACATGCTTCTAACACTCATATTTACAACCCCTAGAAAAACTACGTTGGCAGAGGACCGCAAGGACCTTTTAAGTAACCAAACACGTGGTTTCTGTAGGTAAATATTAATCTTGCGTCCACGATGAAGAGGTAGAATATGAAGTGGCTTAAGGATAACCATGACCCTTTTATCTTGTTGTTGTAGGTTTGTCAGTTGTCCTAATGATACAACTTAACATTTTAACGGGTAACATTTACTTGATAACATGCTTCGACAATTATGCCCAACTTGAACACGTCTAATTCAGATAATAATTGGTCATTTTGCTGTGGCACAAACTGGATGGATAATGACATAAAGCAGTGGCTGGGAACAAATTTCCAAGCGAGGGCATGTTCCTAGTCACCAACCATATGGATATCATACTGTGACCGCAATGTTTGCTGCTTTGCCTCGTATGACTGTTCTGGTAAAAATATATATTCCCTGACCATAACGGTAAGTAAAACATGTAAGGAAAACAGGATATTTTTAAACCACAGTCACACTGAATAAACTCCATCTAATAATCTCTGCATTTGAACCGCCTATAAACAAGAGGTAATTCAGATAAAATCACTGTCAATAACCATAAAAGTCATAGAATTTTCAAGGATCATTTCTTGATGCTTTTCATCTTCTGGGTTTCCCTTACTCAATTTCTCAATCTATACAGATTACTTACTTCTATTTCTGTTTTGAATTTACACCAGAAAAGTATCTAATTATTGTTTACCTGATCGTAAAACAGTCAACCTACTGGCTATTATTTTTCTAAACATGCTGAATGTTACTTTTTATTTGTAGTTTACATATAGCAGGTGGAAACTTCAGTGTATATTTCTCCCCTATTTAAAATCCCCCCAAATAAAAATGTGAAAAATATTGGGGCTAGCATAAATGGAGATTGTTGATTTTCATATAAAGAATCCAAGCATAATTGCATTGTCAGGAAATCTAAAATACCTCATCAAGGGTACCGTATATCTGTAATTATTGGAAAAGCTATATGCAAAATCATTACCATACAGGCTAATATTTTAAATAAATTGCATACAAAATGTTATTAATATATTAAATATTCATATGACCATAAACAACTAGAATATTTTTTCACATAATTTGTTTCTAAGTTAGTTTTAAAAATAAAATTGGTGAAGTTATCTCTACATATTACAGAACTGAAATGTTTTATAAATGAATCTTTGTATCTATGTCTCCCAGGAAAAAGTTTAACCTGAAATTTCTAGCAAACTATAATAAGAATCTGCTATGTCTTTTCTGCTCATATAATGAAAATCAACTCATAATCCCATAAACTGTAACATGCTTGGTGTTAGACTTCATTCTATCAAATTTTCATTGACACTGCAGATTGTATGCAATGAAATAGCTCCTTTGTGTATCTTCATTTGTACGTGAGGACTGTGAGGGAGACGGAAATCTGAATCACAAAAAATTGTAAATTTCCCTTATAACGTTCTGGTGGCTTCCTCATCTCTACAGAAGCATTTTCTGGGCAAAGCAGAAACTGACTTCACGGGCAACAAAGCACCAGGAAGAGATAAGGAAGGGACAAGAGAGCAGTCAGACCATGAAGCCACGTATCTAAGGGTCCAATTGCATCAAAGTTTTAGTCAACCCTACTGCAATTCACCTTACATATAATGCAAACAATTATGAGACAAACAAATGTGTTTGTGAAATCCTGTCACATACATCTGGTGCTGTAAAACCATCTCAGAATGTCACCTTAGCCGTTACCAAAAGTCCCTTGCAATAAAGAAAGATTCCACTAGCATTTGTAAAATAGTTTAGAAAAGGAAAAAGCAAATTTGTTAGAACAGCTTAGCACTAGAGACCATTATGAAAGTAGTCCGTCTTAATCTACAGTTAGGCAAAGGCACTTAGATTTCTGTTCCCTTATTTCAAAAAAATAAAGGTTTTCCAGACTCCTTTCAACAAAGAGCTAAGAGAGTGGCCTCAACAATTTTGTGTACAAATTCACTCTTGTCCCTCTCCCTCCTTCACCAAATCCCAAGCATACTGCATCAGAATCTCTGGAGGGAAACCCAAGTGAATCATATTTGCATAGATTATATACATATTATATGCTATTTAATATTACCTAATATTTACACATTATATATTTATAATTTAGATATTATGCATATTATATATTTATATATAATTTTTATTTCTATACAGTTTTACTTTTCATACATATGTATGTTTGTGTTATATATATATTTTTTATTTACATATTTCATAATTTGAATCCATACTACAGGTTGAGAAACTCCTGATTAATACGGCAATGTTTTTACATAGGGAGTGTTTTGCTTTTTTCTCTGTAATATTCACTTTATTTCACAGATGAGGTTTATACTTCCTGAGTCGGAGGCTTCATATCTTTTGTCAGTTCTAGAAAAAAAGTATCATCCTTAATTTGAATACTTCTTCTTCATTCCCTCTATTCTATCTTACTGGATGTTAATTAATGGACTGAAAGCATTTCTCTTTTTAATCTCCTATTTCTTAACATCATTTGCATTTTACTATCTCTTTCCTTCCTCCCTTTGTATATAAACATGTGTGTGACAATTATTTTTAGATCTGTCTCCTTTCTTCAGTTGTGTCTGATCGGCTGTTAATCCATCCGTGAAGATTTTAACTCTTTATTTTACTGTCTGTTTTTAGAAATTCCATGTGTCTCTTTTTGGTTTTGAAGTTTTCATTTATTTAGTGGATTGTTTTTGAAAACAAGTCATATAAAGACATGTGTGAATTTTTAGATTATCCTTATTACTATTTGTCACGTGACCACAGGTTTCCTGGACCCTAAGGGTAAATTCAAATGTTAAGCCCCTGTGAAGGCAGTGAGAGTTCCGGAATTTGATGTGCAAAGGGAAGAATATTTTCCCTAACTAGAGTTCAGATCAGTACATTTTTTTGTCTTTTCCATTTGCTGACTAACAAATTAATTTTGAATATCACCTCTGAGAGTATAAAACGTCAAAAGTCACAGCCCTACATTTGGAGATTTCAGTCCTTCCCTCCTCTCCACCTTGAAAGGTCCCAAGACTTGTATATTTTCCCTACACAGTCCCCAAAATACGCCTTTTGGTTAAGACATTGGCACATGCTCTTGGGGCAGCCACGATTCAGCGTTCTCCATCTGTTCTTCCGCTTCCTTATCATTTGTGGGTTTGGGGATTACCTTTGGTTACAGTGTATCTTGCATTTCTAAGATTTTACAGAAGGTTTTTTAGACTATCTACTATTTTTAGAAGCATTAGTCTCTTCATTCACTACATGAATCTAATACCTTTTGCCCTCCGAAGAGATAAGGGTAAGTCAGATCAAGGAAAATATGAAAGCTAAAAATAAATGAATAAATAAAATAGTTTCTAGGTAACCAGGGAGGAAGAGGGGGTAATGATTTCTAATACAAGAGGTGGCTGAATATACAAGTTGAGGTCACCATGCGCCCTGGAGAATGTTCTATGCACACGGAACTGTCCTATGGAGGGAGGAATCCCTTCTTGGGGGCATGAAGGCAGTGGGTCCATCCATTCTGGAACTTCTGGGTTGAGCCTTCCCCATCATGCTGGGCGTTTAAACCAGGGGAACAGTTTTCCATCCAGGGCGGTCTTTCCCTTCCCTTCCTTTTCTGAAATGGCACGGTATTATGGAGCCTTAGTCTTTTCAGCAATTATTTCAGTATCATAGGCATTAACTAGTTTGTTTCTACCTTGCATCTGTGAAGTGCCTGATGTAGGGGCCTTTTCCATCCTCTATGTCCACCACTGTAAGGCTATCCAACGCTGCCCGGAAATGACAAGTAACCTTTACAGCACGCCACTGGAGAAGGCAGAGCCCTCGTCTCTCTCCAGCCTCTGTCACCGGGTCCAGGGTCTACTTGTCGGCACACCTGGCTGTCGTAGACTCTGGAACATCCCCTAGATTCCAGGAACGCCAACTTCCTGACCAAGGTCAACTTAGTGACCTTGGTGGGGGCTAGGGGTGGTGAAGCAGTATTTTCAGGGAAGACAAACTTCTTGAGTTGACTGGCATGCAAATTCTCAAGTACCTTGTATTCTAAGAACTGATGGGACACAGTATTTAAACCAAATACAAGATAAGTGAGGCATCCCGGTTACACAATTTTACACACAGTAACATCAAGTTTGGGGTACCCAAACACAAGTTTCACGGTGTTAACAATGCCTAACCTACCTTTCGTCTCACACTCCTATAACCTGACACCAGTGACTCAGGCAGATTTTATACAGTCCACAAAGCTTATTTTTCTAACATTATTGTGTTATTAATATAAACGGATATAATCAGTATAGTAAATTAGCAACCCCACAAAACTCCTGCAATGTATGTCAAGGTATTATTGATGTTTGCATTATCTTCTAATTTGTATATGCATTAACACAGACAGAAATTGACCTTGTACAACTGTTACTACTATCCGCTTAGATCCTGCCCAATCCTTCCATCCTTCCAGGCAGAACCCCAGATTTTATCCCCATCTCCACTCTCACCCCGCAGAGACAAACGCATTTCAGGACACTGGTCTCAAGTCCTATTCAATGTAGTTGCAGATCTTTCTAAAGTTAACATCATCCCTTCAGCCAGCCACTTGCTTTACAACGGGCATGTGAGGAAACTCGGAGCAGTAAGAAATGAGAAGCTACAAATGGGGATTCTAGGAATATTTTCTTCCCTTCTAGGAGAAATGTCCAAGAAGAAATTATGTGCTTTTCCTCTCTAGATGATCGAGTGTTTGGATGACACAGACGCCATCTTGCTACGAAATTGAGCGAAACCCAAGGGGGTGGGGGGAGGGTAGGTTAGTACTAAGAGAAGGAAGCAACATGAATTATACAACTGGGCAGCTTAATGAAACAACCCGAAGCCTGCTTTGTTGGTGCTGTTGACCTCTGGGTTTCCTGATAAGTTGGAGATAAATGCCCTTATTGCTGGAGTCTTTTGGAATCAGAGTTCCTGTCTCTTGCAGCCAAAAAGCATGTTAACGCATAAGCCAGGAGTTCAGAACAACTCAGAACTCCTTGGACTGCTTATCCAAACATGAGACGGGCTATGGTGATATTGTATACGTCATAAGATAAATAACTGTGATTAACGTAGCTTACAATGTACAAGGGGAGACTTGAAAGAAAAACTATTAGATCTTTTTTCAGGAATGATGGTCTTAGCCGCCAGTGATAACTTTCCTATAAGGAATGGGGAGCCAGGCTCTGACTCTCTGCAGACATACAGATCGGGCTGTTTTGACCCTCAGAGAGCTGAGGTCTAGTGTTCATTATGCACGTTAGCGGCATAAAAAAGGAATTTGATCTATCCAGAAGGCTGTGCAAATATACACTAACAGTCCCCTCTGTCTGCTTTTCACAGAGCCAGCTGAGACCTCCTTGAAGGGTCTTACTCTTTCTGAGAACCCATCTTTCAATTTCCCTTCCTTCAGATTAATGTTATATTCAAATTTAATATCGCGGTATACAAATGGTTGAAACCCCGTCACCACCTTTAGTGACCACACTTGGACAAACCTGCTGTTGTCCAAATGACAGCCCTGCACCCTGGACTTGAACCAAGGAACGCTGGAGAGCATTCCTGAAATCACAGGGTGATTAAAACAAATAATGGTCAGGGCGCCTGGGTGGCTCAGCTGGTTAAGCATCCGGCTTTGGCTCAGGTCAGATCTCACGGTTCATGGGTTTGAGCCCCGTGTCGGGCTGTGTGCTGACAGCTAGCTCAGAGCCTGGGGCCTATTTTGGATTCTGTGTCTCACCCTCTCTCTGACCCTCCCCTGCTCATGCTGTCTCTCTCTCTCTCTCAAAAATAAAATTTAAAAAATCATTAAAAGTTAAAAAAAAAATAAAAGAAATAATGGTCAACTGAGTCAGCCTCTCTTCTCTGGAACTTATTCTCTGTTATTTGTTAAGGGTGCTCTTCGCCGCCGCCAAAGCACTACTGTGTAACAAATTACTAAGAAAGTGACATCTCAATGTATGCCTTTACACAAAAGATCAGAAAGACTGCATTATGTGGTCCCCCAGAACACACTGCTGGAAAAAAAAAATCACTAAATAAATGTTGCGGTTTATGAGTGTGACCCTTTGCAGACATGATATGAGGTTCGCTCTATTGTCTTTACATCTTCAATCTTCTCTCCACTTAGAGCTCCGGCAGTCAGTAATGAAGGAGGAAGGCCAGCTCTGTAGTAACTCTGCACTTGCTGATCTTTAACATTTTCAAGAATGACAGATTCACTTCCCATTTGCTGTACCTGTGGAGACTATTTTAAAAGAACCTGAAGATTTATGCAGCTCCACAAACAACAGAGCAGAACTTTAAAAAACAAATGACACCTGTCTAGTGGTTCACGATGTCGGATGATTAATGTCACATTTTTTGCAAACAAGGGACTGATTCATCCTTTTCCATCTTCCTAAGGGCTCTTGGGCACCGGCAGGGTGGAACTTTCATCTGTTCTGTGTCTTATAAGTAAGCATGTTTATAATGATGGTAGCAAATGTACATTCGGGCCTGTCCACTGGGCATTAACCTTGAGCTCTGCAGTGTGACCAAATATAACTGCCAAGGAACAGAGCTATGAACAATGAGCAGAATTCACCTAAGTTGTGGCATGCGCTGCTGAGACTGTTTGGCAAAACTTTCATTTGTATCTCGTCCAGCAGCTGAATAATTACCCTCTGGTAACTTAAATATAAATCAATGAATGACCATATCTGACTTGTACTGCTCTACTTGACCTTGTCTAATGTATATAACAAATAAACCACCACCATTGGAGGGTAAAGCATGACAGAGCATATCATAAACACATAGACGACCTTAGCTATGTTCCTTCTTTCTTTTTTTTAAGTTATCTTTGTACTCATTACATTAAAATGCTGAATTTTATTTAAGAAGGAACTTAATAATGAAACTATGTACTTTAATCAACGAAGTACATCAGGTGTTTTCAGTTCAAGTATTTGAAAATCAAATAATGTGTAATTTTCAAAACCAGAATTTGTCTAATCAGGGCGGTTTTCTTTCAGGAAGTGTAATTAGTAAATACAAATGCAGAGTCTAGAGTCCCTATCTGGGTTGGAGTACCAAGCCTGCCAATTTCTGGCAGGATTTGCCTGGAAAAGTTATTTTATAAACTGTGTCTTCCCTCTCCTCATTTACTAAGTAAAGATCATAATAATATTGTATATCACTAAGTATTTTTGAAGATTAGAAGTTAAAAAAATCATTTATAACAATACTTGATACCTGAGGGAACGCCAAAACTATAACCTATCAGTACTATTACTTTTCAAACTTATAATATCTAAGAGGGTTTTAACCATGGGGAATTTAAGGTAATACATCAAGAAACAAATCTTCCAAAAATATGAAAAGATCATCAATATTAATTTTTGGAAGGATACAATTAAATTTTATAGAGGAAACATTAAATGTCCCCAATTTGAAAACCCAAATCCATGTCATGCCAGCTGAAATGCCTACCAATTAAAAAAAAGGAACAAAATATTAAAAAAAAAAAAAAAACCTGCTGGATGTGAGTTTTGGTAATCATTCATTTAACAGTATTTGTTACCTTCCTACTGCTGGTCAGACCAGGATGATCCAAATGAATCAAGTCCCTGTCTTCATGGAGTATCTATTCTAGTCAGAGAGGTAGATGGTCAACAATGACAGGGTATGACTTGCAATGATCAGATTAAGCGCTGCGCTAGGAGAGAAGGCTGCATCCCTTATGGAGGCAGGGTCATTCTAAATCGGAGAAAGCCGATCTGCAAACTCGGCTTTTCAGAATGAAAATGCACTAGTCTCATAAACAGGCAAGGGGAGTTGGGGATTCCTATTTCCTGCTGACCAGGCAAGGGGGTAGGGCCTGAGGGTTCAGGCCTAACCTTCCAGATAAACATGCTGCCTTCTTGGGGCTTATAAGCCAGAGAGGGAGGGAACAGCACATTGAATTTTAAACATGTTATTCTATAGGCAACAGGAAAACACTAAGGGAGAGTTCACTGGAGAGGCACCCTATTTAAAAGTTGAATGGCAGCTCTGACTGTTGAGAAGATCACGGGGTGTAACTGGAAAAGACTTTCAGTAGAGGAACAAATCAGAAGACCAGTGCCGCAGACCACTACACGGTGGTGGCGGCCACAAGCAGAGAGCGGCAGTGTGACGAACAGATCCTGCAGATTGGAGACACGCACTGAACACGGAGTTAAACACATGACGGACTTGCTCTAGGGGAGGAGGAAAGAAAGGAATCGGAATCGACACGACACCAAGAATTCAGGTTTGAGAAACCGTGCAGGTAGTAATGCTGCCCAACTGCGGAAGGGGAGGGAATCGAAACAGGTTCAGTTTGAAATATCTAGGAGACATGCAAGTGGAGTCACTAAGTTGACAAGTATAATAATCTTAGATTTTTCCACCCCCAATGAAGTATTTAAAACCCCTGGAATGGCTGAAGTTACATAGGGAAAGAATGGAGACAGAGAATGACAAATGAAATGTAACAAAAATAAACGTAGTGATAGTCACAGTCAAACTGAACCCTTCTTTCATCTGGCACAGGGAATGTACTGAATTCTCCAATTGGAGATTTAAAATGTTTAATAGAAAGGGCATCCAAAGCATCAACATTTCTTTTATGCAATTAAAGTCTCCTTACATAACAATAAGTTTTGCTTTGCTTTTCTCCAGAAATGTAAAGAAGAAGGCTATATGCTAGTTGTTCATTATTTTGGGGGGGGGGGTTGTGGTTTCAAATTCTAAAAGTGTGTCAGTCCGGTTAAAAAAGAATCTAGGTCAGCATTGAGCATTTAAAGAAAAAAACAAGATAGAGGTAATTTTCCATCATGGTATGTAACATACATGATAGTTACATATTATTAGTACTAACACTTCATTCTTTTCGTTAATACATATTGTATATCCACATACCTTATGACTACAAAAGGAGGAATTAAGTGGAAAGCATACATTTAGTGACAAAATGTTTTGGTGGCATCTGAAATATGTTGAAGAAAATATCCCTAAGGTTTCTGAAATATTGCAATGTGTAGAATTGCTTGATATGCTTATTTTGGAAACATTAGCATAATGGAATACAATCAATAGAATCTAATAATTACAGTAAACCCACATAACTCCCTTAAGTAAACATGTGCTGTACATGCTATACAAATTACTATCCTGTAAAATGCTTAATTGCAATCTATGTAAGGCAATTCATCAGAAAATAAGACTATCTCATTTTACTCCTGAGAGCATTTCAGAATTTATCTAATAGCAGCAGCAATAAAGAATCAAATCTCCAAATACATGTAAGACCGAAGACTGGCACAAGGAATATGTAATGTATGAGCACCTTTCAGTTCAAATACGATCAGGTAGTTTTAAAGGAGAAGAAGGTTTAACTGATAGAAAAAAAAAAGAGGCTCCAAACTGTGGATTCCATTAAAAAAAAGTAGTAGGCAAATTGAAAATTGCCATTGGCTTACATTGTTGATGTCTTTAATATCTGTTTAGGTAAATGCTTATTAAATAACCTAAAATGACTTTTCCATTTCTATAACTGATTTCCAAATTAATCAGTGAATATATAAGAGACCTTTTTCGGTACCAAATAATTCAACACTAATTTACATATATCTACTCTGTATCATTATCTTGATCCAAACCCATCTGTACAGATTATACCTACAGAAACCAGGAAAGGAGAATATTACCAAAAGAACCTGTCTCTTCTTCTCTTTTCTCCATCTCTACCCAAATACATGTGTGTGCACACATGTATATTGTGTGTATGTGTGTGTGTATATATACATTATGTGTGTGCATTATATATATATATGTATACAATATACATGCACACACATGCACACACTTTGAATAAAATTTTGCTGTCATGATCAGTTGATTCCAAACTAAAATGATTAAAGTTTTATCTTATGAACTGTCTCAAGAGGGAATTACAGTTTTCGCTCGTCTCTATGAATGTCTATTTTATCAGTACCTTTTAAGCTAATAAGATGTTTGGTGAATAGCAATCTCTCCATAGGTTTATTCTTCTAAGCACAGTAAAACTTAATTTAATCACAGATTCAAAATATCATACAATAAACCTAATTTAATTACACTTAGCAATGGCCACTAGACTCATTAAAATGTTAATGGAGCTTATAATTATTAAATTGCTTAATGATTGCTAATAAGAATAAATGACAAAATAAAATTTAAGCACAAAACAAAAATGCCCTCGGGTAATTTTTCTCAAATTCAATCCTATTTGACATTGTTACATTAATACCCTAAGAAACAGGACGGATTTGAGACTTGTGATAAAGGACATAACATCGACCAATATTCAAAATAAATGTCTTTCTGTCTAGAAAAGCCAATCAATGGCTTCATATAAAATTTGACAAACTCTTTCGATATGCTAATGAACTGATTAGAAATACAGAAACACGGTTAAGAGGGATGAAACTGGTATCTTGATCACTGTCCTTTCCTTACCACATTATGAATACACATGAGTGCATCTTTATAGCAACCAAACAAGTCTCAATACATTTAGAATCCCGTATCAAATCGTGATCTTTGGCTCTTAATTTTATGGTTTGCAGCAGTTAACTACTAAATAATATTTACTTTTAGATATTCAGAGGAATAAAATCAATTTTATTTTGAGCTAATTAGACATATCTAGGGATGCTATAAAATGTGGCTCAGTAGTATTAAAAAGTATTAAGAACCCATGATCGGACACCCAAAAGATACTCAACCATTCTGCCAAGTCAGAGGCTATAGTACCTGGACTCGGCCTGTGTCCTCAGTTCATTTCCTTCCCTTTTCCCCTTGCTCAGCATTTTCTGGCCACCTTCCTTCCTCTCTGTAAGCAGCTCAACAGGTCTGTTGCACATGGTGTTCTTTTTACTTCGAACAGTAGGAACAGTACTTTCCCACGTTTTCCTCACATTTCCCCATTCTGTTCCGTGCTCAAATGGCGCCTCAGAAAAGCCTTCTCAGACTACCCTAGACTTAAGCATCCAACTCTCCCCACATCCCAGGCAATCTAGCTCATGGCCAGTCTGTATTGTATTCGTAGCACCTACCACTATCTTACATTGTTTGGCATATCTGCCTACAAGTTTACTCATTTCCTTCCATTAGGCTGTTCCATCTCTGAAGTCAACAACACCGTCCACCATGTTTGTTGCTGCAGCCTCTAATCCAAAGGAGGGTGAGGGAAATGGGACAATACGGATCTGTGACTGCTGTCTGCCGGAAATGCAGGTCACAGTGAGAAAGCTTAGAACACAGTTTCTTCACCCCAGATTCCTGTCCTTTTAACAAGTGAAGTGAGGGCTTTCTCCGCAGTCCAATCAATGTCTTCAGCTCCAAACCTTACGTTGTCAGTTTCAATTCATTTGTCCAGACCTGATGAGGCTTTGTAATTATCACAGTTTTCTCCCATATAAAGCGTTTTCCATACAGACCACATAAACTTGTCGTGAAATACTTAAAAAATATCAGATACTTAAAACCATAACCAAAGGCACTTATAAAGTAAAGACTGTGAAGCATATATTAAGTCATCTGTGATCAGGCCCCATAACTATTAATAAAATAAATATTAATAAATGAATGAATAGTAAATATTCATAAATAAATAATATAACAAACATTAATAAACTAATATTGCTAAACAGAAATAAAAGTATTAATAAATAAATTTTAATAAGGATACATTAGTAGTATCTTTCAGTCACCTCTCCATGTATAAAAATGATAGGTGAGGGGCGCCTGGGTGGCTCAGTCGGTTGAGCATCTGGCTTCGGCTCAGGTCATGATCTCACAGTCCATGGGTTCGAGCCCCGCATCTGGCGCTGTGCTGACAGCTAACTCAGAGCCTGGAGCCTGCTTCAGATTCTGGGTCTCCCTCTCTCTCTGCCTTTCCTCCACTTACTCTCTGTCTCTCAAAATAAAGACTTAAAATTTTTTTTAATCAAATAAAATAAAAATGATGGGTGAAAGGCTGGGGTAGTATGACTTAATGCAAATAAAATGAGTTTCAGTCACTATTTTATAAGCTTGTACCACAAAATTGAGAAAAAAAATACTGTATGTGACTTGAATACATACATGTGACTCATAACATACATTTACTTGCTCCCATAATAGACAGAGGGGCAATGAAGACACACGTTCCTAATGCTTTCCATTATGGGGCCCCGTGTTTGCCCTATAAGAAGCACCTTTGGGAAGTCTCCGTGGACCATTAACTGCTGGCCTCCTGTCTGGCACTGCCAGCAAGGATACTATTTGTAATCATTCACATCATGAATTATATACAGAGCCCCCATGGACAGAAATTATGTTTTCAACAGCTCATTTCATTGGGTCACTGATCAAGCATCATGTGTGAGTTTTAGCTATTGCCCTGTCTGATTCTGGAGCCAAAGAATAATGAGATGTGAACACCAGTATTGGCCACCTATCATTTCCCCAGGCTTGGAGATGACATATAGCATATGGTTATTACTGGCTTAGGGAAATAGATCTAAGTCAAAATTTAAAGTCAACATAAAAAATAAAAAGATTCTGTTTTACATAGGATTCATTTTCATAATCAAAACACAATTAAGTACATTTAAACTCAGCTATGAGAAATCATAGCAACTATGTCAATGTGAGTCTTTGCCCCCTTCCTTAGGAATTAAATTTCTAAGAATGAAATATTTGGGGCCTGAATCTATGATCAATAATAGGATATATTTCAACCTCTTAATATAATATTGTGATTTCTATGATTTCAAAGAAGTGCATCACCATGGGGTAGAGATGGGATGGAGGCCATAGCTGTAAGCAGAGAACTACGGAAATGAGCTCAAGGATACATCAGAAGCCCAGGACATCCACCAAATTATCAGCCTTGGCAAGACACATTGAATATAAGAGCTCAATATGCATGGCTATGGATCAATGAAAGCAAGTCTCCTGTGCCCACCATGCACATCAGCCACCACCCAGGCCCGAAAAGAAACATCTTGAGACCAAGCTGACACAGCCTTCAAGGAACATAAGTGAAGGGTAAGGATGTGGGAGGAAAATGGGCTTTCTACTTCGTGTCTCGGTGTTTTTTCAGCTGGTTTATCTTCATGGTTCGTTTTGGGTAAACTACGTTCCCCAGAGCTTCTATACTCTCTTACGTAAGCAATGATTTCTCAAAGAGCAAATTAAAGCCACCAGCAAAAAGGCAAATGTATCACAGATCTAAAGGACAGAGGACACTCATTTTTATGTTCCGTGTTGTCAAATACCACTGAAATCCTCAAAACACTAAAAGAAACCAAAAGTGGTACAGGTCTTATTTTGGTGCTGGTGTTAAGAGTTGCATTCTAATTGAAAGAGGAGGGGAAACCAAACCAAAACCGAACAAAAAGCCAGACCTCCTGTAAGTAAGAAATGCTGCCTTACCTAACTACATTTCAAAAATGTGTGGTCAAAGAATCACAGATAATTTTTAGTTACTAATAGAGATTTGACCTACAGGAGGACACAGAAGTATTTTAGAAAAGAAAAACACATACAGAAGCATAAGAAGAAACCAATTTAAACTTAAATCTTTGAAAATAAATCCTTGTTCAAAGAAAGGAATTATCATCACAATATTAAAATGTGCTTGGAACTCAAGACACAAGAAGGGGAAAGGCAGAGGTGACAAGTGAATGAAGAGCCATCTACCAGATAAGGGCCAAACACATCACCTGGCCCAGCCTCCGTAAAGCAAGGACTCTGGTATCAACATTTAAATGCAAAACCAATCTAATTTAGCAAATAAAGACACATTTCAAGAAGGAAAAACATCGTGAATAATTTGAATAGGATCTTTACTTGGAAACCACTTTCCAAGTTGTATTATCAGAGAAACGACTTTAATTTGTTTCCAGCTGTGAGTTGGTGAAGCATCCCTTAATGGAATCAAAGGAAAGGAACCCTTCCCTTTTCCTCCTTGTATCCACAGTATCAGAAAGCAGCTGACGAATCGCAGAGCCATCCGCGCCGTTGCTTACAGCAGGGAAGCAGTATTCTTGGTTAAAAGGTATTTTGTAGCAGCACTGGGAACAGCTGCAAGCACTCTAGAAATGACAACTATCAGAGGAGTGCACATGTATATCAAGTGAAGATCTGTTTACACCAGCTACAAGCAAAAGAGCAATGCTAACACGGCCAATCTGCCTTTGCACTATTGGAAGAAGCCCGAAGGCGAGGAGAAGACCTTTTAATGAGACGCCATGGTGGATCCCCTACTCAAGGCCAGATGAGGCAGACTGCTCGTATTCCCAGAATCCCTGTTATCTCTCACCGCTGACTGCACATCTGGTGCGCGCGTGGCTGACAGGAGAGGATTACAGGTTGAAAACCCATGCCTCCTGCTAGACACGAGGAATGCCTCATCTTCCTAAACCCAAACCTAGGGTAGAAAATAACCAACCCCTTCAATTTTCACCTTTTCCAGAGAAGAGAGCAGGAAAGTTGAGTGAGTTCTCTTGGATGATAGCAACCCCAAACTAGAAGGGCTGTTCAGGACCCCCCACCTGCCTGCTACTCAGGGCATGTCTGCAGTGAGAATCAATCCACCATGGACCCCAGGTAACTACGACTGAGTGTTGAAGGCTGAAAGGGAAAGATTCCAAGGGATTCATCATTTCTGTCACAGATTACTCAGGAACTTGAAGTCAATCATTTAAATTGAAATAAAAAATCATAGGGCTGGCAAAACAGATGGAATTGGGTCATTCACAGGACAGGAAATAGTCACGGGGGTGGGGGGGAGGGCAGATTTAGAAAAAGAACAAAACTGGAAGTTCATGTGGCCCTGTGTTGGCGAAGAGGAATACAGTCACCAGATCACTGACGGGAAAGAGGGCTGAACCGAAGATGTGTGGATAATTAAACTGGTGTCATAGATCAGCCACAGGATTCAAAGGCAGTAGAATCAGAGACACCCCTGGTACTCCGAATGGAACCATTTCCCCAACTCCGTGCTCAGAGATGGAACTGCCTGGAAGATTCTCAGAAGGTTGGTGAGAATGGAAATCCCCAAAAGTTACCAGATGACAAACACAAGGAAAAATAAAAAAAAACGAAAGAAAGAAAAGCCATGACCTTAAAGGAATGGTCAGGATTTTACAGGATTACCTCCATTCACATAGATTAAACTTGACACAGATCTTATCGAAGCAATATTAACGCACATGCTCAATAGGAGACTAGGGGAAGAACCCTTACACACTTCTCAACAACGGAAACCTTAATACGCAAATCTGGAAGGCTGCTATCACTAGACCCGGGCTTGAAAACATCCCAGACCATTCGCCACCATACCCTGCAGAGAAAGTCAATGAAATCTTTCATTATCACAGACACTACTTAAATGTTTGAACAAGTTTGTTTTTCCACTAACAAAATGACTGACCCCCCCACCCCACCCCCAAAGCCATACTCTTAATTTTATAACAGTGTCTGTATCTTACTCTAGTTTTGTGTCTAAGAAGAAACATGGGGGGAGCCAGAGTGTGAAATCTCTGAAGCCTAATGAGGGGAAAGAAGAAGCAAATGAATGAGGTATGGTACCTTTCACTAGACCAGAGGATTTCCCGGGGAGAGAGAGAGAGAAAGAGAGCGAACCAAACTGTGTAAACAGCATACAAGAAATCGGGGCGCATAACAGCCTGTTTTTTCCGTCTGCCCAAATCCATTCAGAATACAACTGTCACCTTTGCAGGTGAAACACATTAGCTAACAAAGGTGGCATTAGTTTCCCTTAATGTACTTGGAATAATTCACAAGCTAACAGCGTTCACTATTCATCGGGGGCAGTTCTCAAATGACATCATTGTCCCTCCCCTCCAGCAGCGCATGGGCTAAGAGATTCCATGAATGCCGGCTTATTCTGCTGCCAGGAAGTTATCAGCCTGGTAAAGACATCAGGGGTCACGATCCTGCAGGCAAATGGTAAGGGACAATTTTCTTGGCGTATCTCTAGCAGTTCGTACCATTAAAACGGAATTTGAGAGAGGATTTTTCAAAAGGCTTCGGCGACGCTCACACCTGGACAACTGCCCAGTGCTGAGGGCTGAATCCTGCCCTCCGTTTTGGCCTTGGCCACTACAGAGAAGGAACAGGGTTTTCCCTATGTAAAAGGGGGTGTTTTAATAAAATTAGCAAATGCATTCTATTGTATTTCTTCTAGTAGCTTTATGGCCAAGAAGGCATAGGAGATGGTGCAGCCTCATGAGAAGGCAGACACTAGTGGTGTTCAAATTCAACTGATCAGAACTGAGAACAGATGTGATTATGACTTACCAGTGACTTTAAAGGGAAGCTTTCTGTTAGAAGCAGCAATTAGGCTGTGGAACGCATCTTCGGGAGAGGTAGAAAGGATGTGGTAATGGGTTCCCAAGTAGCTTTATGTGGCATAAAGAGATGAAAAAAGTTTCTGAGAGACCGGTTTCAACTCACTTCTGCTTTGCTTATTCCCTGAGCCCAGGAAGCTTTTCCTCTGAGGCAGAAATTACCCAGTGTGCTTTTCTTCACTGAGAACGGTTTTCTTTGCTTGCGTTTCCAAGAGAACTTGATGAAATATTTCCCTCTGTTGGTATTAGGCCGATATATGGATAGGAAAGATAGAGTCTGATATCTTTGAAGGGTGACAGTATCTTCTTGGGGAAACCGATGTATGGATGACCAGATACTATGTGGGAAATAAAATACCGGTTTTAATTATAATGCTATTATTTTTTTTGAACCAAGAAGCTGGCTGGTCCAGGAATCTGTGAGGACCTTGACTATGAGCTTGGCATCTTTTTCATAGGGGGTGAAATGAAACTCTAGCGTCTGACGGCAAAGTTTTTCTGTTTTGCTTTGTTTTGTTTTTGGTTGATCACAAATATGGTTCATCATGCTACTAGCAGACCATTCCATGTTTTTGTTTTTTTTTCTACCACAGTCAAGATAACATATGTGAAATGGTCCTTGAGCCTCTTCATATGTGGGAGCTATCAATTACTGAGTGAAATCACCCCAAAGATTATTTTGAGGATGGAAAGTGAGTTTGTAATAGTTCATGTTTTACCCACGCACAGATTTAGTAAGGTTTGGTTTTGTTTACTTTCCCAAGTAAGGAGCTTCTAACGCTGCTTTGGAATTCTCCTATATAAACGTCTAATATACCAGAGAGAATATGCTTATGAAACCTAAAGGAAAATGACTGTTACAAAGTCAGACATTTTTGCACTTAACGGTTCACAACAGTTCCCCCGGAGGTGGCAGATGAGAACCTCCACAGATCATCACTGGGAAATGGGAAGTAGAGAAGATGATTCGAGTACCTTCTTCTCACAACCATGGAGTGGCTCGTGCGGCCCTATAACCATGGAAACTGCCTTCTGGAACAGGATTTCAGGCAAAGACACAGGGGTCGTCCTGTCTCAGCCAGTGTGTCTCTGTCTGCACATACCTAACCCCCTGCCCCCTAAGTGAGGAGATCCTTCGGCTACTTGAGAGGGACCAGACTCTTCAAGCACATGATAGCCCCAAAAGAGCATGTGAATGCCAAAGAGCAGTTCTGTCCGTTTGAATAGGTCAATGTGAAACGTGACAGCGTCTACACTGCAGCAAACATACAGACATTTAAAATAATCCGTGTAAGGAAATTGAGTTTCATGAAACAAGTTATAACCAAATGTCAAGTAAGACATCACTTACTTTTAAACATATATATGAAAAATACATACACACATATAAAAGCCCAGTAAACAATTCAGAGAACAAATCCATGGATTAGCCACTTGAAGCCACCAAAACTGCATGATATTTTTATGTTTATTTTGAGAGAAAGTGTGTGCCTGATGGGTGAGGTGGGGGACAGGGAGGGAGAGAATCCTGAGCAGGCTCCACACCACCAGCACAGAGCCTGATGCGGCCCATCTCAAGAACTCTGATCGCATTCTCCACGCCTTCTATGAGGGATACTCAGGTCTTGAGAAGATTAATATTCACTTTCTACTTCAAGAAATCAGACTATATCTGCACAAATCTCTCCTTAGGTAAACTGAGCACTGAAATGAAAATCCCCTCCCCTAAACTGAAATGTGAAAATCAAGCTAATGAGCACCTACTATATAAATCAATTACTCTGTCATACATTAGCAATTTCTATGTTCTTTTTTTCATTTGGAAATTGTTTTTCCCATCTCACGTTTCCTAGACCTTGAAGGACAGGTTGAGAGAAAAGATCTTTAACATTCGAGCTAGTACACACACACTAGATATAGATACATAGAGATGAAAAATATTAGGGCTACTGGAAAATTTTCTTCAAGAAAAAAAAAAAACAGGTGAAATCTCCTTATGGTGTTTGAGATTATAGTCTGGCCTCAGAATTCTGGAATTCTGGAATATTAAATGTCCACAGTGGGGAGACGATTTTTTAAGACGCTACATAGAATAGGTAAAAGCATCGCTCAAATGAAGTGTTAATCTGATAAAGAAGGTCTACACTTTAGCTTACTATTTCTGAACCTGCTAAGAATGAAAGTCTCATTTTAACAGTGACTCTCAAAACACATTCTCCATTCATCATCCATCGGAATTAATGGCCTAATGCCTCCAAGTATCATGTTTTATTAATATTTGCTTTACTGTGGTTCCAAGGCCCATGCCCAGCTGCATTTATCCTTCATTCCATTAAATGTTTATTATGTGCCTGTAATTACCTCAAGATCTCATAGATTCATTTGCTTCCTCCAGTTCAGTTCTAGTCCAAGGGGCGAGTCCGTAGAGAAATAGGCAACACGGTTCCCACAAAAGGACCTGGGTGATATTTTGGGAAGGCCTACAAGGCGGTAGGCATAGACTAATACCCTAACGGCTCTATCGGTCACAGGAGGATTTTTGAGGAATAATGACTTTCTGTTACCCTCAATGTTCAATCAATGTTATAGAAAGAGAGCGTGCCAAGAGAGACAGAGCAACAGAGACACAGAGAGAGACAGAGTGCACGCACAAGTGCGCGCAGAAGCAGAGGAAAAATCGACAGAGACAGAGACTTCTATATAGATCAGGGGAAGACACTCAACTCATTTTTTTCTTTCCCTTCGAGGCAAAGGGCCTCTTTGCATGAGGTTCATGGCAGCTCAGTCGAAAAAGGTCAGTAATTTCCTCACCCCTGATTCTATTTGACTGGACTCCAGGGAAAGCCGCTTGAGGTACAATCCCTTTGCCAAGATGCAATGAATGCAAAACCCTTAGTGTCTACTCCTGCGGTTACGATTCATAAAGCGGATCGTGCAGACGGGCTGTAGTCTGTTGTCTGTAGTAAGAATTGTAAATGAGCTGCTGAGACATCCTGCTTAGGGAATTCCATTCAAAAAGGTTAAGTGTAAATTGCCCTTTGGATTAGTCTGCACGTCCCCATTATAAAAGTTGCTGAAACTAGTAAGCGAAATAAAAGTTTCAAAAAAAAAAAAAAAGAAAGAGAGAAAGAAAGATAAGCATGTATTCTTGGAAGGCAATGTGAAAATGTAAAATCAGGCTTATGTTCTCAATAAATGCATATAAAATTGTATCTGTTAGTAGGTTAAGTAATAACATCTTAATCCTTACTAGTAAAGGATATGAGCCAAAAGTTCATTTCAGAAAAGAAATTTGAAATTATTACTACTATTTAAGAAATGTATTAGATGACTGAGAGAGAGTAGACAGTTGGCATACCACGAACTACACATCCACCCTTTTAAGTATTTTTTTAAACCTGTAAAATGATATTTAAATTAAAACACATAGCTTAAGCATTTCTAGGTCTTTAGGATTCTGATTTTTAAGGCATGACCTCATTCCAACACATAAGGGAAATACTATAATTAAGATTGCCTGCCTTTTTAAAATTTTTATATAGAATGAATAATTTTATAATGCTAATATATTGTTACACATAGGAATTTTAATAATAGTAGTACAGAAGTATAATAAAAAATAACGGTCCCAGCAGCCTCCTTACACATCCCACTGCTGCCTCCCAGAGGCAACTGCTTTTAACTGGTTTTTGCTTCTAGTTTCTCTGGTAGTTACTTCCACATCTCTGGGTAATTTCTTGATTCATTAATATTAATCACTGTGTGTGTATGTGTGTGTCTCTGTATAGATGTATGTGTGTGTGTGTATCCAATCTCTCTCTCCATCTCTCTCTCTCCTTCTCTCTCTCTCACTATATATAGAGAGATAGACATCCATTTCTATGATAGGTGATTCGCAGCTGATTTCTTTCTCTTCTCTCCTACTGCCCACTTCTTTTATGTTGCTATGTGAATTCCTTGAGTGGTTATTAAACTTTGTTTTTTAATGTTTATTTATTTATTGTTGAGAGAGCACAAGCACACCAGTGGGGGAGGGGCAGAGAGAGAATTTCAAGCAGGCTCCACACTGTCCGCACAGAGCCTGATGTGGGGCTCAAACTCATGAATCATGAGGTCATGACCTGAGCAGAAATCAAGAGTCCAACGCTCAACCAACTGAGCCACCCAGGTTACTCTTGTTGTTGAACTTTAATAATATACTTACAACATCGTGTTACCTGTCAAGCTAACACTGTGCAAGATGAAATTCAGGATCCAGACTTTCCTTCCACCTCTCTTCCCCCTAGCTTCTGTTAGCTGCTCATAATTTTACAACATTGTAATACTCAATAACATCCACAGTGTTTTGTACCATTTGGTGAGGTTATTTGTTTACATATTGATCAAAATATTGAAAATCATTGAGCAGCATATATACCATTTTGACTGTAAGACGATCATTCCCTACAAAGTCAAGGGTTGAGACAACGTGTCCTTCTCTAGAATAAAACAGTCATGGCCTTTCAGCCAGCCAGAGGAGAAGGTTCAAATGGATTCTCTAGAAGTCACTCAAAATAAATGTTTCCTCATATTCGGACTATCAGCACCATTTTATTAATTTGTGTATTTATTATGTTTATAGTCTCAAAAATTAAAATTGTTTTTCTTTGGCTTAGAAGCATGTTACTGTCATCTTTAAGAGTCTCATTCATTATGTTTGATGTCCATCTCGTTATATTTCTTTAAACCCAGCGACTTCCTTTTTAATGAACCACAGCTATTTGAATAGCTTTTCTTCTTCCTGAACTTTCCAGGCACGTTGTTTTATTCTTGTATTCTGCTCTTTTCTTTATGTTCTAAATTTGTGCTATGTTATACATTTCATCCAGGTGATTTTTTTTATTCTATTTGGCAAGAGGATTTGAAGACATACATATTTCTTTAGCTCTAGGAAACTTTTCTTATATTATTTGTGATAACTTTTATACTTTAGTTATCTGTGCAGTAGTTTCTTTCTGTAACTTATAGAAATTTACTGGGGCGCCTGGGTGGCTCAGTCAGTTGAGCGGCCGGCTTCGGCTCAGGTCATGATCTCGCGGTTTCATGGGTTCGAGCCCCAAGTCGGGCTCTGTGCTGATAGCCAGCTCAGAGCCTGAAACCTGCTTCAGATTCTGTATCTCCCTCTCTCTCTGATCCTCCCCTGCCCTCGCTGTCTCTCTATGTCTCTCAAAAAAATAAATAAAAGAAAAAAAAAGAAACTTACTTATGGTTTAATATTTATGTTGTTATCTTAAAAAAAACAACTGTGGAAGGTAAATCCTCCTTTGGGGAAAGAAAACGAAGGTTTTTTATCCAATATAATGAAGATAATATTGACTCATGCTGATAAAAATGACAGGCAGGCCTAATGCCCATTATAAAGATTTCCTAAGATCAGAGTTTCTCTCCTGTAACTCAACCGTTTTGTCGGTAGGTGTCACGAGGCTGTGTTAGTAACAACATGTGAAGATAGGGAATTAATAAATTGGTAGGAAAATGCTGACATCCGGCCCATACCTATTGCTGTCTGGAATAAACCGGCCTTTATTTCTGGCCCCAACGTCTCATGTCCCTTTCAGTGTCCACAAAACCGTGGCAGCCAAGTCAAGGCAAGTGGAGTTAACTCTCCTGCTCCAGAGGACTTGATGCATTGTACCCTTTTTCTTTCTTTTTAATTTATCTTTCCTCTGAAGTCAGTATTCTTTTATGGTTAATCACCGTCTTTACTTTTCCTGTTATTCTTCAGACATCCCTCAAATATTTTTTTTCTTCATTATATTTAAAAATGGGGTAGATAGAATTTGGCATCTCACTATGTCTCTGAGGAGCTTGAAAATAGCAAGCATTTGAGGAGGGAGGAAAACACTTACCTATTTTGCTCTGGTTGGAATAAAGAGGTCAGAAGCCTCTCCAATGTGCAGTGCTCAGAGACATTAACATTCCTGATGGGCTAGTCATAAATTAATTTGGAGACATTTGTTTTTTGTTTTGCTTGCCCCCCTAAATAGGAGACGTTTGGCTGCCAGGCCTTCTGTAAAGGGGTGGGCGGAGAGGGATGTGGGATTGACGTGAGTTAACTTTTTACCGTGTTATGTTGACAGCCAAGCCCAATTTAAATATTTACCTGCCTCTTCATTTAGAAACACATTACACTATTCATACGCCATGCACACCTACAGGACAGTTTTGTTAATACTCAAATGTTATTGGCTTCACTTCCAATGAACTCACCCACAACACAGTGTTTCCAATCTCCTTCTATAGACCACGAACTACTTCAGACTAATTTTCCCCCCTCTTTCTCTGAGATCTTAGCCACGCCAGTACCATTCTGTGAGCAGAATAACAGACCGGACAAAGTTAATGGGAAACCTTAGAAACCCTAAGAGTAAATGATCACTTTAATTTTCTATCTGCCCAGCAACTTGTTTTGCTTTGATTTCTTTCTTTTGAAATTGATGAATTGAGGCATCTTTCTGACTCTAGATTATTTGAAATGCCTGATTTCTTGAGCATTTAAAACTCTCATCCAAATGACTCAACTTGAATGTGTCTCACTGATGAAGTACAAAAGGAAAATATACCTTTTAAATATATATATAAGCATTGCTGTCTTCTGTAACGTAGAGGGATAATTTTAAAAGTTTGAGGGGTGCTTCTGTGGCTCAGTCGGTTGAGTGTCCGGCTTCAGCTCAGGTCATGATCTCGCGGTTTGTGGGTTCAGCCCAGTGTCAGACTCTGTGCTGACAGCTCAGAGCCTGGAGCCTGCTTCTGATTCTTTGTCTCCCTCTCTCTCTTCCCCTCCCCTGTTCATGCTCTGTCTCTCTCTGTCTCTCAATAATACATGTAAAAAAAATTGTTTTAATTTGAAAGTTTGAATATTCCCGTTATTCTAAAAGATTTTCTCCCTGGGACATTCAGGAGTATATCATTACACTTAAACCCTCCAAAGAAAAAGTGATTTTAATCCTGTCATTTGTATGTTTGATGATCCACAAGCGGTAGGGTCAGCATGATTTATTTAATTTCATGCCATTATCTCTTATTTTCCTCACATTAATCTAAGTAATTCTTCTACCTCCTCAAGCCAGCCTTAGAAGTGTTCTCATTTCAATTAAGACTTTTAAGTGTTTTTAAACTGTCATTTAGCCATATTACACCTTAATTGTTTGTGTTACTCTTCCATGAAATGTTTCCAAATGGTTTCTACTGTGCCTCAAGGGCTGAAAAAGGCCTTGTATAAAGTCATCAAGTTACGTAGAATTATTTGATGAATTGAATGACCAGCAGGGTTTTTTCCAAAGTCTTAATTATCATTAGAGTTGATCTACCTAATCAAAACTGCATTTCCCTGATTACCTTGATCAACACTGACCAATGTCTGAATTCTTCTGTTGCAAAACAATAACATTTTAATTATATTCATTTACTGTCAAGTGAAACTAATTTTGGTAGCACTCGTCTAGTGTACTCTTTCCCGAGGTTTTACAATATTTTCGTTAATGTGTATCGTCTAGCTGCTACTACTTTTCCTAGTCCTGTATTTCTTCTTTGGGACTTTGTAATGGTTTCTCCATGTTTCCTTTTATATAGTACAAATTTTAAATGAAACCAACTGATTTCTTTAAATTTACAGTGAGCCCTTTTTAAATTTTTTTTTAATGTTTTGTTTTATTTTTTTAAGAGAGAGAGAAAGAGAGAGAGAACAGGGGAGAGGGGCAGAGAGACACGGAGACACAGAATCCGAAGCAGGCTCCAGGCTCTGAGCTGTCAGCACAGAGCCCCACACGGGGCTCAAACCCATGAATAAGAGATTATGACCTGAGCCGAAGTCAGATGCTCAACCAACTGAGCCACCCAGGCGCCCCTAGACTGAGCACTTTTTATATGCAAG